>JAYESA010000013.1:62223092-62789407 GCA_036927795.1 Iris macrosiphon
AACGGTAAGGCGCAACAATTAAATAAAATTACGGGAATTAATTTATAATTAAATATTATGCAATTATTTACACATTAATTATGAAAATACGAAAATACCCCTAATCCGAAACGTGGGGGTGACAATGCCCCATGATATATTAGATAATATCTATAAATTCTTGCCTTGCAATATCGTTGTATAACCGTTGTCAATATATTCTATTATCAACGGATACTAAAATCAAAAAAGTTGTTTGGCACGCGCGTGTGCACAACCGATGCACGCACGCGGCTGAGAACGGCGGCGGCGCCGCTACCACCTTCCTCCCCCCCTCCCCCCACCTGCTCCATCGTCGCCGCTGCCGCCTCCTACGCCGACGCCTCCCCCCTACTGCTTCGTCGTTTGCTCCTCCTCCTCCTCCACGTCCTCCTCCTCCCCCGACGCCTCCCCCCTCCCCCGTACCGTTCCGCCCTTCCCACTTATCGTTTCGCCGTTCTTGACCGTCCGCGTGCACCGGCTGTACACATGCGTGTGCCAAATAGCAGCGTTGTACTAAAATTGTTGTAAACTTGTTGTAGATGACTTGAATATGATTATTGTCATACAAACTGAAGCTATTGCAAATGACTAATTGAAATTGCTTTACATTCATTATTTTGGAAATAGTTTCTCACAGCGTTACTTCCTCTTTTCGCAACCATTACTTACCTTTATCTTAAATATTTTTCTAAAACAGATGTTAACCGTAGTCTAATGTCCACAACGGTTTTCAACTGTTGTATGAAACATTTGAGCAACCATTATCAACCGTTGTGTATTACTCAATATCTGCAACGCTTTGGTAATCATTGCCAAATATATTATTGACAACGCCGTATAATCGTTACCCATTAATGTGAGACATGTTGCATAATATGTTATTAACAACTATTTATACAAATGTTGCAAAATTTTCCTCTTACCGTTGTAAGAGGAATTTGTAATGCTCGAATTTACGATATTTCCAATAACAGATGCAGAATAATTTCGCAACAGAGTATATCGATTATGCAACGGTTTTTGACCGTTGTAAGATGCCCTTTGTTTTTATAGAGGCACAAGCGAAAAATCTTATTAGGATGAACATGAGCAAAGGATGATAAAAGAAGACAGAAACTTTACAAGAGTAACAGGAAACTGCAATCCATGGAGGTAAAAAAAAAAAAAAAAAAAAAAAAATTAACATAAAGCAAGACCATGCCAGAGCAGACTAATTGCTAAAAGCAAGCTGAGGTGTACAATAGAAAACATATTCTTGTCAGATATATTAGAGAACATATTATCTTCATATATATTATAGATTGTTTATAGCATAATAAAAATCTCAGCATATTACAATTTAGTTCAACAATGAGACCAGGATACAAGAAAATATCAATAATGAATTTGGAAATTGACAGCACAAAGTTCTTATCTCAAGAGAGAGTATACACCAAAACTAGCCAAAACTAGTCTCTTCTAGAGTCTATACATCAGGCGAACTAGTGGCTGTCAAAGAAGCATCATTCATCACTATGATCAAGCATCTGATGCCAATTTATTATTATTTTTATTCAAGAAAATGATAAAAATGAGCTAATGAAGAAGATAAGATAAATAAAATAAAATAAAAAACTAATTTATTAGGCTTTTTTCAAAACAATATGTTACCAAGGATAATATTATCATGATCCATTGACCTTAATAATCAATTAAGCATATGGCAACTGGGACAAACAACCAATAACTCTATTAAGTATCATGCCAGTGTGGCCGTGCCAATTCATATCAGATACAAATTGGACATGACACATACATTCATTTACAAATATACACTAAGACACTAAATTGGTGTGGTGTTTGTGTCGGTGCCTGATGGTTACATGAATGTGTTAAAAAAACTCCTCATGGCAGTGTGTTCACGTCAGTGTGCCCTAAGAATCATGTAATACAACCACATACACTTCCCAATAAGAATATCATCATCCAACCAACCAAGTCTGAGCAGAAATTACTATATATGTGAAATAATCAGAACAAGCATATTCTACAAGTTCACATTTGATTAAAGGCATTTGACAACAAGAATTCGGTGAATAAAAAACTTCCTTTTAACATCTCCAATCTATCCCATGAAAATAAAACAAATACCACAATATCACCAGAATCATCTACAACAGAGCAGGTAGAGTGAGGAAGCATGCTGCTGAGATGCTAGGCAACATAATTTGTTCCATTTATGTTGTTGTAAGTGGTGTTGTGGTTGTTTTGACTGCAACAAATATTTCAACAACTAGAGCCCTTGATGCAACATTTGTTGTACTAATTCTACCATTTACAAATCAAATATTCAAAATGGTGCAACAAATGTCTCACGTAAGTCCATTTATAACCAATCAAACAATGGAATATGTACCACAAAATAAACACACAAAGACATGTTGGAACGACACTAGATCCTAATTATATGATCGTTAGTGGAAATTAACCTCTTTAGTCCATAGGACTTGTTTATCCACACAGACAGGTGAGAGGATTGCCAGGCTTATCAAAGATGTGAGCTCATCCACTTTGTCCTCCTGCAAAACTTGAAGCACGCTAAACGAGACGTGATTGATATGTATGCATATACCCATAAAGGTTCGTTATGTTGCTACATGAGTTTTGTGGATGACTAGGATCCTGGTACATGGGTGTATATATCGGACCTCTCACCTGTGTAATTTAGACATCTGCCCGGAAAATAGCACAATGCTCACTTTGCATTTTGTGCTAACTACACACAAGCCAGAATCTTGAAGTTCCTTTAAGAAGTTCAATTACCATTTACCCCAAAAAAATACTCTCTGCTCATAGGTTAACATCAATGGAAAATTGTTAACATTTTAATAAAAAGTAGCCGTAATTGATAATACAACATTATATCAGAAAAATTAATAATGATGAACATTCGATATTTTGGAATAGCTACAAGAACATAAGGTTTTAGTTATACTGGACAACGTTTGGATAGAAAGTCGCAACTTTTATAGACCTCCAGACCTGTACGGTCAAGTTCCTCCTCTTTGAAACATGCACATCTCTGGCTCATCTTCCCAGTAAGCGCCATATCTATAGGTCTCTTCACTAACCTTGGATATCCACTGTCACACCACACCTACCAACAAGATCAGAACAATAAAACAGTAAACTAGTTATTCAGTCACAAAAAAGGGTACAATGACTGCTTTTGCATTGTGAAAGCATTGTTTGCTTACACGAACAAAATTAAGGTGATTTTGAAAATACAATAGCTTATAGTGTAGAATCTGCTTAAGGTAAAATAATTCTAATGATATCTTTATCTACTGCTTCTAAGAGCACACATGTTGAGGGTTTTTTATTTTGAATTCTAGAAAATAGTCTCACATCCATATGACAACCCAAAGTGTGTATTTCAATATAAATTTTTTTTTTGTTGACTTGTGCACATGGGAGTGGTAGCTCATATGGTTGAGATGGTGAAGTGTTTTCCTAGAGGGCATGGATCAAGACCTCCAAAGAACATTTATGTTTTTGTCACACATTTCTTTGGAGTTTCCCTTAGGAGCGACTCAGACGAGAGCGTGGACGAAAGACGCATAGTGGCGCACTTCGCACGTATGTATCGGATACGAGATGACGCTTTTGCATGTTATTGTGCACTCGTTCTTATGCGAGTTCCGTGTGGGCGAAGTGCGAGCTAAACGTGGGCTTCTGCTGGTGACGCGCAGTCACCGCACATGTGCTAAATTTTTGCGCAGAAACTGCCTCAGCGGAAATTATCATCCGTGTTAAATTTCCACATAGAGGCTGCTCCCGTAAAAATTATCATGCGTGCTAGATTTCCACTCAGAAGGTGCTCGTGCGAAAATTATGCAAGGCGACTGTTTGAGTGAAAATTTTGTTTTAAACGTTCCTTATCCGTGAGGATTCTGAGATGATGATTAGTAAATCTCCTTATCTGTGGAAATTATCTTCGGATTAAGTGAGTGACGGCTGTTAGGGTTTGGCTTGTGTTTTCCCTATATATATTATTATCTTCTCTTCCTTTTCATGGAGAGAATATATATTGCTATGAGAAGAGAGTTAACAGCGGCCAAAGCAAATCGACGGAGTATTGTCTGTTCGACCGTTCGTCCAGTTCGAGATCCACGACAAGGGTGACAAAGAGCGTTCCAGAAGTTCTTCGAATTTGCTAGTTCTTGAGAGCAGATCGACAGGAATGGTTGAATATTACTTTAAAAAATAGTGATCTTCATCACCCTAGCAAGGATATGTTTTCTGTTTTTTTCTGATTCTTTCTTATTGTAGGAACTGCGATTGCAAAGTTTTAATTGCGTTCTATCTCCAGCAACTTATTGCAATTTTTTTGGCTCAGAGTCAGTAATCTTTATTTCCCTACAAGTTACTGTCAGAGCGATCGGTTGTAATCACTGTAATATTTGATTTTCACGTACTTTGTACAATTTTTATAACCCGGCAATAACAATCTCAAAACAAGATCCGAGCAACGAAGATGAAAAACTATGCAAATTTTCCCGACACAAGATTTTACAAACTTAAAAAATTCGACGGAGAACACTACAACAACTAGAAGAGGAAGATTAGTCTCAATTTCAACTAGTAAACGTTGAGTACGTATTGAGAGATCGAGAGCTTACTCTTCCACAAACTGATGATGCACAAATGAAGCTGGACGTCATTGCTTTATAGCAGAAATGGAAGAAAACAACTTGTGCAAGTTACTAATTCTGAATGTAATAGAAGATTCCATGGCAGAATCATACAACAAGAAGGTAAATGCAAGAGACGTCTAAAAGTTTTTTGAAAAACAGACGAGAAAATGTCCAAGATATATCTCATCGACAAGTTCTTCAAGATGCAGTTTGAAGATGAGAAGACTATGCTGCAAGTCAAGGAATTACGAAAATTGCAGCAGAAGCTTGAGGAGGAGGACATGCCTCTAGAAGACAAGTTTATGGTGGAATCCATCGTCTCCAAACTCCCTCTGGCTGGAATCGGTTGACAACCAATATGTACTGTAAGAAGATAGAGACGAAGCTAAAAGATTTTCTACACATCATTCATATTGAAGATGAACTAGAAATCTCATCAAAATGGATACTATGTCCAAGCAGTTTGCAAAGGCCAACATGGTGCAAACTGGAGACTAAGGGGAAGGTGAAGTCACCTGCCCAAGTCTGACGACGACGAAACTTGCTTCAACTGTAGCAAGAAGGGCGACTTTAAGGACGACTTCAAGAAGGACTACAGATCCAAGTCCAAACGAAAACCAAAAGATCAAGGTGAGCTTAACTTGGTTGCTATGATTGCACATGTTGACTTATTTTGAGTGGACACTGACACTGATTGGTAGGTGGACATCGGGACATCTTGCTACATATGATCAAAGGAGTTGTTAACCACATACGAACCTACTTCTGAAAAGATCTCAACGACGAACAAATCTCAAGGTAAAGTTTTGGGGATCGGATCATTGGTGCTGAAACTGACTTCAAGAAAGTCACTTATCCCGAAGAACGTAAAATATGTATCGGTCATAGCCAAGAAATTGGTCTTGGAGTGTTGTGCAACGCATGCTTGAGAATGGACATCAATGTTGGTCATATGGTAATGTCCTACAAAGGAGCATACTTCGAAAATATTTTCTATACCGAAGAGATGTTTAAATTACAAATTGTAACTCCTAAAAGTGTTAATAAAGTGTCTATTTCTAGTTACTCTCCTAAGTTATTACACAATAGAGTAAAACATGCTCAATGTAAAAGAATAAACAAAATATCTAGTTTAGGCCTTATCTCCAAATGTGGAGGTAAAGAAGTGGAGAAATGTGAAGTCTGTGCGCAGACTAAAATTGTAATAAAGCCGTTCAGAGAGGTGAACCGAGGCACATATCTTCTAAAGTACTACATTACCTTCATCTACGACTTCTCAAAGTACACGTTCATCTATCTTCTATCGAAAGATGAAGCGTTTGAGAAGTTTAAGAACTTCAAGGCTGAAGCTGAACGTCAAACAGGACAACCCAAGAGAGTCGGAAGCGATCGAGGTGGAGAGTATCGCTTTCTTTAATTCGCATCGTTCTGCAAAGAATATAAAATTGTCAATGAAATGACTGCTCTGTATTCCCTCCAATCCAATGGAGTAATAGAAAGAAAGAACCAAACATTGACAGAGATGATGAACTCTATGATGTTAACTATTGGTCTTCCGAACTGCTTCTGGAAAAAAGATGCGCTTACGACTACGTTTATTCTCAATAGAGTCTTTCGCAAAATCTGACATTACTCATAAACCCTGATTTAAGGTCAGACCCAACTTGAATATCATTCGAGTCTGGGGGTGACTGAAATATGTGAAGCTTTCCAACATCAAGGTTCAGAAGCTGAAAACAAGGACTACGAAGACCATATTATTGGGTTATGGTGAAAAAAGTGATGTTCGGAGGTTCCTTGATATTGAATTAAACCATATTATTATTGAATCTCATGACACTAAATTCTTTGAAGACAAGTTTATTAGACACAAAAATATTATTATCGCGGATATTTCAGAGAACATTGTTGCACCGAAGAGGCTAGTACTTGCAAAGAAGATGTAGTCCTAGAAGAGATTGTCGTTGAAGAGGAATGCTTGAACCAGTACTCATTGAGCCGTCATCAAAGCGAGGAGGCTGAAGGATTTTAGGAAAAAGTTTGTCACCTATCATATGGAAGCAAATCCACTTAAACTATGATGAGACGATAAAGTCCAGAGATGTCTTCTGGAAGGAGAGAATCAATAACGAGATTGACTCCATAACATCCAATAACACTTTTGTGTTGGTTAATTTGCCTAAAGGAGCAAAACCCATCGGACATAAATGAATCTTTAAAAAGAAGGAAGCCCACGAAACTGTTGATAAGCTCTAGGTTAGGCTGATGGCTAAAGGATATTCTAAAAAGTAGTGGATCGACTACTTTGATACATGCTTTAGTTGCGCGGATGACAACTATCATGATGTTAATTGCTCTAGGTGCAATTCACAAACTGGTGATTCATCAGATGGATGTCAAAACAACATTCTTAAATGGAGACATGACCGAAAAAATTTAAATAAAACCAGAAGAATTTGTCGTCAATGATCTTGAAGATAGTGTACAAATTGGTAAAATCTCTATACGGTCTAAAGCAAGTTCCCAAGATGTGGCATGAAAAGTTTAATAAGATAATCAGATCAAACGGCTACAGAGTTAGCGAAAATGATAAGTGTGCATACATAAAGTTCGTTGATGGCAGAGAGGTTATTGTGTCTCTATGTAGACGATATGCTAATCCTGGGTACGGATCTAGAATGTATCACAGAGACAAAGAAGTACCTCTCGTCCAAGTTCAGTATAAAGGATATGGGAGATGATGTTATTCTAGAAATAAAGATTATCAGGACGAAAGCTGGACTTGTTATACTAGCTCACTACATAGAGAAGATGCTTACACACTATGGATATCAAAATCTTCCTGGGATCGATACTCCATATAGGTGTGACAAGAAACTGAAGCTAAATCCAAAAAAAATGTCCGACAGTTGGAGTACTCAAACGCCATTGGAAGTTTAATATATGCTACGAGTGCCACCAGTTCTGATATTGCTTTCGTAGTAGGGATGCAGAGGCGGTTCACCAGAAATCCAATTGTAGAACACTGGAAAGATGAAGAGAGTTATGAGATATCTCAAGAAGACTTAAGAAGTTTGCACTGCGTTACAACGGTTACCCAGCAATAGTGGAAGGCTTCAGTGATGCAAGCTGATGCTCAGAAGAAGAGAGCGAAAAGTACCCATGAGGATACTTTTTCTCCATGGGTGGACTGCTATATCGTTGAGGTCGAAGAAGCAAACTTTGCCCTCTTACTCATCTATGGAGTCTGAGTTCTATGCTACGGCGGCTGCAGCGAATGAAGAAGAATTGATTCATAAGCTTATGTATAATCTTCCTTTGGTTGGTGTGCAGATTCCGGCTATACCGATCTACTATGACAATCAGACGACTGCAGCAGTGACATCAAATGATCTCTTAAATTGTAAGAAGAGAACTGTGCGACTCATCACACAGCACTAAATGAGAGCATCAAGGGTGACATTATTGCAGTGATCGATGTTCGAAGCCAGAAGAATTTGGCGGATCCATTCACCAAAGACCTCAAGGGTCAGTTAGTCATAGAAAGCAAAGAACATGGACTTAAAGGAGTTCTGATATTGTGTCAATATAATTTTACCATAAAGTATTATGTTATTAGTTCAAAAAGAAATCTACTAGGCATCTTACTTTTGGTTCAAGAAATGATCATTGACTGAGAAAATATCAAGTATAGAGGTTAGTTCATAGAGACATTGTTGGGATTCATCCGAAACCTCTGTAGTCTACTGGTTGCTTTTTGTATAGAGCAAGTTACGGGAGAGGATGGTTTTAAGCCATAATAAGTTGTCGGACATTTGGAATGCTCGACGTGCTTAACAGGAAGCACAAATAGCTCAACACTATAAAATAGCTAGTGTCACGCCCCAATCTTCCGCAAGCTCGATCGTCCCCGCTGAACGTGAATCACCACGTTGCAGCGCTCCCGCAGGACAATCGTTCTCATCGGACGTGATGTCGTACGAGCCTGGAGTTGCGCTCGCACAAGGCGATGTTGTCAAACATCAAAGTTATCTTCGAAACGACTAAGTTGCAGCGAAAGTCAAGTATTGTGTGCCAAACACACATCAGAGAGTACGCAGCGAAGCTCCCGATAGGGTCTAAATGAAAATGTCACAAAGGAGAATACCGCAAAGGCGATGCAACATTCTTGCTCTTTCTCTTGCCTACAAAGGTACTTACCGTTCCATACATCATGTCCTATATATCCAAGCAGCGCCACTACACCTGTGTACATGAAATAATGTCCACAAACGTGGGTCAGTACACAGTTGTATTGGTAAGCGGGGTAACCCACTCGTCTAAACCGACACTAAGTAGAATAGTGAATGCAAACAGTTATATGGTGATCTTTCTACTTGAATCCTAGATTCATTTTATGACAAAGATATGACATGTTAAGGAAAACTGTAAAACAGGTTAAGCATGCAAGCATTCAACTCAAGCAAAATATACAAACAGATATATCCAACTCAAAAGGAAACTAGCATGCAAACCGTCCTACTCAAATCCAAGCAACACGTGAACCTATCGGACCACAATCCAAGCCTCAATATCCATCCTCAATCTAAGCCTTACTAATCCAATCATCGATATGCACACTCTTACCGAGGCAAGGTGGCCGCCGCCTACACGAAAAGCACAAACCAAACCAAACCAAAGCAAAGCAAACCAACGATTATCTATATGAAGTCATTGGCCAAGCCATAAAGAACTAATCAAGTGCAGTTCTACCCGATCCAGACTGAGTAGCTAGCCCGCCTAGTCGTATCGAACTGTCGGCACCGCGTCCAAGGCACGTTACCATTGTCTCCTCCATGGCCGAACGGTCCCGGTGCCCCGGAGCCTATCCCGTTCGAGGAAACCAAACCCTGTGCGCAACAGGTTGTCCGTGACCAATGCAGACACCAAGTAGGTATGACAAGAGAATCGAGCATTCTCGTCCCACCAAACGATCCTAGCCTTAATCCAACCAACTATCCATAACCATTCTCCAACTTATATCCCAAGGCACCATCTCAAGTTATCCCCATAGGCACTATGCCGCTTCGACACAATGCTCCAATTGGTGCAACATCCCTCGCTCCGAAAGCTCCGTGACAAAATGTCCCAACAGTGGCACAATGCCCTCACCGATGCAGTCGTCTGGTTTCGAACCACAACTGCACGCTTTGCTTGACAAAGCGCCCAACTTGATACTCGTGCACAGATGTACGCTCGCTCGCCCACCCGAAGTGCCTCGATGTTTCAACCAAGATGATCCACTCAAGCTCCAACTGCCCAACGCAAAACCAACTCAAGCCACAAATCATCCAACCAAATGACACTCTATGCAGGCCATAGTGTAGTAATTTCCAAGTTCCGGTCCAAGTGTTCAAGCCATTACGTGTGTTCCATATTATTAGGCATGAAGGAGTAGAGGAGAAGGGACAAAGCCCACTCACCGAGTCTGATTCCGTTAAGCACCCTGCCTTGCCGATACGGCCGATCCGTTGAACCCGTGGTCCGATGCAAAGCACGATCTACTCAATTGGTATGACCGTGCGAGCAGGCCGTGCTCTCCAAATCATCCGACCGATCGGACTAAGGAAGACATTATCGCTCCAATCCTGCTATCCCAGTATTGCTCTGAATGAACATATTCCATCGAACTCCGCTTGCGATCTGCACATGAAACCAACTCAAATCAATACTTGTTTCCAAATCCAACAAATCGAAATGTAACCAGCTATTGCCTCATTCAATCTGACTCAGCGTAATGCACCGTGCGGTTGAGGAACATTACAGCTAGTACCTCATGCTACAGTGGTGTGACACCATATGAGGTAGGACCTCGACTTCGGGTCATCTCACAATGGTGTAGCACCGCATAGAGAAGTAGTCTAATACTGAAAGATAGTGGTAGTGCAGCATTACAAAGAGGATGTGACCACATGCTACAATGGTATGCCACCACCAAGAGGTTGGACCTCGACTTCGGGCCATGTTATATCGGCATAAATCGCAAGGAGATGAAAGACCTCATGCTGGAAAAAATTAAACCTTTTAAAGAACTCACCTATGTGTATGAACAAAGGATGTAGGTCATCTCCTGAGGGTAAGCTTATAGACACAAAAGATACAAACATAGATACCAGGTCAGCACAAGGCCTTTAATGTGCGACCAGAGACCTATGCTACCTGGACTCTGGTACAGGTGCCGGGTATGAGTACATATCCAAGAGTCAGGTCCTTTAAACTCATAACTGAAAGGATCCAAATTTTAGGTACGGATGCGAAAATATGACTATTAAAATAAATATATTTAAACATAATTTCATAAAAAGACATGGAATTAAATTTGCATGGTTCCATAAAAAGACAACATAAAATTAAATTTAAATGCTTTATAAAAGATATTTAAATTTGCACGGTTTCATAAAAAGAGAGCTATAATTAAATTTGCATGGTTTCATATATTTAAGTTTATAATTAAATTTGCATGGATTCATAAAAAGACATTATGTAATTAAATCTATAAGGTTTCATAAAACCTGCAATTATAAACTACTATTAAATTTTATTGAACTACCGTCCAAATAAACTATCTACTTCACTACTAGTCGTCTGATTGTCATCATGAAGGATCTGATTATCACCATGGAGGATCAAATATAGATCCCGTACCCATACCCATGTCCTATCGAGTCGACACGAGTACTTCTCCTTAAAGTGGAGTCCGAGTAACATAGCCAGTGACAGTTGACATCATTGTGTGAGTAGAAAAATTAACAGCTATGATACTGAATTTAAGCCATAGTTCATTATGTATCGTACTGTTGTTTGACCTACGCGGAAAGATTCAAGTCTTAAGCTACATATATCCTAATGCATGTTATACAATCACTGTAAGGAACGCTCAGCCCATATACTGAAATATGTTGGGAGATTGTTGAGGTCTTTTTATTTTGAACTCTAAACAATAGTCTTACATCCATGTGGCAACCCCAAGTAGGCAACCCCAAGTAGGTATTTAAATATAAGATTCTTCTTTTGTTGACTCATGCATATTGGGAGTGGTAGCTCATGTGGTTGAAATAGCAGAATATTTTCCTATAGGGCAAGGATCAAGACCTACAAAGAACATTTATGTTTTTATCAGTCATTTCTTTAGGGTTTTTCGGTCCTAGCGACTTGGACGATGGTAAGGACAAAGGGCACAAAGTGGCGCACTTTGCACTTTATACGTATGCATCGGACGCGCGATGGAGCTTTTGTGCTCGTTCCAGCACAGTTTTCGTGTGGGCGCATCATGGGCACAATACGAGCAGCGTGGGCTTCCATACGGGTGCCCGGTTGGCATTGTGCGGATGCTAAATTTTTGGGCAGAAGCTGCCTCCGTGGAAATTATCATGTATTAAATTTCTGCACGGAAGCTGCTCCCGGGAAAATTATCATGTGCTAGATTTTTGCATTGAGGGTACTCGCAAAAAATTATGCAAGGCGGCTAGTTGAGTAGATTATCTGTTTTAACCGGTCCTTATCCGTATAAATTTGGAGATAATGGTTAGGAACTGTCCCTTATCCGTACATAATATCTTTGGATTAAGTAGGTGATGACGGTTAGGATTTGGCTTGTGCCTTCTCTATATATATTATATTCTCTTTCTTTTCAGGAAAAAAATATATATTGCTACGAGAGGAGTGTTGGAGCGGCCAAAGCAGATCCATGAAGTGTTGTTTGTCTGACCGTTCGTCCAGTTCGAGATCCACAACGAGAGTAACAAGGAGCGTTAACAAGGAGCGTTCCAAAAGTTCTTCGAACTTGCTGGTTCCAGAAAGCAGATCGACGAAAATGATCGTATCTTGCTTTGAGCAACATCAAAGCAAAGATATATTTTCTGATTTTTCTTTTTCTGATTCTTTCTCCTTCTCCTTGTAGTAACTGCAATTGTAAAGTTTTAATAGAGTTCTATTTCCAGCAATTTGTTGTTGCGAGCTTTCTGTGATAATCTTTATTTTTGTACCAGTTGCTGCCAGAGCAAGGAGTTGTAATTACTGTAATATTCGATTTTCACGTACTTTGTACAATTTTTGTAACCCGCCAATAACAACACAAATTGGTAAGAACCAAGGGTGGGGCAAGTTCACACGACAAAATACAAAGCAATGTATCTAATATCCATAAATGTAATTGTAGTTAAAGAAATCAGACTGAGTCCAATCTTATAATTCCTACTTAATAACACATCACAAATTTAAAAAAAAAACTTCTAATCCATCAACAAATTGGTTGCATAAGTAGAATTATGAAAAGAGAGGTAGAGCATGACAACATTCATCAATAATTTGTGTTCATAAAAAGTCATGATAATTCGAAGCAACTAAAAATTTAAGTAGTTGATTAAGAAAACAGAGACCGTGGGTGAATTATCGGACTGTTTGTAGTTTATATCATTCGCAAGTTGAGTCGCTAGTCAAGCTAAATGTACTGTACATGCTGGACATACAATTATATAGAAAATAAAACACTTAATAGGATGCATGTTGAGCTTCTTCACAAACTCATGAGTCGAACTTCCTATGATCAAGCTCCAGTTGCTAAAGAAATCGACTTCACTAGCCGAACTTCCTATGTTCAAGCTTGGCTCATTAAAGAAATCATGCTCATTTCACACACATATATATAACACTACAACTATAACTTTTGTACATGTGTAGTGTTATATATATATATATATATATATATATATATATATATATGGAGACATAGCACATCATGGCTGAATGGATTTGATCCCTCAGGAAAACAGATTATTCCTTCCAATTATGGTGTATAGTATTATAGTTATGTCCCATCTAAGTCCGGAGCTTATTATATCAACCTCTCTTCTCGGCCTAGCCGAGTCTTGATCTTTGTATGTTGATCCTCGACATTTTGCATTTGATGCGTCATTTTTCTCGATTCGACACTTGGATCGATCTCCATCGGACGCTCTACTCATGATCATTGTTGGTACCATCGTCCTCTACTCAGATAGATCATTCCTCCACATCGGAATCTCAATCAACCGCTACCTGCTTGAAATTCTTGGTTCCCCTTCCCCACCCCAACATTTAAGCGCACACATTTTTCGGATTCATATATATATATATATATATATATGCGGGGATGTGCTCCAAAATAGCGATCGTTGAATTGTATAAAAATATATGAGATCGGGATTCCCGCTCATAAGCATCCCCGCATGTGCTCTAAAATAGCGGTCGTTGAATTGTATAAAAATATATGAGAGATCGGGATCCCCGCTCTTAAGCATATCCTCGCATGTGCTCCAAAATAGCAGCCGTTGAATTGTATTTTTTGACCGTTCAGATAAATCAAATTCTTGCGAGAAATTGGAAGTAGGAACCCAATACTACTTGAAAAACAATAGGATAAAGGTGGTATCTATCAAAGATCCTAATATATCATCATCATCATAGGTGCGAAAACAAAAATAGGCTTGCATTCAGCAAGAAAAGTAAACTCTATTCTCTTTCATAGTTACACTTCTCCCAATTAACATATTTTCACAACACATAATCAGACTCTTAAATACCAAAAAATTTGAAGGACCTTGAGTCTATTGGAACAAAAGAACTCTTGAAAGCTCAAAAAAATGTAAGAATACATATCCAAGAATCCACTTTTTTGGGTTTTTTTTTACTATACCTTTACATGATACTACAAACTAGTGGCCTTGTAAAGGCTACACGACTGATGATGTTTTGACCTAATCTGATCATATTGGTTCTCGAGTATTAGATACCGGTAAGTATAATGCTAGTACCAACAGTTAATACTATTCACAAATTATAAGTAGTCGATATCAAGATACATAAATAAATAGTTGTGAGAAATATTAACAGTTAGCTGTAGATGGGCATATCCTGCACAGCAATTGGGATGAAGCTTACCTCTCCTCCCTCATCTTGGCTCCATCTTGAATTGCAACCCGGGATTTTGGCCTCTTCAATTTTCTGCTTCTCTAGTAGCTGAGCACCTCGTTTCCCTTTTGCTTCAACTCCCTTCAAATATTTTGTAGGCTTCCCTTCACTATTATAGTATTGACCAGCAAGTTTACCAACAAATCTGACAATGGAAAAATGAGGTTTAATATATTGGCTCTGATTTTAGCTGTAAAGGATTACATAATCATAATCTTGCATGCTTAGAGATAAATAGCCTGCCTATCAATTTATACTCTGATGTTTTTTTAGGAATAGAAAGTCAACTGATGATCAAGTTGACAAAAATAGAATCATTGTTACCATTTTCCAAACTTTTACTCCATAAACCTGGCACAAAGACAATTTTGGGTTGGGGGGGGGGGGGGGAGGGTGGTAACAAAGTGAAAGAATACGTTTTCATGGAGTGGCGAGAGTGATGGGATAATTCGACGCCACTGAAACCATCAGTGATTGGGTCACTCGTTCCTCAAAGCCAACAGGGTTGATCGAATCCATGAACAGTGGAATCCAGCAGTTACAAAGAGTAAGCCCTGATAAATTTAATAATAACTTGACTGATTGAAGTTGAGCACAATAGATGATTCCGGATACAAGCTTTCTTGATAAAGAAGAAAGACTTAATGTAAGCTAATTAAATTTAACCACTACCTTAAAATATAAAAGATTTAAGCAATCTACAATATCCTACGATTTACTAAAATATGAAACTCAAATCAATCTACAGCCAAAAATAAACCTGGACAAATTTCAATCCCAAACTGGATTTTCAGTAGGCTAGAACATATCAATCAAGTCAGGATCTGGTTCCCCTATTTGATTACGACCTTATTTTTGGTGGTGATTAAGAATTTCTGGTGAAGATTGAATCTATTTTCTATGCTACATCATCATCCCCTCCTAGGACAGCATTTGCCACCAAGGTCAGCTATGAAAACTGAAATTTGCCTTTCTATATGAGCAAGTAATATTAGTAGACGTTAACTTCAATCTCTCCCTCTAGTCTTCATCTCCCCCATCTCCAGGACTTTCTTGGACTTCAATTTTCAGCCACAGCTTGACCTCTTTGAAAGTACATAAAGGAAATGGATCTTCATAAGTAGGGGTTTCGTCTTTCACCATTTCCTTCATCAAGAATGTAATTTCCAATTATAGTCCTTTTCATGCACTTGAGTATTCTCCACCTGGACTTCCTGAACTTAAGTTGCTATAACTTTATTTCTTCAATCTTCTATCTTCAACTACTTTCACTTCACAATAATCATGTGTCTAACCTTTTTTGTTGACAACTTTTCTTCTGCTTCATAATGATCTGGTATTGGTATGGCAAGTGAAACCTCTTCAAAATCAACACAACAGGTGAAACTCAGGTTTTGCAGATTCCAACAAGCGATGTCATGTTTCTGTAGTTATGATGGTGATTCTTTAGACTGCAATGATACCCACACGCTATCCTCTTCAATTGCTTCTCTACTTCAATTGTCATATTGATTGCATCCTCTACTGTAGGTAAACTGCAATACAAGATAAATAGGAGAATTCAAACCATTGATATATCATTATACTTCTTGTGCACAAGTCTCATTTAGATTGTTACAAATAGCGATGTGGTAAAACTCGGAGTTATGATCATGTTTGCAATCTCATAACACTTTAATATATCTATTGTAGCTGCATTGGAAAAATGACTGACCATGAATGGTTGAGGCCTCCTAAGTTAAGGAATTGGTTGAGGACTCATTTTTTTGTCTATGTTCATCTTCGCCATAGTGATCCGTCATTGTTGCTAAAGGTTGGGTCACATGCTCCAGTATGGTATTGACCTCTTGCCACAGATTACTAAGCTATAGATCGTCAAACTTGGTATGGAGAAAGTATAATTTAGGAACTTTATCTCTGATACCAACTGAAGTAGAGAGTTGGGGAAGGATAATTTGACGATGCTGAAATATTTTCCAATGTGGGTTGCGAATATCTACCAACTCCTCAAATTTACGAGGTTGTTCCAATCCATGAACTCTGGAACCCACCAGATGCAGAAAGAAATTTTTTGATGATAGAATAATGTATGAAGACAATAACTCCATAATAGCTAGCCTTTCAATAAATCATAATCCTATGAGAAATGAAACATATAATCCTATCTAAAATAAGAAACAAATAATCCCAAGAAAATCAATACCTAATTAAATCATCCTCCTAATAAATCTTTCCTAAAATTGGCCAGAATTAAAAAAAAATAGTTCTCAATTTATTTATTTTTTGACTTTATTCAACCATTTAAACTATATAATCAGAAAATGACTAGTGCGAAAGACGTAAATATCGAAGTTACTTTTCAAATAGGGGGTAGTTTTCCCAACTGGACATCCATGCTACGACAGTCGCACAATACAAAACCCGAATCTGAATAGAATTGTACAAATTGTCCTACATCATACTACACTCGAATCTAGCTTTGAAAGCTAAAATCCAACTTCCCATATGAATTAGGTACTTTATGTACATTTTCTTGTTCATTTTCTCCCCCTCCAATCTTCATCTCCGTGGTCTCCTGGGCAATCTCTGGAACTTCAATTTTCAACCACTCAAGTTCCTAGGAATATATATGAGAAACATATCTTAATAAGGGTTATGTCTTCTATTATGTTCTTGATTATGATGGAATCTTCAACGACACCTCTTGCTCAGTAGTGTTGTAGATGTCGGCCGACATGCCGGCTTTGAGGGAAAACGTCGCTTATCGGATCAAAAATGTCCTTGACAGTGTTATGTAAAAATCGGCCGATATTTCAAAAAATTTCCAACATGCCACCCAATATTGCTATTTACACAAGTCGCCTATAACATTTAAAGAACGAATTTTTTTATTTCGGGCAAGTTTGATTGTCAAAACAAGTTAATTCCGTTATCAATAACTAACTCCCAATGAAACCCTAACCTATCTTTCTCTCATCTCTCGTTTTGTTGTTGCTCAATGCTCAAACACATGCTAGCTAGGCTCCACTTTGACCACTTCAAGATCAACTCCGAGTAAGCATACATCATATTAGAATTGCTTGCATATTTCTATTAGAAAGTTGGATTTCGATTAGATATTTAGGTAATGTAACATATTATTTATTGATATCCGACATTTTAAAATGTCCTCGATGTGTCATCGAAATTTGACATCCGACATTCAAAAAATCAATATTATATGAACACGGCATACAAGATGTACAACCTTGCTCTTTATGGTGACATTTATATTCTTTAAAGCAAAGATGTCTTTTGTCTGCTCTTGAATATCATTCACTTGGACTTCACCGAACTTCAAAAGTCGTCGTCCTTAAAATCTTCAACTTCTTCCCTACTAACTTTGTCCACATGTTTTTGGTCTTACCCTTCTCTTTCTTCTTTTATAATATCCACCATTCATTTGGCAAACATATCCTCCTTATGAATACAATGGCTTGGAAATCTTGGCATGCGACATCACGATTTTTCACGCACATTTTCAATTGCTTCTTGTTAAGTCTTAGTCTTTGGGCTTTAGTCCCACATCGGGTAGATCCAATAATAAGAGGCTGACTCTCTCTTCTATAAATATGTACTCACTCATCAATGAAATCATCTTATTATTCTTTCCACATGATATCAGGGTCAAATCCCTAGCCGTCATCCCCCCCCTCCTCTTGTTTCTCCAAACCCTAACCCTAAACCTAGCTCCTCTTACCACCACACCTCGAGCCGCCTATCGACCCCCCCCCCTCCCCCCTCTCTCTCTTGTTTCTCCAAACCCTAACCCTAAACCTAGCTCCTCTCACTACCACGCCTCGAGCCGCCGGTCGACCCCCTACCCCTTCCGCATGGCGACCCTCCACCCCTTCTGTCGCTGCCCCCTCTTCTGCACCTGCTACAGCCCCCCTTGCCCCGAGGACCCCAACTACCCCCAACGACCACAAACCCCGACGACCCCAGCTATACCCCAACGACCCTAGCCACCCCCCGCCACCCGACGACCCCCTGCTCCCGATAACCACAGCCCCCTCCCCCAAAAAAAAATCCTAACCCTATCCTAACCAGCCGCCAGATGTCCCCACCACAAATCCTAACCCTAGCCACCCGCCAGATGTCCCTACCACAAACTCTAACCCAAGCCTAGCCGTCAGATTTATAAAAAAAAAAATTTGGAGTTGAGATCTTCAGAGGACAAAATATGATCGTTTGTGTGAACCTTTGAACCTCGACAACGACTTTGTTGGAGTGGAGATCTTCAGAGAACAAATTGTGATCGTTTGTGTGAACCTCTGAATCTCGACAACGACATCAAGAGTGCAAACTTGATTGTTTGTGTGAATTTTTGTTGCTGGTCCGATATCCACACCAGGATCTAACAAAGAGCAAAACTAGTTATGTGTATATCTGTCCTGGCTTGTGTGATCCACCTTCGATCTCTGCCAAGAATACGTGAGCCAATGTTGGCAAAGTTGATGTAAGCATCACGTTGGCAAGGTTGATGTGAATATCGGGCCGCAACAATCAACGATAGTCGAATCAAGAACCTGAAAGATGTCGAATACTACGATAAATAGTAGTGTTGGTAGCACTGATGTCAGGAACACAGAGGCGGGGATACCGATCACTGGTACAACGATCTCTTCGATTCGACTTGTCAATCGGAGGTTGGATGGTCCGGACGGCTACTCCATATGGCACAAGAAGAACGAGAAGCTTAGAAAAATACGGTTGTCAAAACATCTCACTAACAACCCTCCAAAGGCGGATGATCACACATGCGAACAGTGGAGACGGATGATAGCAGACTGTTTACACAGTTGATGAATTCGATGGATCCATCAGTTGAGAACATGATTCAGAACACGAATTCGGTGAAAGAATTATGGGAGGTCCTAGCGGCTGCGTTTGATGGAAAGTGCGATTTGTCTCACATTTATGACTCGGTTGTTAGCGTCTACCGAGCTGATCAAGGAGACAAGTCACATAAGGATCACTTTCGTGCCTTTAAGGTCCTAAGTGATAAGGTGGATCGCGTATTACCCTTGACAACGACGGATATCAATGAGGCAAGAACTCAACGTCAGCAATTCTATGTGATGGCGTATCTCGCCTCACTTTGTCCTGATGCAGATTCTGCATGGTCCGAGATTACTGCTGGGGCTAAAGTTTCATCTCTGATTAAAGCCTACTTTCATGTTATACGGACAACGAAAGTAGTTGGAACTGATACGAGTAATGCACCTGCTGACCGATTTGTCTTGGGTGCTGTTCGTGGTGGATTTCGTGGGAACCGTGGTGGTAGACGTAGTGGTCGTAATGCTGGTCGTGATAATGGACGTGATAATAGCGGCTGTGATGGAAGACAACCATGCACATGCTTCAGTTGTGGTCAACCTGGACATTTTCAGTGGCAGTGTCCAAAAGCTCCTACTGCTAATGTTGCATCGGATGCTTATAGTGATGAAGAGCGATCCGTGCAGATGACTGCAGAGACCTATGCAAGAATTCGACTAATTTCAAGATCAACAACGTGGTGGAGCCTGTAATGCCCCGCAACTGAGCACGGTGCATTACGCTGAGTCGGAGCAAATGAAGCAATAGCTGGTTACATTTTGATTTGTTGGATTTGGGAACAAGTATTGATTGAGTTTGTTTCATGTGTAGATCGCTAGGGGAGTTCGATGAAAATCAGGTGTTCGTTCAGAGCAGTACTGGGATAGCTGGATTGGAGCGATAATGTCATCTTCCATAGTCCGATCGGTCGGATAATTTGGAGAGCACGGCCCGCTCGCACGGTCATACCTATTGAGTAGATTGTGCTTTGCATCAGACTACGGGTTCAAGGGATCTGCCGTATCGACAAGGCAGGGTGCTTAACGGAATCAGGCTTTGTGAGTGGGCTCTATCCCTTCTCCTCTACTCCTTCATGCCTAATAATATGGAACACACGTAATGGCTTGAACACTTGGACTGGAACTTGAAAATCACTACATTGTGGCGTGCATAGAGTGTACGTTGTTTGGTTGGATATTATTTGTAGCTTGAGTTGGTTTTTGCGTTGGACAGTTGGAGCTTGAGTAGGCAGTTGGTGCTTGATTGGATCATCTTGGTTGAAACATCGAGGCACTTCGGGCGGACGAGCGAGCGTGCATCCGTGCACGAGTATCAGTTGGACGCTTTGTCATGCAAAACGTGCAGTTGTGGTTCGAAACCGGACAACTGCATCGGTGAGATTATTGTGCCACTATTGGGGCATTGTGCCACGGAGTTTTCTGAGCGAGGGGTGTTGTACCAATTGGAGCATTTTGTCGAAGCGGCATAGTGCCTATGGGGATAACTTGAGATGGTGCCTTGGGATATAAGTTGGAGAATGGTTATGGGTAGTTGGTTGGATGAGACTAGGATCGTTTGGTGGGACGAGAATGATCGATTCTCTCGTCATACCTACTTGGTGTCTGCATCGGTTACGGACAACCTGTTGCACACAGGGTTTGGTTTCCTCGAACAGAAAGGCTCTGGGGCACCGGGTCCATACCGTTCGGCCATGGAGGAGACAAATGGTAACGTGCTTTGGGCGCGGTGCCGACAGTTCGATACAACCAGGCAGGCTAGCTACTCAGTACTGGATCGGGTAGAACTGCAGTTGTTTAGTCCTTTATGGCTTGGCGAGTGACTTCATATAGATAAGAGTTGGTTTGCTTTGGTTTGGTTTGGTTTGTGCTTTTCGTGTAGGCGCGGCCACCTTGCCTCGGCAAGAGTGTGCATATTGATGATTGGATTAATAAGGCTTGAATTGTAGCTTGGTTTGAGAATGGATATTGAGGTTTGGATTGTGGTTCAATAGGTTCACGCGTTGCTTGGGTTTCAGTAGGACAATTTGCATGCTAGTTTCCTTTTGAGTTGGATATATCTGTTGTATATAGACTTGAGTTGAATGCTTGCATGTTTAACCTGCTTTACAGTTTTCCTTAACATGTCAAACCTCTGCCATGAAAAGAATCTAGGATTCAAGTAGAAAGATCACCAAATAACTGTTTGCATTCACTATCTACTTAGTGTTGGTTTAGACAAATGGGTTACTCCGCTCACCAGTACGGCTGTGTGCTGACCCACGTTTGTGGGCATTATTTCAGGTACACAGGTGTAGTGGCACTGCTTGGATATACGGGACATGATGTATGAACGGTAAGTACCTTTGTGGGCAAGAGAAAGAGCAAGAGTGTTGCATCGCCTTTGTGGCATTATCATTTACGACATTTTCATTGGACCCTATCGAGAGCTTCGCTGCGTATACTCTGATGTGTGCTTAGTACACAATACTTGACTTTCGCTGCAACTTGGTCGTTTCGATGATAACTTTGATGTTTGACAACGTCGCCTTGTGCGAGCGCAACTCCAGGCTCGTACGGCATCACATCCCGATGAGAATGATTGTCCTTCGGGAGCGCTGCAACGTGGTGATTCACATTCAGTGGAGACGATTGAGCTTGCGGGAGATTGGGGCATGACAGAGCCTCTACATCTGGGTCTACTGTCGGATACTCAGCGGTGTGTGTGGTAAGACCAAAGCAATGGTGATAGACTTTGGTGCGTCTAATCACATGATAGGCGATACAGGTATATTGCGTGATTATATATTTGTGGGTCATGTGACAAATATTACTGTTGCGAATGCCAGTGCCCTGAAAGTTCATAGAAAAGAAAGTACCCGTCTTTCTCTCGATCTGTCACTCACTTCAGTTTTACATACCATTCAGTTTAATTATCCATTAGTTGGATTACTCGTGACTTGCACTGCTCGGTAACATTATTTCCTGATGGTTGTGTTTTTCAGGACCTGAAGGCTGAAAAGAATATTGGTATGGGGCATGTGACTGGAGGCTTGTACCTGTTTGAATTGAATTTCTTTGTTGCCTATGCTGGTGTGTCACTCAACCCATTTGAGTTGCACTTCGGCTAGGTCTTCCATCTATCCAAGCCCTCCAGAAAATGTGTCCATATCTATATTTTTGGATTCCTTTTCATTGTGAGTCATGTAGTCTGGCTAAACATCATCGGGTACCCTATCTGGTGAGTTTGAATAAAGATGTCTCAGCTCCTTTTGATTTAATATATTCTGATGTATACGGTCCATGCCTTATTGATCACTCGTTTGGTACTATGGCAGGCACCAAGATCACTAGTTTGGTACCCGGGTAAGCCACATGCCAAAGAAGAACTTTGTGCTTGGCCCTAGAGAGCAAAGCCAAAGCAATCAATCATCTTAACTTAAGGGCATTTTTGCTTCTAGAAACAGTCCATTCAAGCCATTCAAGGTATAAAGGGAATAAGAGTGAAAGAAAACCTATCAAAAGACTCTGTCCGAAAGAACCCGTTCTACATTTTCATTTAGCCCTGCCCATCTCAGTTCTGTAAAGATTGTCTCGTTAGTCAATAGTCTTCCCAAGGCCACCGGAGAAAGCCCTTACATATTTCTTTGTTTCGTCTAATAAGAAATAACAGATGGGGCTTGGTCATACATAGAATTCTAATTTGCAACTAAGGCTAGAGCTCACTTCGTTCGCCTATTAAAGTGCTTGTAGGGAGTCCAACCCAAGAAGCTTGAGCTGAAAATTTTGATCAAGGAAATTCATACATATTTAGTGCTCACTCTTAACAACAAACTTTGTATTCATTAATGTGCTAATTTACAAGTGCCAATGGGGGAGTCTATATCAGCTGACCGGAGAAAGGCTAAACTTATTTTGCCATAGCACCTTAGCGTCCCTTCCTCTCATTAGCTCTCCTTTGCACGTTATATGCATACACGTGCGCGAGCCATCTCAGAGAAGGAGTTGCTTCCGACCGACTTAGACTACTTGAGCTTGAGTTCCTGGTTAAGGGATAAGACGAGATCCTACGATTTACTTTTCTTTTGTACCTTTAGCATCCCACTTCACTCTACAAAGGGAAGTGGACATTACATCCAATCTTACTATAAAGATAGACCCTGGAACTTCCAAGGCCAAGAAGGAAGACCTGATCGTTCAAACTCGTTGCCGTATTTGCCCTTCCTTCAAAGGCTCTGAGTATGTATCCAAAGTAAATAGAAGTTTATGCCACCCCTTTTATTGAGTTCGCCCCTCTATCCGTGGAAACTGGGGATGAATCATTCGATCCCTCCATTCTAGGGTTAAGTGTGGAACCGATTCAAGTAAGGAATCTTAGCCCGACCGAGTTTCAACTTCCTCTACGAAAGTAGGCCTTCCAGTCGGACCATAAAGGTCTTCAACCCTGCCTTTAACAGAACCCTCAGTAGGGGCTTCCCTTCTTCTTTTGAGTCATTTTATCCTCCGTATGTGTTTTGAAAGCCTTAGGGATGAGTGAATAAGGTTAGATATGCCTAGATAAGGGCCAAAGGAATGACCTGCTCTGGGTTTGAGGAAAAGCTTGTAGGATTGATACTTTTGACGCTATTGTCTGTCTCGGGACCCTTGTAACTAAGTCAGCTAGGCACGCTAAAGCGGCTAAGGAAAGAGAAGCAACTAAGGAATGAGTCCTTCGTCCGAGACTGCCCAAGTAGACAAGTAAATCGATCTTATAACTGCCTCTCTGTAATGGCCTTTATCGGGGCAGCATTCTTTTGAGTTTCATTTCCAGGTATAAGGACGAGAGCTTAAAGAAAATAATACCCGGGGCGCCCTCTCCTGCTTTTCTTGTTTCAAGTTCAAGGGTCGAGTAGGAAGCGGGCAAAGTTCACACAAGTTCCAAGGGTTTCAACCTCAAGGGGTGTGGGCTACGTATGCCCTGACAATTAGGTCTAGGTCTTTGACCAAGCCAAAAAGAAGGCCCATGCCATCCAGCTTATATGGAGTTGATTCATTGTCCAATGCCTGAAGAGAAGGCGCCCGAAGGCAAACCACTCCGCAATGACTGTTAGGGAGGTAATAGAAGAATGACCCGGAGATAATAAGTGATAGCACCCTTAAGAACCTCATTCAACCTCTTACCCTTAAACAATGGGAGTGATATCCTAATCCCCACGATTATGCCCGATAGCACATGAGGAGAATAATTCGGACCTAAACCTTTATACAAGCTTGCCTCTTTTCCGGGCTAGCTTGAAAAATCTAGACTCTCATTGCTTGCTTGGAAAATGTTTGTACGTTGTTAACCTCCCTTCGGTAGCCTCCTATCTCCCTTCTTGAATCGAGGATCTTAGCGGCTCAACTAGGACAGTTTCTCTCTCCGTTGGCTGGGCAGGGAATAGCATTTGAAACGATTTCTTATTAGCCTGCTAATTAGAGAGAGAACCAACGGGGTTTCTTTGTCCCATCACTGGTAGTTGCAGTTCAGCTACCGATACGGGAGACAAGAAAAAAAGAAAATGGTCGGTCTATTTAGTCTTATTAGTCCCTGGACTAGGCTCTTAGTCCTGATACCGAATGGGAGGCCCATGCTAGCTCCACGCGGTAAGAAGTCTGATAAGTCTTACATGAGCCGAGTAGCCAAGCTAATCCGATTAGGGAGGCATGCTTTTTTGATGGATGCATCGTAGATAGCAATACCGTATTTCTATAGATGACCGGAGGCGCCCTACGGAAGGAAAGCAATAGTATAGAGTCAGTCTAAATTTCACCAGAAATACTAGACATGCTACTCTTAACAAGGGAAAGCAACTAGAGGGATCCGACCATCAATGTTCGTTCCGGCGGACCCATGGATAACATGTTCCATTCTCTTTCCCTCTACTGGTCCGAACGAAGACGAGTGGCCCATACAATCCACCCATCGTACCGGAGGATTGAAAACAAACGTCTGGTCTTGTTTTAATTGTAGTTCTTCGGTTGAGTTCGTTCTTTTATTCTAATACATCTCATTCCAGGTTAGCTCTCTGCTCGAGATGCATGGGCTAGGCATCTGTCCTTCATTCCCATCATTTATTTCATGTAAATAGAGACTTCCCCTTCCACTCTTCAATATAGGGAACCGCTATCGATTATATCATCAGTCGTATTTCTTTGGTAAGAGGACGTGTTAAAGCAATAAATATCATAGATCTCAGACGATCCACATGTATTTGATTTCATAGGGACTGAAACTGAAATGATACCTTCCTTTAAATAAGGAATTTCTGGAATATGTCAGAAAAAAAAATAGAAGAGTGAGGCGGACATTGGCACGTGCGAGGCTAGCACAGGTAAGCTCACATACGGGTCTGAGCTCATATGTCGTATTCGGCGGCATCGATTCATTCAATTACGTTTTACTCTTCCAAATTGATCTATGGATTCCCGGAGCTGGTTACACAAAAATCCACTTTTATTCGATATCCGAGTCGAGCTTGAAAAACTTGGATTATATGCTTTCTGAGGCAAGGCATGTTTGCACGCTTTTTAAAATTCGGGAAAAAAATTCATATAAAAAATCAAGGACATACTCGTCTCGGGTGAGATGATGACTGGGGTGCAAATCTTACAAATTGACGGTCTACATCCAGTTATTCAGTATTCATTGGAGGAAACTTAATATCATGGAAGAGCAAGAAACAGAATGTGGTCTCATGATTAAGTTCAGAAGCAGAATATCGAACCATTGCTCATGGCATAGCAGAGATGTTATATTTGCAACATCTCCTAAAGGAGTTGGAAGAAGGATCGGAAGTAGCAGATATGTAGTGTGATAACCAATCAGCCATCCATATTGCTGTCAATCCCGTATTTTATGAACGAACGAAACATATTGAGATCGATATCCACTTTGTTTGTGATGAATACCAAAAGGGGTGAAAATATTTCACCACGTGAGAACCGACGATCAGATAACAGATATCTTTACGAAGTCTCTTTTAGGCCCCCGTGTTCTGTTTCTTTATAACAAGCTGGACATGATTGGCATCTATGCTCCAGCTTGAGGGATGGTGTTAAGTATTAGTCTTTGGACTTTAGTCCCACATCAGGTAGATCCAATAATGAGAGGATGAGGTTGTGTTTGGATTGACGTTTAAACTCAACATTTTAAGTTTAAACAGCAGGGGAGCAGAAAATAACGTTTGGTTGTGTAACTTTCAGAATGTACACTCCAAAATTATTTTCTCAAACCACCGTATAAAACAGTTTTCAGAGACCAACGAAAACTTGCTTTCCGAACAAAAATTCTCTCCTCCAAATTCTCTCCACCAACTTTTTTTTCTCACGGGTTCTCTCCCTAAGTCTCTCTCCTCACAGGGGTTTTCTAAAAAAAAATCTCATTGTGGCTGGAGATCCGGAGTAGTCGTCAAGCTCCGGATTCGTCGTCGTCGTCCTTTTGTCGGCGCAAAAGCCCCGAGTTCGCCGTCAAGCTTCGAATCTGGAGAGTTTGGGGTTGTCGCGTCGCCGTCGTCGTTCTGCCGGATCATGAGCACCGGATTCGTCGTCGAGCTTCGGATCTGGAGAGTTTGGGGTCGTCGTCGTTCTGCCGGGTCATCTCCGGATTCGTCGTCGAGCTCCGGCTCATGAGCTCCGAATTCGTCGATAGTTGGTGGTCGCGAACGCTGGAAGAGATCTTTGTGCGCTTGGTCGCGACCGCGTCACTGCCTACGACGATGACGACGAGGAGAAGGATGACGATGAGGGTCTCCAAAAATTTCTCCGCAATTATTTTTCTCAAATACTTCTGTCGAGCATTGTTTGTAATTTTAGGGTTTCAGTTTCATTCTGATGGAGATTCCCCGATAGATTGATTAGAATTGTGTTCTTGAAACAATTTGATCCCGAGATTTGCTTTGATTCTTCTTCTTTTGAATAGAAAGCGTCTATGGAGAGAACGACCGAGATTAAGGAGATCACGGAGAGCTCAGCCGAGGCCGCGCATCCCTAAGTCCTCGACGGTGGAAGCTTCCATCCTCATTAGGAGGAGAGATGACGATGAAGACCACGGTGACGAACAAGCTCCAAAGCAACCATGGACACGGTTGGAAATTGGACAGTTAGAAATGAGACACAGTTGGAAACTTTTTTAACACAACTATAATTATTTTATTAAATAACTATTTTTTGGGGGGGAAATTTAACAAACAGATATTTTTATTTTTAATTGTATTTTTTAAAATTATTTTTCAGATGAAAGTAACCAAACGTAGACTAGAATTTGTATACTCAGAAAATAACTTTTCAGACGAAAGTAACCAAACGTAAAGTCACAATTTTTATACTCCCAAAACAATTTTATAATTTATTTTTAGAAAACTGTTTTCAGAACAAAATTTCAGAAAGTCTATCCAAACGGACCCCGACTTTCTCCTATAAATATGTACTCACTCATCAATTAAATCAACCTATTATTCTTTCCACACTTCTCTACTTTAGTTGCCATACAAATCACATCTTCCATAATATGTATAAATTGCAAACAAGATGATTTTGGATACAAGAAATCAAAACCATTAATATATCCAATCTTCTTTCGCACATGTCTCGGTGTTGAACAGTACATCGGTAAAACTCTGACCTATAATCAGTGACAGATTTACAATCCTGCCTGCAATCTTGTAATTGTTGACTATACATGTCGTAGCTGCTTTCAAGAACTTTTTGACAATGATTTGATTTGAGGAATTGGTTATCACCGATATTACTTTGCACGATGTGATTCCCCATTGTCGACAGTAATTGATTAATTTGCTATGAAACGAACTCTTGTCGCATATTTTTAATAATATCACTGTCAGCCATTGTGAGTCAAAACTTTTGCCAACATACCACATAGTGGGAGTTAGTGATGGGCTAAGACGCCATTGAAATATTCACAGAGAGGGTTACTCAAATCCATGAGCAAAGTTTTCCTACAATCCACAAGGTCCTCGAACCCACGTGGTTGTTGAAATCCATTAACACTGGAATCCACAAGCTATGTTGTTAGTATTGTACGATACATGATATATACCTTACAACACGATACAATACCATTTTGTTATCAGTTGATCTGATACAATACAATAGATACAGGCTAATAGATAGTATCAGATTATGTTTTTTTTTACTTAGTCATATAATGTATAGTTAAGAATACGGATTTTGGAACTAAATAGACTTGTAAAGATGAAACAAATAAAAAAATTATGAAAAAAATTATATTAAATCATGTCGTTATATGGATGTAGAAGTATAAACCTAAGCTCATATAGTTACGGTATCATACAAAAGACAAAATGATACATGATAAGATGTATCATATGATATACGATATGATACACGATACGATATGTACCGCAAGTTGACAATTGAGTCCACAAGTTGAAGAGAGAAATCAATGGATAATTTGATAATTAAAATTGAGTACAATGGATTCTTTTAGATAGGCCTATAAGCTTTCCTAATAAAGAAGGGAGAAAAACATAATCTAACTTAATTTATTCAAATAAATGTAATCTCTACTTCAAAATATACATGATTTAAGCAATTTACTGTAGAGTGTTCTAACATGTTACTAAAACATGGAAATCAAATCCACTACAACAAAGTAGACAAGGTCACAAGGCCGAATCTCAGTCCCAACCGGATTTCCAGTAAGCTTAACATGATACATTTGTAGGGCACTGGTTCGCCATTCAATTGTGGAAGGATTTTTTCTGAAGGCTGATTCTTATTTTTCTGCTACATACTAAAATCAGCACAAATACCAACAACCTATGTTCTCGGAGGACTTTACTACGAAAATGTATCGAAAATCCAAACATTCATTTTGTAGATTTAACTATTAAGTTTGTGAAAAGAAGCATATAGAAGCTGCATTTGACATATTTGGGACATTGGTGCATGTAAAGGTGCAATGAGTGATCTCTGCATCAATAGTTTCACATTAAGTAATGCTTTCAATAATTCTGAAATAACCTCATATCTCTGTATGATTTGTTATAATTATGCTCATCTCTAAATTTAAGAAGCAAAATGTTTGTAAACCAAGGTTCAAAAACTCAGTGTCAGTATCATACCCTCAGTGACAGTGAGTATCGATATCGACGGATTCAGCAGTTTCATATATGAGCATCGTGGTTTGGCAACAATGAATTTTTTTAACCACCAAAAGTTAAATTCTATGATTTAAGTACATTTTGGTGCAGTATTTATGTAGTTAGTGTTGATGAAATAACAGTCTACGTCACTGAAGAACATCATAATAATGTTGTTTCTTATTAAATTATTTTATATGGAGATGCTAATATATAACCAAGTAATTAGCAATGGATACCAAATTTATTAGCAAGAAATCCCTAAATTCTTTTCTTTTGAGCATAATTATTAACAATCATGCAGCTTCTTTAGCATATTCCAAATTTACTAGCAATAAAGTTCCAATTTATTAAATGGAAAGTATACCGATGATAAAATAGCTTACATGTATCTTTCAAAGTAAAACTTTCGCCAGTCAATAATGCTGTTCACCTGCAACAAAAGCACAATGAGAAAACACTAGGAACTATAAGTAAAAGCAGAAATGTGACTATTGTACGTAGGCTTCAGGAGAAGATGTCTGAAACAAAAAAACTTCAACAATGTAGAAACAAAATGCTAGAAAACAATTTGAGAAGTGATGCTGGAATCATAATCACACTCAGCGTTAAAAATATCTCAAAGGAGTACTCGATAAAACAAACCACTTAACTCACGAACAGTTGCGTATAGCTTGTACATTGCAGGGATTCTTCAACTATCCAAACAAAACTAATTTTACTTTCAACAGCTTTTTCTTAAAGAGAAAATTGATTGTAACACATGAGTCGCTACAATATGAACAGAAGCAGCAGACATTTCCTCACCTCATACTGTTATCAAAGTTTAACACCATATTAAAATTCTGATCTTCATCAACCTCCATTTTGCAAATAGAGTTTTGTGCGCCTTTTCATCCTACTAGTCCCATCTATCCTCAGGTTTGTCAAGCAAATTGGCAGTTACTTCCATCAAGCAGAACAAACTCCCCACAGAGGGAACATTACAGCATAGGACCATAGGACTTTAGCATGTGTTACAGTTAGTAACACGGGTTCCTCATAATAAGTAATGTTAATTAAATAACATAAAACATGTAGATCATTGGGAGGGAAAAGATTCTGATATCGTGCATTTTGCTGGTCATCCACCAGATACAGTGAATTGTTACTAATTTTATACATAGCCATATGGTTTGGCTATTCCCGCTTCTACATCGAACGATTGACGAATACTTATATTGTCTTCTTGGGTTTATCCCAGATATTTAATATAGCAAATCGTAGAAACTACTTGGTCGAATCTGTTAAACTATTGATTGTATAATATATTACCTACTCATAGTCTTGGGAATGTACACTGTCACGACGTAACCCCTTGTCCATGTTAGTGTAGGGGTGGATTACGGTCTCCACGATAGTATACAGGTTCATGCTATGACATAGGTTACTATGTATTGATTACTAATTGGATTTTATTCATTATTCACTCATATTTTCTTGTGATACTTTCTATTAGGGGTTCACCCCTCTGGTTTTGTTTGGTCAGATCTAGTAGCAGAACTGAAGATCCACTGTACTTTCAGTCCGATGACGCTCAGCAGGAGGATGGCCGTCGTGGATCCTGAGTAAGTTTCTTCTCCACTACTGGTGATTTCATTTTGATTTTTTGAGACTTTTAGCCGACAAGCACCTGTTTAGCCATTATATTATAGAAATCTATTCCCAGCCATTTTGACATCATAATTGTATATATATTCAGACTACAGCTAACGATTTGATCATGTATTATTTGACAATGTGCTAGCTTTCCATTTTGTATAGCTAGTTTCATGATCATTTTGATAAAGCGTCCAGAAAACTTACTGCTTTATCTTATTTGTTCTATAATCATTTTTTTGTTTTGCTGATTGAGACATAGCATGTTCTTGAGACCATAGGAGACTTTTATTGTAGTGTATATCCCCTTGTCAAGGTACAATCGTGTCCGTATTGCGGGATACTGAGATATACCGTAGTGCATAACTAGCCAGAGTCATACATCCGTTCTATGTATTCCGGCACCGGAACGCGACACACTTGGAGCGGATGCTCTAGTTCGGTCCAACATAGATCCACCCCTGAGGCTCCGTAAAGGATTTGACAAAGTCTTATTACTAGCTGCAACTATCAACCTAATGTCAACCTTTCCATCACAATTGTGGATATGTGCATGCAACCCTCCAATAAGACTAGGAGACTAGACTAAAACAAGGAGGGGAGCTTTAAATATTAGTACCTCACCACTTGATAGACCATGCAATGAATCAGTTAGTCCGTCACCTGAAAGAGAGACGATGATCAGAGTCTGCATTCATAAAAACAAGAGATCATATTGTTTTAGTATTTTATAGCACAGTATGATGTGCACGTCCTCATGATAATTTATTGAGATTTGATAGAAGAATCTTGTTAAAAAACAGCTAATACCAGTACAAATCCAGCTAGAAAGACAAATTAACATATATTCTGGTTTGTACAATCCATAGCAAGACGACAATAAGCAGGTAACTGCAAGTGCCATTTGCATATATCAACCTTGTTCGAAGAGAATGTTTCAAAATATTTTTTTTATACCAATGATATCCACAAACTAGATTGGAATCACAAACTGAGTTGCATTAATGTACATGGGCATAGACACAATTATGTACAGACATACAGCATATGCCCTAAGCAAATCTTACAAGAATCTGTGTCAATATAAACAAGTAAACTAATATTCCACTAGGTATTAAAGGCAAAAAAAAAAAAAAATTACCTGTAAAATTTCCAGAGACAAAAGCACGTGATGCATCTCTGAGTCCATGCAAGTATTCTAATTAGTATAAGTAGAAAACAGGAAGTTATTGATGAAGTACTTTTAACAAAACAAGAGAAGTTAATGATGAAGTACTTCAAAAGATGCAAAGTTATTCATTTACTAACAGGGGGCATGAATGAGTTTTTTTAAATATTCGAAAGATCATTCCGTAGAATCATATATAGACTATAGTACCTTCTGAAGCTGGACTAAGCGTGCATTATCAAAGAAACCAGTTGTAGGTACTTATTTGTTCAACTTCCACCCTTATCTTTCATTCCATCTTAAGATTGTTCACCATATAAACCAAAATCACAGAGTTCCTTGCATTTCACATCAATCTTTTAGATTTTATAGTTTTGGAATCACTCTCTTAGTGTTGGAAGCCCTAATTGCTTGCTGAAATTACTGTTATTTCTACAAAACTACATTGTTGGCTAGAAACCCAGAAAATACTTTTTGACTGAAAATTTTCATATTGGAAATGAAAATTATTTTAAGGTTTCTAACTTGAGGGAGTCTAGGGGCATAACAAATCCAGCACAGATCTGGTAACTTCCCCTATATTTTTTGAATTTCATTAATATAATATTTCATAAATTATACATCACTTCATCCAGATAAAACCATAATAAAACTATGAAAAGTTGACAGCCAACCTTTTGAGGTTAGCCAGTCACATAACTTAATGAGATCTTGAATGAAGAAAAATTTATACATTTTTTGCTAAATCCTAAGTTGATCCACACTACCTATTACTGACATGTAGTTCCTAGGAAATCAAGTTTCGTCACATAGACTAGGAATCATATTCAACATAGGCACGCTGTGGACAGACTCAACAACTCATCGAAACAAAGTTAAGAGGACATATGAATATGTGTGTTTGTTTGTGAAAATACATAAATTGATAGACATATATATTTGGGCATACTTAACCACAAATTATCTTCTTTCAGAGAATTAAGGTGGAAACATAGTTAGGGATGCAACCAACTGTCCTGCATTCAATGTTCTTGTTGTTCATGGTGGCAACAACGGTGCGCATCATGGCAGATTCACCATGTAGCCGCCACGACGTGTTAAAATGTCGCATTTATAACATTTTGGTAAATGTCGGACAGCATATTGGATTTGGGTTGTTATGTCAGTCCAACATATATAGGTCACATGGTCCCAGCTATGAATCCTTTTGGAATTCTGGGTAGTTTCTGGTATAAAGTTAAACCTGTGTTCATAACATAATGAAACCAATAAGATTTATGTGTTTTTATTCAACTGGCATAACACCAATAAACCCAATAAATTTGAGTTCTCGACTCCTTATCTCACTCTTTTGCTAATTCAGTGACCTAATCCTAACTACCAATTTTCTCCTTATCTTTTTCCCTTTTACTCTCTGTCATCGTCTCCTCTGGTTTTGTGTTATTGTTTTTCTTCTTCTCAATGTAGTACTTTGTTGATTGGAACGGTTTCTTTGTCATACTTATCTAATCAAGTTCAATATATTGCTAATTTGTTATGTTGGGATGTATGGCGTTTACGTTGTTTTTTTTTTATCGATATAGTGATTTTGTATATGATTTCACACACACTAATGCAGACAATTTAAATTGATAAAATAACATGAAAGTCGTACAAATTTTGGAAAGCAGCAGACTCTCCAAATTACACTAGAACACGCTAAAATATGTGTCGTGTCGGTGTCATCGTGTCCATGTACTGAACAAAACTAGCATAAAATCGAAGAAAGAATCTAACCTGCCAGCAAAGTGGTGGTAACCACCGCCCGGACCATAATGCGATCTCCCTTTCGTCACATCGAACACGGAACTGCTCGATTCAGGGGGGGAAAACACCACTAACCATTCAATCAAAAGCACCACCAAATATACAAAATCTCGAAACTCAAATTTAAATCTCAGAAAGTACCCTAAAATTCCCAAGAGTATAGGCAATCCCTCGTCGGTCCCGTTGTAAGCAGCAAGTTCTTCGACACTCCACAGCCTCTGAATCATTACAAAAGCAACAAATTGAGAAATTCTTCATCAAAATTGAGAATAACGAGAAGAAGAGGAAATTACTGGTTGGATAGAGTTTTTGTTGTTGTAGAAGCTGAGGTAGAAAGAGGCGATGGCTACGAGAAACCCTAACCCTATAATTAAGCGAGGCGGAGCCATTTCGCCTACTGCTCTGCTCTCCTTCCTGCTTTCTGTTGCAGCGATCTCTAGTCAAGAACTGGTAAGAGTTGCTGAGCTGTTCTGCAACTTGGTCGATAAATAAATGGGCCTGGTTGAGTGCCGGCCCGTGTCCCAAATTTTTCACCATACATGTTTGCACCATTTACACTATTTCTAATTTCTCATGTTAAAAACCATTCAACTTCCACTAAGAAGCTAATTGGTTCGCGGATTAAAAGTACCAAATTGTGCAGACAAATTTTATCGTGAACAATAATATGAATAATAAATTTTGTCTACTATAAAATTCAAAATTTTAACATCAGGGTTTTTTCTTTCGAATTGAGGCACGGAAGTAAAAAATTCTTCTTCTCATTTCGCACATTTGGTTGGAGGACCACTTCCTCTGTATAGAAAGCTATTCATATCACTTTAACAAAAAGTTACAATTACGATTTCTCACTTCTTCAACATGCCAACCAAACACCAAAATTTATGATTTTTCACTTCTTCGAAACACCCAAACGAAATTTTTTTTACTTCACTCCACTTACTTTGTCTCAATACGTACGCAAAACATTATTTCTAAATTTTCTGCTTCGCTCCACTTCGTCGAACCAAACAATCCAACCACCCTCAAAGCAATATACTTTGTGATACAAAGAATATCATTCTTGAGAATGAAAAGCACAATTTGCATATATAGTAATGTTATATTTTTATCATGAGAACTAATTGGAGAATTAGTTGTCACCATTTGGACAAATTAGAATGTTAGCTTTGTATCCAAGCAATTGACTCCAACAACTCACTTTACTTCGTACGTATGGCATAATTTGTCCATAAAGTATGAAACATATGAACTGATTTTACCATATTTATTTTTATAAACCACCATCCAAGTTTTTATAGAATTAGCTCCCATCACATAAAGGATTTGATTTTACCAAGAATAAATAAGACTTTAGCAAATATCAATACTTGATAAGAATTTTTTCTGTAATTTCAGTAGACACCAATTATGTCATGTCCTAGAACTAGAATATTGGATAACGGAAATATAAAACGAGCCAGCTATGCACTACAAAGTGCACTAGCGCACCATAATACGATTATGGCTGTAAGACAATGGGGTATTAATTTTATACAAGTTAAAACTGTGCACAAATTAAAACTCTCTATATTCCATAGCTAATAACAAACAGTTTCCATAGCAGTATTAATTTTATACAAGTTACTCAATTATTTTATTCTAAAGTAGCTACTTCCGATCCTTTTAAAGGTATAGTATGCGTTTATTTCAATAATTAATTCATTCATTTCATGATATTTTTATGTATGTTTGTTTTCCATGTTTTATCATAAAAATCAGTACCAAAGTCTCTTGTTGTTTAGCGTGTCAACAGGTAAAGATTGAGCAGCAGAGGCCTGTAGGATTATTACAACCGCTTCTTATTTCGGAGTTAAAATAGGAGCACATTACTATAGATTTCATGACTGGTTTACCTAGATTCCTAGTTAGTTAAGATATAGTCTGGGTGATAGTGGATTGACTCACGAAGGTGACACATTTTCTTTCCTTCAGAGTTGGAAAGTCTACCGAGCAGTTGGCAGATATGTATATGAGGCAGATATAAGGCATCATGGTGTACCGATAAGTATTATATTAGATCGATACACCCGATTTACTTCTCACTTTTGACAAAGTTTGCATCAAAGTTTGGGTACCAAGTTGAGATTTAGTATAACGTATCATCCCAAACAAATGGGCAGTCAACGAGGACCATTCAGACTCTTGAGGATATGCTATGATCTTATACATTGGACTACAATGGATCTTGTAAGGATCATCTCCATTTGTTAGAGTTCTCTTATAACAACATATTTCAAGCGAGCATCTAGATGGCTCCGTTTGAGGCATTGTATGGAAGAAAGTGCATATCTCCCTTGGCATGGGATAATGTTGGGAAGAGAAAGATATTGGGACAAGAGATGATCACAAAGACTAGAGAGATGGTCAAATTGATCAGAACGACTTCGGGTTATGCAGGATCAACATCAGTATTGTGCAGATCAGCATTACAAGCCTTTTGAGTTCAGTATTGGCAACCATGTATTCTGGCAGATTTTGCATACCCATGGAGTCATCTGATTTGGTGTCAGATAAAAGCTTTGTCTGTGATACATCAGTCTATTTGATAATCTTGCTCAGGTAGAAAATATTTTTATCGTCTTGCTCTTCTACTTTTTCTATGTGAGGTACACAATGTATTTCATGTATCCCAGTTATGTAGGTATGTTCCGAATTCGAGCCATATCCTCGATTATTTATAGCTAGTCATTGGTACTGATTTGTCCTATAAGGAGCAGTCCATATCTATTTCGGACCGAAGAGAGAAGGTGCTCAAGAACTGGACTATCAGCCTTGTCCGTGTCGCTTGGGGCCATCACTCGTCGAAAAAGTTGACGTGGGAGTCCGAGGACGATATCAAGTCCAGATATCCATACTTATTCGACTTTGGAGGTATATTTCTCTTTATTCCATTGTATCTCATTTCCTGTGATGGGTGTTTCCATTACAAAAAGTTTACTAACTTTTATTTATAAAAACTTTGATGATTACAAAGAATCCTATATAAATAAATTCTAATTACAAGCAAAATAAAGATTATGGGGAATGGGAGCGATAGAGATCAAGTCTTTGGCCGACTTCTTTACTCCGTTAATGATCTGACACAAGAATGGAAGAAAACTCGCTAACTATGGCTAATTGGCAGAATTCGACAGCAAGTAGGCTCAATACACCAAGCTTTCGATCGTTTGGGAAGTAAATATCCCAGCTATTTATAGCCATTTGCACTGTAACAACTATGTGTACAAAAGAAAAAAAACATATTGTTTATGCTTCTATGTGTGCGGCTCATAGAATTTCTATATTAACTTCAACACATATTGTGGATCTAAATGCTCATGTATATCACGGGTTGCCTGACACGTCGAATTCATTACGAGCAATAATAAACTCAATTTAAATATGATGAATGTCATTTTGAACTTCGAAACGTATGCCATAATATGCACATTAAATGCACATAATCTCCTTAATTTTATTACTAGCCACTGTCAACTGCACATAGATGAGAAGAAAGAACTTGGATTGCAAACGTAAGCCTCTTATGCGCCATACACAAATGAGTGGTAGTGCATAATGCCATATGGCATTTGCTCTGCTATAAAAGAATAAAGCATAATCATATTGCTGATGTAAGTGCTAACGTTTCCTTATTTTTTTGTGTAACCATCGTACACCTGTTTACGAACTGCCACAGCATTTAACATAGCTCATTGAACTTGCAGTCCCTTGCACATATCTTTTTGTGCATGTCTTCATAGTGCATAAGTTTCTGTATATAATTTAAAGTTCACTGCCTTTAGCGTTTAGAGTCCCGCGCATAGAAGAATGCCACAAGAAATCCTCTCTTGAAATAAGGTGAGACCTCTTCTGACCCCCATTATTAGCCACAATCCTCAGGGAGGTGTACTCATGCTTCTTGGCCTCCCCTATCACTGCATTGAAGGTCAGAAACTCATGCTGCTCTATCGACAGGATAATCTCTAGATGAAGCCCCCTTTGGAACCTCCTGGCTCGATCTAATTCGATTGCCAACAAGGTAAAAGCCAACCTGTTGAGACGATAAAAAATTTGGCGCATAGCCTCGCTAAATTTTGCCCATGAAATCGATGATGTAAGGGAAACCTCTTGAGCTGCCAACCAATCTCAGCCCAAGTCCAGTAAATATAGTCTGACCATTACCACTCTCTCTATTGCTCAAAATCATGATGCCTCGAGAATGGCCATATAATACTAAAGACATGCATCGTACGCAATCACATCCTTTATACCATAGCAGAATTATATAACTGGTGGCCACCTCACTTTAGGGTCGTCTGAACATACTAGGTAAATGTGTCACTCTGGCACTACTAAGTCAACAACAAGCCTCTAATAATATCTAGAAGTGCATGAGCATCCCCCTTTGCTGGCCATATATGTTGTACTGGCTGAACCGACTGTACTGGTATTATAGCCTAATTGGGATTAACATGGCTGTCATGGCCCAATCCCAAAATACGAAGGACTAGGAATACGTAACATGCCTAGCCATATGTATACGAACTCCAATATATGGAAACCATATACACACGTACGCTGTACATGAATATCCAATCCACCAGTGGTAATATACTGTCACAACAAGTCACATACAATCTATATCTCATCCACAACACAAATAATAAGTAGGAATAAAGAGCTGAATAATAATTGAATATGAAAGATGAGTATCAAGTCTGATAGTCGGATGGAAACAAATCCACTATAAAACGACTATACTAAAACTACTAAAGAGAGAAGACGGTCAACTCTAATACGAGATAAATGTCTCTCAAAGAATAGCAACAAAATCTCTGAACAACGACAATAAATCACAGATACTCCGAGGGCAAGACCTCCTCAGTCTGGTAAGTAGCGTCAGGTCCAGGTCCGTACTCCTGCGGATACTCCTGCTCGTCTATATCTGGAAAGGGATCAGGTCCTCAGAGGGACGTAACAAGATACATAATAACATGCCAATAATGTACTAAAAAGTAAACATCCAATGGGTCACCTAACCGTCTAAGTGAATGCAGTTTGAGAACAACTTTCCACCAAGTGGGCTATCTGGCTAAAAAAATGGGATTGGCGTGACTCTCTTGAAAAATCAGGGGCCTCAAAGCATGTCGTCTTTTGAACGACAGAGCCCGCCAAGTAGTAAATGGGGTCATCACCGCCCGTGTCTCCAGCGGAGCTTCCGGGTTACAGAAGAAAAAAGTGCAAAGGAGCCCAAATGCCTTACTTGTTATTCTTCCCACCCAATGTTCTAAGCATGTCATGTCCATGACACGATTTAGTTCATAGCCTATCTTTAGTACCCTAGCCCAATCCTGCAACCAAACAAGGACAAGGATTGGACCACCGTACTATAATAGGCTATGTCTATGGACCTCTAATAACTGGTAAGTCTTCTAGCATACAAAGTTTTTATCAGCAGTCATCCCTAATGCACGGCCCATACGTACAGGAGGCCAGATCTATCACGTAGTCCATGATCTATATGAGACTCACACTCGTGTAACAACTGTGTCACGGCCAATGAAACATAAATTGCCTCATGATAATGGGGTGGTCTCATAAAGTAGGTCCAATGCAAATACATAAATAAAAATAGAACACGACGACACCGTCGTTGCACCCAAGTTTCCTTGGACGCACAGTTTATATAGCAATTAAAATAAATGAACTAAATAAGAAGAAATAAAATATGCATGCATCATATGGAATGTAAATAATAGTACAATGGCAATGTATACTTGCTTCGTAAGAAATCTGTATAGTGCAAGCGTCAAAATGTCAAGGATATGGGATCTGGAACTAAGGCCTCAGAACAAATGTCTCCGGATGTGGTAAAGAATTAGGGTTCGGGTTTAGGGTGTACTGCATGGGATATATATAGGGAAAGAGGTCGGTTCCGCGGGATAATTTAGTGGTTTCAAAAACCGCTGCTACTGCTGTTTCTTTCTTTCTCTTGTTTTGGTTTTCGGTTTAGGTGAGTTTAGTAATAAAGAGATAAAGAGGCGGTGGTGTTGCTGCTGATATTTTTCTTCACACGCGCGGAGGGGGAAAGAAAAGTTGGTTTTTGCTACTACTGTTGTTGATATTTGCTTAATGGGTTATAGGTTCAAGCGGGTAGGGTAAGGGCTAAGGGGTTTGGGTTAGATCCAATATGAATTATATTTGTGCATACCATTAAGCTAGCAACAGTCCAAAGGGTCTCCTACATGGAATAAATTAGGAAAATTTATAATGGCTTCATAAATCCCCTAAATGCACAAACATCTCAAATAAAGTTTAAATAAAATCTATTTCCTCTATTTAGCTCATAACTACTATAAATAAGTTAAATAAATAATAATAAAAAATTAATACGATTTTTAGAATTAGGGGTTTTACATTCTACCCAACTTATAAAAATTTCGTCCTCGAAATTAAAACTAAGTCACGTAGAAAGTCAAGGATGGTATAAGGTATAAATCAACAAAGTAAATCTATATCTTGGTCAACAAATAGGTTCAGAAAACGTTCGCGTCTGCTGTCCTCGCGCTGCCAAGTTGATTCTCCTGGTCCATTCATCTGTTGAGCTGGCTTCGGTGCTGGAAGTGCTAGCTCTTGTACTGGCGGTGAAAGTGTCACTGTCTGCTGCATTGGACAGTCTCTTACCAAATGCTGTTCGGAACCACACCTTATACATTGTCCCAAGCGATTCCGACAATCTCTCGAAATGTGCCCGCGTCTCCCACAATAATTATATTGGGGCTTCTCCGGAATCTGGTACGGTCCGGCTCTTTGTTGATACTGTTATTGTTGTTCCAAAGGACGTCTAAAAGGTCCTCCTTGTTGTGTCCTTATTGGCCCCGGATGGTCCTTGTTGGTCCTTGTTGTGTCCCCAGCTGACCTCCTTTTCCTCGGCTGATGGTTTCTTGCAATCTGGCTTCTGTTAGTAACTCGGCATAAGAGATCCGGGACTGTGAGCTTGTGTAATGTTGGAGCTCCTGAGTCAGTCCGCGATGAAATCTCTTAGCCTTAGCTAAGTCATCTGGTATCAAGCCAGCACCATATTTACTGAGGCGACTAAACTCGGCATCATACTCGTCCATTGTTCTATTCTCCTGCTCCAAGTGAAGAAACTGATCATACAATGCATCTCTAACGGTGTCCGGGAAGTACTTTCTCTCAAAGTACTCCAAGAATTGTTCCCAAGTTTGGTATGTACCCAACTGGCGCTCCATGGATTTCCACCAGTGATGAGTATTACCATCTAGAAGCGTCCTCACACCTGTCATCCATAGGTCTGCAGGTAACTGCGATGCTTCTAATAGCTTCTGCGTGTGGGTGATCCAATTGGTAGTCTCTGCTGGGCTTTCAATGCCTTTGTACGGCCTAGAAACCATCTGTATAAAGTCCTTTACTGAACCAACTCTAGCTCGAGGTACTGGAGCTAGTGCTTGAGCTGGTACAGTAACCTGTGCAGCCATCCTCTCAAGTGCTGCCAAAAATTCTTGCCTCTGGTCGACTGCCTGCTGCCTCTGTTCCTGTATCATCATCTGGAAGAATTGGAACAATTGTGTCTGGCCATCTTGCGATGTTGGAAAAGCTGAAAGGTTCCTATTAGGTGAAGCGGGAAGATCAGATGGAACTGGATTGTGAATCTGTCCATGTAGTCCCGAAAGTCTAGGAATTGTTGAGGTCCCTCCTTGAGTCTGACCATTGACTCCAGAAGTTGTGTCGCCATTGGCGACAGTACATCCATTCTGTATCTCCATCTCTCTGCAGGTGATGTACACAACGATTTAGAAGAAGTACATGAATCAAACAGGATGGAAGCATTAAATAGGATGTAGAAGCATAAAATATGCTGGGGAATTGTTCGCGTATTTTACAGTCAAAAACCCCCAACATACATGAAGTCCCTCCCTGCGTAAAACAGAGATTCAAGGTCATTTGCGTAAAAGGTTGCTAAGCAGTCCGCGTATTCTACGGAGTAGCGTAAAATAGGGTTTCAGAGTTGTCCGCGTAAAGTAGAGATTTAAGGTAGTTTGGCGTAAAGTAGAGCTTCAGTGTTGTCTGCGTAAAGTAGAGATTCAAGGCTGTCCGCGTAAAACAGAGATTCAAAGCTGTCGGCATAAAGTAGAGATTTAAAGCTGTCTGCGTAAAACAGAGATTCAAAGTTGTCGACGTAAAGTAGAGATTTAAGGCTGTCCGCGTAAAACAGAGATTCAAGAAAGTTTGGCGTAAAGTAGAGCTTCAGAGCTGTCTGCATAAAAGGTTGTTATACTTCCTGCGTAAAGTCTGCATAAAAGGTTTCCTGCGTAAAGTCTGCGTAAAAGGTTTCCTGCGTAAAGTCTGCGTAAAAGGTTTCCTGCGTAAAGTCTGCGTAAAAATCTGCAAAAAAAAGGTTTGCTATACTTCCTGCGTAAAGTCTGAAATACGTTATTTTTAATGAAGTGTAAAGTTGTACGAGGAACTCTTCATATTCCTCAGATAAATTTGTCAGACAAATCAGTGAACCTGACATCTGACAAAAGCACTACACGATGATCGAGAGGACGGCTGTGATGATGATTTTGCACAGAGACCCAAGTTATCATTTAGTGACATGTTTGATATAAGTTGTTTTCACGCATTCAAAAGGAAGAAGAATGGAGTCTTCTGAATACGCTGCCTACAGAAATGAGTTTTTATGCTCAAGATAAGACAAAATCGACAGAAATGAGTTTTTATGCTCAAGACAAGACAAAATCAGACGCCACGTCAAAAGCTATTTTTGTACAGAGGTCTAGGCATATCTCTGCATTTAATGCACGTGATTTGTTCTTAACTGGGAAAGCTAAAACTGTGCCAAATACGCTCACATCACCATCCTTACATTTTACGCCAATCAGGCTATTTTATGCTGGTTGTCTATTATTCATGAATCATCAAGTTTATGCAGGGGCAGTTACCTACGTGGCTTGCATGCCATGATCTTATAAAGGGATACATGTCATACACAGATTGAACGTGGGTAGCAGTTGTCATAATCACAGCGTAGAGGAGGCAATCTTCTTCATGGTTTGGCCTTTTACGCCAATAAGACAGTCTTTTGGTTTTTTTTTTACGCCAACTTGGCAGTCATTTGGCTTTTACGCCAACAAGGGTAAAGGGTCTGGTCACAGGGTAAAGAGTTTTTGGCGTAAAACTTTGTTTATCCAAACATAGGATAGTTGAAAGGAAGAATAAGGTTTTAGTCAAGCGTGGATGAGATCCTTATACTCTATTCCTATACACAGGCTTGTTCGGTACAGTTACGTAACTGAGACAATATATTCTTGACCTGCATGGGCCACCACCAAAAATATGTCATACCCCAGTCCCAAAATACGTAGGACTAGGAATATGTAACACGCCCAGCCGTATGTATATGAACTCCAATATATGGAAACCATATACACACGTACGCTGTACATGAATATCCAATCCACCAGTGATAATATACTGTCACAACAAGTCATACACAATCTATATCTCATCCACAGCACAAATAATAAGTAGGAATAAAGAGCTGAATAATAACAGAATATCAAAGATGAGTATCAAGTCTGATAGTCGGATGGAAACAAATGCACTACAAAACAACTATACTGAAACTACTAAAGAGAGAAGACGGTCAACTCTACTACGAGATAAATGTCTCTCAAAGAGTAGCAATAAAATCTCTGAACAACGACAATAAATCATAGATACTCCGAGGGCAAGACCTCCTCAGTCTGGTGAGTAGCGTCAGGTCCAGGTCCGTACTCCTGTGGATACTCCTGCTCATCTATATCTGGAAAGGGACCAGGTCCTCAGAGGGACGTAACAAGATACACAATAATATGCCAATAAAGTACTGAAAAGTAAACCTCCAATGGGTCGCCTAACCGTCTAAGTGAATGCAGTTTGAGAACAACTTTCCACCAAGTGGGCTATCTGGCTAAAAAAATGGGATTGGCGTAACTCTCTTAAAAAATCAGGGACCTCAAAGCATGTCGTCTTTTGAACGGCAGAGGCCGCCAAGTAGTAAATAGGGTCATCACCGCCCGTGTCTCCAGCGGAGCTTCCGGGTTACAGAAGGAAAAAGTACAAATGAGCCCAAATGCCTTACTTATTGTTCTCTCCACCAAATGTTCTAAGCATGTCATGTCCATGACACGATTTAGTTCATAGCCTATCTTTAGTACCCTAGCCCAATTATGCAACCAAACAAGGACAAGGATTGGACCACCGTACTACAATAAGCTATGTCTATGGACCTCTAATAACTGCTAAGTCTTCTAGCATACAAAGTTTCTATCGGCAGTCATCCCTAACACACGGCCCATACATATAGGAGGCCAGATCTGTCACGCAGTCCGTAATCTATATGAGACTCACACTCGTGTAACAACTGTGTCACGGCCAATAAAACGTAAATTGCCTTATGATAATGGGGTGGTCTCATAAAGTAGGTCCAATGCAAATACATAAATAAAAATCGAACACGACAACACCATCGTTGCACCCAAGTTTTCTTGGATGCACAATTTATATAGCAATTAAAATAAATGAACTAAATAAGCAGAAATAAAATATGCATGCATCATATGGAATGTAAATAATAGTACAATGGCAAGGTATACTTGCTTGGTAAGAAATCTGTATAGTGCAAGCGTCAAAATGTCAAGGACACGGGATCTGGAACTAAGGCCTCCGAACAAACGTCTCCGGATGTGTTAAAGAATTAGGGTTCGAGTTTAGGGTGTACTGAATGGGATATATATAGGGAAAGAGGTCGGTTCCGCGGGGTAATTTAGTGGTTTCAAAAATCGCTGCTGCTGCTGTTTCTTTCTTTCTCTTGTTTTGGTTTTTAGTTTAGGGTGAGTTTAGTAATAAAGAGATAAAGAGGTGGTGGTGTTGCTGCTGATATTTTTCTTCACACGCGCGGAGGGGGAAAGAAAAGTTGGTTTTTGCTACTGTTGTTGTTGATATTTGCTTAATGGGTTGTGGGTTCAAGCGGGTAGGGTAAGGGCTAAGGGTTTTAGGTTAGATCCAATAGGAATTATATTTGTGTATACCATTAAGCTTGCAACAGTCCAAAGGGTCTCCTACATGGAATAAATTAGGAAAATTTATAATGGCTCCATAAATCCCCTAAATGCACAAACATCTCAAATAAAGTTTAAATAAAATCTATTTCCTCTATTTAGCTCATAACTACTATAAATAAGTTAAATAAATAATAATAATAAATTAATATGGTTTTCATAATTAGGGATTTTACAATGGTGCTCTACCTCTAGATCTACCCTCTACCATGCCTTCAAATAATTAGGCTGCTCCTCGGGAATCTATAGGCCTTCTGGGTGCTACCTTGCTATTAGTAGAGCTCTAACAAACTAATTTGACAAGCCAGGAACAATGTTCCTGAAAGAAAAGAACACAAGATTAATTCGACAGACGTGATATAACAATGATAAAATCAAGTATCTTGCCAAGAATCATGAATTCAGAGTAGTACTAGAGGATATCTAAAAGGTATATTTCATGGATTGAGACAACTAAACTCCAATAACCCCACATCTGAAAATAGACCTGAACATGCCACCAACAAAATCTTATCATACCTTAGAACTAGAATACTGGAGAGCGGGGACGGAACTAGACCAGCTACGTATATAAGAGTATGTTGGTACCCCGATATACGATCATGTCTGTAAAAGACATGGGGATGTTCTCCATAGACAAAAGTTGCGTATACTTTTTATTACGAACCTCAAACTTATTATAAAGTACAAAGAGTCCTATACAAGAATGTCTAAGTACAAGTAAAAAAAGAAACCATGCTTTAACCCTATTCTGCAAACTTAATAGTGTGCCTTTACCCCATTCTACAAACTTAAAAGGGCACTTTTACTTTGAAGATTATTTTATCCTCGGTCGTTCGCTGGATCATTTTATGCGCATATTTTCTATGCTTCTATAAGACTTCCTTCAAAGTTTTTAAATTTTCACATCAAATCAAAATAAAGCGTATAAATTTTATATGCTATTTTGATTTTGCAAGCAAAATTCCTTAGGCTACAGGATTTAATCAAATCTTAACTACTGTGCATATTCCTGCATATCTCTCGTACCGCCAACTGTCAACTCGGCATTAATTTGACATAGTCTTTGATTTTACACGGTCATTATGGCGGAACATTTTCTGAGGCATTGTATACAGTTTTGTATGTGCCAGTACCGAGAGTTGTTTGGCATTCCTTAGAATTTGAAGTGTCACCTTCGTCTCTATAAATAGAGGGAAGATCCACAATTTCTTTTTCAACTTATCTTTCTCTCTATGCTAGAACGTGACTAACACATGGGAATTAACCTGGCTATATTTTGGAGAAAGCCTATAGGAATAACTATTGCAATATGGCGAGGATGGTTCCACAAGCATCCAAGAAGTCGAAAGAAAAGACGTTCTCTGATGATAGGTGGGATGCTTTTGAGAAAATAAAGTTGTTGATAACCCTTCCTCCCCCCTTTTCTAGTCTTTTTTTTATGTACTGTGAACAACATATATAAAATGATAAGGATAGACGATTCCAAAAACACTAACACGATGTACGCATACTTCTGTCATGGGGTAATCTTTCAAAGGCTCAGGTGAGAGTCATTTGCATGGTTCCTTTTAAAGAAATTTTGATTGGACAAGGATCCAAGTAGTCAACCTTGAACTGTCACGCCCCAGTCCCAAAATACACGGGACCAGGCCACGTGGCAATAACCAGCTGACACATCTCCGAGGATAACCCAATTTAATGGATCCACGAAGAGTGCTACGCTGTCCTAAAATACTAACATGTCCAATATCAGTCAATAACAGGTAATCTAATCTCATCCACAATATAAAGAGCAAGAAGTACTAAATAAACTGCTGGATGATAAATACCAGTCTCAAGATATCATAGTACAACCAATAATGTCTGGTGGGAACAAACCCACTATCATGATGAAATAAAGTACTGAAATGAGATATAAAAGATAAAGACTAGGGCATCAGCACTCTAGCTAACGATGCTCCCAATCCTAGGCAGAAGGCCTACCAACTGGTCACGGGAACTCTGCCGGCTGCACCTTTAACTCCTCAGCTGTAGCGAATCTCATCTCCTATCCGGGGCCGTATACTGTGGGGTAGAAAGCCTCGTCCAAATCTGGAAAGGTACCAGGTCCTCAGAGGGATGTAACAAGATACATAGAAGCATGCCATATATAAATACTGAATAAAATAAATATAATAAAGGGTGTGCTAACCATCTAAGTGAATGCAATATGAGGACAACTGTGAGTATATGGGAAGGTGTAGGCTAGACATATGCTGACGTAATTCACCAGTCGTGGCAACCGGCTAGTATATGTCACACATGCCCCCTATAACACGGGCGCAGGAATACAGTAACGTCCGACGTTCTATAGAGTGTCGTATCTGCAATGTCATCAAGTAATGTCCAACACTCTACAGAACGTGGTATCAGTAATATATATATACGTCCATATCACTCTGTCGAGTGCGGTGTCAGTATAAAGGAGTGGGGTATCCCATATGCCTACTAGTCATCCTCCCTGCCCAATGTAGATATATAAGTCAAATAATCGACGCGCATACTCCGTATCTAAATGCCAAGTCTCTACACTGAAATAATCCTGAATTTCTTGCTAACCGTGATGCATGTCACACATGGCGATAGCTAGTCGAACACGCGAACTTGCATTCCATATGAGATTTGTCACTATGAATACGTATGAAAGTGTCAGGTCTTGGAAGATAACAGGGTATCATCCAATGAGGTAAGTCTGCTAATGACTAAGTCAATGTATACTAATCATCGACGTATCCATCGAATGCACCCGAGACAATCTCGGACGCGCACAGTTGTATAAAGCAGAACAACAAGCATACAATACAACATTCATAATTTAAATTAGACAGTAAATATGGCAAGGTATCTTGCCTGAGTCTTCAAGAGGTGAGTGCCAAAAGCCTGCTCCCTTAGCGTCTCCTGGCTGATCCAAAGACCCTAGACATACAATATAACACAATAATACAAACATCAGACACTATGCATTAACTACATACGATTAAGATGCTATACTTGAATACTGTCGCGAGTTCACTGTTGCTTGAGGACAGCGTCACGTGTGCACGTAGCTAGGGTGTACACGTGTTCTGTCTTCGGTTAACAGGCGTCTCGAGGCAATAATTATCTAGTTACGGTTTGATCGTGATTTATGTTCTGTGCTGACGCATGTCTCTATTTTCCATGTTCAAACACATTAGGATTTATATCCAGGTGTTTCTAGTGAATCACATGTCCCTGGTAACTGGTTATTTATTTAGAATAATTATTCATTAATTAATATCTGATTAACATCAACTTCCATGCATATATTTCTACCTAGGTTAAACACTATAGATATGGGTTCAAGTGCGACACGACGACACAAAGGAGAAATATAGGACACACGAGTGAAGGGTTCAATAAACGAGTACCTGATCGGCTGAGCGAGGGGGTCCGCTCGCTGGTCGACTGTCTCCTCCGACGTGGGTGAACTCCAGTCGATGTGGACGGGTCCGGCCTGTTGTGTATAGCAGCGGCGAGGGTTGCAGTCGCGGATACAGTGACCTGGCGCGGTGGCAGCGTGCTGAGCCGGCGTCGGGGTGATGGTCCAGTCGCGGGGGTTGGTCGGGGTTGGCCTCGTGGGTGGTTCGACGGCACTGGAGGGTGGTGGGGAGCAGTCGGGATCGGCCGGGGTCTAACGGGGCTGTGATGGTGGCTGGGTGGAGATGGTGCGGTGGAGGCGGTCAGTGATGGTAAAGTGGGAGGGTCTGGCGAGTCGGGTGGCGGGGTTTGGCAGCGTCAGGCAGATCGAAGGGCGGTGGTTTTGGAAGTCGGGGAGGGGACAGCGGGCTCGGGTGGTCGGGTTTGGATGGGTTGGTGATGGTGGCTGGATGGGTGGAGTTCCGACGGAGAGGCGGCGGTTGATGCCGAGGGGGCGATGGTCCGGTGAGTCAGGGGTGGTTCAGTCCGGCAGGGGTGGTCGGGGATGGTAGGAATTCGACTAGGGATGAGAAAAAAGGGTGAAGGTATTAGGGTTTCAATAGTAGTAGGAAGAGTTGTTTATATAGGAGAGTTTATGGCCTGGGTCCTCAGGCCTTGGGCTTGTCTGGGCTCCTTGGGATGGGGTCTGGTCCTCATGATAGGTATATAGGGCTTGGTTATGACTTATTTTGGGGTGATCTGGCCTCAATTTAATTTAGGTTACAAACAATTTCATCAGTCATTAGGAGAAGGTTGGGTTTAAATGAAATAATACTTAGGCGTTCTCAATGACTGTTGTGCAACTAGATTTAAGCATCATAGTGGGAATCTAACAGTTGCACAAAGTGCAGGTGGGTGGTCTGGCTTGTTTTAGGGGATGAGTACTTAATTGGTTTGGGGGTACCAACTAGTATAGTGCTCCAAATGTCAAGGCAACCGTAAGGTGTATTAAGTTACAATATTGCTGTACATTAAATCTAATTATAATCAATTAACCCTAGTTTCTTAATTTAAATCCAAATACTCTGATTTGGTCGAGGGGGTTTACAACCTACCCTCCTTAGAGCATTTCGTCCTCGAAATTAAAACATACACATGGTACGAACTACTGACTAAAATTAAAATGCTAATGCGTACCTATTCCTTCGAAGAGGTGGGGATAGCGCTGTCTAATGTCCTCCTCGCGTTCCCAAGTTGACTCACCTGGTGCATGATGTCTCCATGCGACGCGAACTAAGGGAATAGTCTGTCCTTGCAGTACTTTCTCACTCCTATCCAGAATCTCAATAGGCTCCTCTTGGTATGATAAGCTCGGGCCAACTGTGATCTCTGAGTGGTCAAGTATGTGACTCGGATCCGATATGTACCTCTTCAGCTGAGATACATGGAATACGTCATGAACTCCTTCCAAGGTCTGCGGTAAGGCTAATCTGTAAGCAACCTCTCTGACGCGTTCTAACACGTTGAATGGTCCGATGTACCTCAGACTCAGCTTCCCTCTGCCTCCGAATCTGATAGTCCCTCGAGTAGGCAAGATCTTTAGAAATACATGATCTCCAACCTGAAACTCTAAGGGTCGACGATGCGCATTCGCCCAATGCTTCTGTCTATCTTGTGCTGCTCGTAGGTGCCCTTGGATCTTCTTCACCTTTTCTACTATACGAACAACCAACTCTGGTCCGAGAATCTGTCGCTCGTCTATATCACTCCAGCATACTGGGGAACGACACTTCCTTCCATACAATGCTTCATAGGAAGCCATCTGGATGCTCGCTTGATAGCTGTTGTTGTAGAAAAACTCGACCAGATGCAAATAGTCCTTCCATGATCCTCCGAAGTCAAGCATGCACTCTCTCAACATGTCTTCTAACGTCTGAATGGTGCGCTCGGACTGGCCATCTGTCTGTGGGTGATACGCTATGCTAAACTTCAAGCGAGTACCAAGACTCTCTTGCATACTCCGCCAAAACTAAGACATAAACCTCGTATCCCTATCAGACACGATGCTAACTAGCACTCCATGTAGGCGCACAATCTCTCTCATGTACATATCTGCTAAGGCCTCCGTCGATTACCCAACTCTGAAGGGTAAAAAGTGTGCGGACTTGGTGAGTCTATCCATGATTACCCATACTGTGTTACGCCCACTAGGACTCCTCGGAAAGCCCGTAACAAAGTCCATAGTGATATGCTCCCATTTCCACTCCGGTATAGGGAGCGGTCGAATCAATCCTGCAGATCTCTGATGCTCAGCCTTGACTTGCTGATACACCAGGCACTTGGCCACAAAGTGTGCTATCTCCCTCTTTATTCCATGCCATCAGTAGTACTGTCTCAAGTCTCTGTACATCTTTGTGCCTCCTGGATGAATAGAATAGGTCGAACTGTGTGCCTCTGCCATCAACTCCTGACGAATTTCTCCATTTGGAACATAGAGACGATCTTCGCATCTCGAAGTCCCATCTTCATGTATTCTCAGTCCTGTCTACATTCCAGCCTCTGTCTTCTGTCTAAGCCTCTGAAATCTGGCGTCTGTCGGCAAGGCAGCCTTGATTCTCTCCACTAATATCGATTGTAACTGGAAACTCGACAATAGTCCATCTATTCCGGGCGTAACGACCTCTATACCCATCTACTCTAGCTCTCTCAACAGATGTTGTTGGGTAGTCAAGAAGAATGCCATGGGTCTTCTGCTCAACGCGTCAGCTACTACGTTGGCCTTTCCCGGGTGGTACAGTAGCTCAATCTCGAAGTCCGTCATCACCTCGAGCCAACGTCTCTGCCTCTGATTAAGGTCGTTCTGGGTGTAGACGTACTTCAGGCTCTTATGGTCAGTAAATATCTTCACTCTCTCTCCATATAAGTAGTGCCTCCAAAGCTTCAAGGCAAAGATCACTGCTGCAAGCTCCAAGTCGTGAGTGGGATAGTTCTTCTCATGTGTCCTCAACTATCTAGAAACATAAGCAACAACCTTTCCATGCTGTATCAGGACACATCCTAATCCTTTTTCGGATGCATTGCTATAGATTACGAATCCTCCGGGTCCAGAAGGTATGGTCAAGATAGGTGCAGTAGTCAAACGCTTCTTCAGTTCGTCGAATGCCTTCTAACACTCCTCTGTCCAGGTGAACTCCTGCTCCTTACGGGTCAAGCGGGTCATTGGCTCTGCAATCTTCGTGAAGTTCTCTACGAACCTCCGGTAATATCCGACAAGTCCTAGGAAACTCCTCACTTCGGAGACATTGGTAGGGGTTGGCCAGGTTTCTACTGATGAAATCTTCGTCGGATCCACTGAAATGCCCTCTCCTGAGATAACGTGTCCAAGGAAAGTGACACGATCCAGAAGAAGCTCACATTTGCTCAGCTTGGCATAAAGCCTCTCTCTCCTTAGTGTCTCTAGCACTAGTCTCAGATGCTCTTCGTGCTCCTCGTGGCTCTTCGAATACACCAAAATGTCGTCGATGAAGACTACCATGAACTAGTCTAAGTATTGGTGGAATACTCTGTTCATCAAGTTCATAAATACAGCTGGCGCATTCGTCAGCCCAAATGGCATTACTAAGAACTTATAGTGACCATAACGAGTCCTGAATGTTGTCTTCTGAATATCTTCTCTTCGCACCTTTACCTGATGATAACCCGACCTCAAGTCGATCTTTGTGAACACTACTGCTCCTGTCAGTTGGTTGAATAAATCATCGATTCGCGGCAGGGGATACTTGTTCTTGATAGTCAGGGCATTAAGGGCTCTTTAATCAATGCACATGCGTACTGTTCCATCCTTCTTGGGTACGAACAACACTGGTGCTCCCCATGGTGATGTACTAGGATGGATAAATCTCTTGCTCTGCAACTCCTCCAATTGTAGCTTCAGCTCATCTAACTCCTTCTTTGCCAATCGGTATACATTAGAAGATATCGATGCTGCTCCGGGTACTAGCTCGATGGTGGACTCCACGTCTTTATCTGGGGGTAAGCCTGGCAGTTCTTCGGGGAATACATCCTCAAATTCTGCAACTATTGGTGGGGGTGCAGTCTCCATAGCCATGCAAGTTCCCGCTATCTGTCCTACTCCTTGTTCGACGGTCCCTCGTATGTACTCAAAATCCAGTTGATCTGGTGGTCTAAATGTGACGCTACCCTTCCGGCAGTTCAGTACAGCATTATACTGGCTTAACCAGTCCATGCCTAACACAATATCAAAGTACGGCATAGGCAATACCAAGAATCACGCTTTCATCTCTCTACCACATACAACTACCGAGCACGTTCTGATAGTGCTGGTAATCGGCACGTTACCTCATCCGGTAAGAATCTTCCAACTCTTAGGTAAGGGGAAAGTCGCTACTCTATGCATTGCTATAAATCTACTAGATATAAATGACAATGTAGCTCCAAAATCAAACAATACAGTTGCAGGTAATGATGCAACTAAGATGGTACCTGTGATAGCTTCCCCTTCTGTTTCCTCCTCAGTGGCTGCTAAAGCAAAGACTTGTCCCTCCCTCCGTCCTCCTGTCTGCTGTCGATTCCGGTTGAACTATACTTCCTACGGGGCCAAGGGTGGTCCCCTCTGAAATCCTCCGGGTGCTGGTGGGCGCTGGCCTCCTGGTGGGGGTAGTATCCTCGGGACTGGTGCTACTGGCCTCTGTCCTGTCTGCAGTGTTGCCTCTCTGCGCTGTGGGCAATCCCTGACAAGGTGCTGACTCGATCCACATATCATGCACAGTCCCAACTTCTTCCGACAATCTTTAATGACGTGTCCCTTCTTGCCACAATGGTGACAAGTCGGAAGCTCCTGCTGTGGGTATGGCGCTGCCCTCTGCTATGTCTGTGCTCCGGGACGACGGATCGGCCCTCTTGCTCCGGGCTGTGCTCTGGCTGGTGTAGTCGTTCTGGAACGTTTAGCTCCTCTGACGATGGCCTCCTGGATTCTCGCTTCTACAAGAACCTCTTCATAAGAAATCCTCGCCTGTGTAGTGGTATACCTCTGTAGCTCGAAATTGAGGCCATAATGAAATCCCTGGGCTTTATCAAGATCATTGGGTATCAGGACAGACACCAAATCTACTAAGGCGGTTGAACTCCGCATCATATACGTTAACAGTCATATTCCCCTGTTCTAGATGTAGGAACTGGGAGTACAGGGCATTTCTGACTGTAGCTGGGAAATACTTCGCATTGAAGTATTCTAAGAACTGTTCCCAAGTCTGGTTCTTGCCTACACTGCGCTCAATGGAATCCCACCAGTGATGAGCGTTGCCTTTTAGTTGGGCCCTCACCGCGGTCATCCAAAGGTCTGGATGCAGTTGTGAAGCCTCTAATAGCATCTCCGTGTTGGCGACCCAATCGGAGATCTGTTCTGCAGTCTCATTGCCTGAGAAAGTATCTGATCCCATCTGTCGGAACCATCTAATAGTACCACCCGTCTGAGCTGGTAGAGGTGCTGGTACTGGTGTTGTGACAGGTGTCTTCTCTAGTACTGTCATCAGACTCTGTCTCAATGTCTCTGTCTGCTTCCACTGTGCTTGCATTATTGCCTGGAAGAACTGGAGCATCTGTGGCTGGCCACCTAGTTGTGGCATCTGGGGTGGATAAGGTGGAGGCGATGGTAGTGGAATCTCTGGCTGTGCAGTAGGCGTCTCCTCAGATGTCGGCCTCTCAGTCTGCGACATCGGTGTAGCTCCAGAAGTCTGGCCCTCACAATGTTGCGTGGGGATTGTCTGGGAAGTTTGTCCCTCGGGCTGCGGTGTAGGATCGCCCTGCGATGTCTCGTGCCAATGTATCAGCGGGGTCTGTAGCGGGGGTTGCCCCTGGGGCACCTCCTCTCCTTGAGTGGTATTATCTGGCACCGCGGCATGGGGTGCTCCTCGTCCACTGTGCAAATTCATCTTGCTGCAAGAGATAGGACTTCATTAAAAGAGTACGAGAACAACAAACAGGATACAGTTATTTAGGAGCAGTATGAAGGAAGTTCAAAGACGAATCAAAAGTGGATGAGACCTAATAATTTCTATCCTATTGCAGGCTCGCTGGACATGTTACCATACCACAAGCAAAAAAGTCGAGACCTGTATGGGCCACCACTAAAACCATGTCATGCCCCAGTCCCAAAATATACGGGACCAGGCCACATAGCAATAGCCAGCTGACACATCTCCGAGGATAACCCAATTTAATGGATCCACGAAGAGTGCTACGCTGTCCTAAAATACTAACATGTCCAATATCAGTCAATAACAGGTAATCTAATCTCATCCACAATATAAAGAGCAAAAAGTACTAAATAAACCGCTGGATGATAAATACCAGTCTCAAGATATCATAGTACAACCAATAATGTCTGGTGGGAACAAACCCACTATCATGACGAAATAAAGTACTGAAATAAGATATAAAAGATAAAGACTAGGGCATCAGCACTCTAGCTAACGATGCTCCCAATCCTAGGCAGAAGGCCTACCAACTGGTCACGGGAACTCTGACGGCTGTACCTCTAACTCCTCAGCTGTAGCGAATCTCTGTAAAAGCATAAAAAATATGCTGAAGAATTATACGCGTAAAACCCTCAACATGCAGGAAGCCGCGTAAACAGAGCTCCAGCACTGGGTGGCGTAAGATATGACTTCAGAGCCATTGGCGTACAACAGAGCTTCAACGCTATTTCAGCAAAAAATATAGCTCCAGAACAACCCGCGTAGTGCAGTATTTTCAGACTGATTTCGTGTAAAAAGGTTGCTACATCGCCACTTCGGCGTAAAATCTATCTGCTTTTAATGCAGCGGGAAGTTGTACGAGAAACTCTTCGTATTCCTCGAATGAACCTGTCAGTTGAAGCAGTAAACCTGACTCCTGACAAAGAGTACTGCACGACGATCGAGAGGATGACTGTTATGATGACTCTGCACAGAACTCCAGACTGTCGTCTAGTGACATAACCCTTGATATAAGATGTCGTTTACGCATTCAAGGAATACGCTGCCTATTCTATACAGGCAGACATGAGCTTTACGCTCAGGATGAGACAAAACCAACAGCCACGTCAAAAGTTATTCTTCGTACAGAACTCGAGGCACGTCTCTGCAATTAATACGCTAGATGGGGGCAGATCTCTGCATTTAATGCATGAGATTTGGTTCTACTTTTAATGACTGGGTGAGCTATAATTAGGGCTAATACGTCCACATCACCATCCCCGTACATTACACCAACCAGACTATTTTCAGCTATAGTAGTACGCCGTATGCTATCTCCTTGAAATACGCCGACCTGGATATTTTCAAATATAGGAGTACGCCGTATGCTATCTCCTCGAAATACGCCAACTCAGGCTATATTTGTAAAGGTGCATGATAAGGCTATCTGGCTCAGGATATGCTCAAAACCTCAGTCAAAGAAGGATAAACTGGCTATCTTTACGCTGGTCACCTATCCATGCAGCATCAAGCTTTATACAGAATTTGGCTTCTACGCCTACTTGGCTTCTACGCCAACTTGACAGCTATTCGGTTTCTACACCTACTTGGCTTTTACGCCATCAGAACAGCTACTTGACTTTTATGCCATCATAATAACTATTTGGTTTTTACGCCAATGAGACAGTTATTTGGCTTTTATGCCAACCATCTCTACGCGAGGGACAGTTATCTACGTGGCTTGCATGCCGTGATCTTCGATGAGCGATTATATGCGTTACCTCATAATGGGACACGCGTCATATGCCAATTCAAGAGATCATTTATACGTGGATAGCAGTTATTATAACCGTCGCGTAAAAGGTGCAGCTCTCTTCGCTGTTCGATTTCTACGCTGACTGTAGCTGAACTCTATAAATATAGACTTCCGGCCACGGAGGTCCAGGGTCGAAGATCCGAAGGAAAAGGGTGGAAAGTCGAGGATTTTCCAAGAAAAGAGAGTATATTAAGAGAGTGTTTTGGCAGCGAGAGTTCAATCCCTCCTGTCGTCTTTGAAACTTCTTTTTCGTCTTCTACAGCACTTCTTCGTCATTGTGTGGTTAAAGGGACAAAGTGATCGACCGCAGATCAGACTCCTATAGCAATGTTTCCCCAGAATCAAAATTTTGTACTTAATATCCTCGTATAGGATTAATTGTACTTATTTTTCTTGTTTGTAAACCAAATAAAGGGTTTTGTGTAAACCTGGTTTGAATTTCTTTTATTTATTATCAAACACAAGATGGTGACTCTGCTGGGGACAACTTTCTCATCTGACGAGAAAGCCATTGCTCAACATGATGCTGTATCCATAGGATCAACGAAGAAGACTCTGGTCGTCCAATTCGACCAATCGACTTACGAAGACATGCTTCGAGCAAGGGGTAGCTCTCATTCCCTCTCTGTCCAGGACAATAGGGAATTGCGTAAAGTATGGATGCCCCGGACATCCTCTACCATTCCTGTGGACTCTCTCTCTCCGATCGACAAGGTTGTGACATCGCGACCTCTACGCCTTGGGCGTAAAAATCTGTCTCCTGTCTATGACGTAGCAGACGAAGCTTCTGGCAATGCCTTAGTGCCAATCCAGAAGTCTACTCTACGCCCTGCGCGTAAAACTTTATCTTCCGTCTGTGACGTGGCAGACAAAACTTCTGACGATGCCTCAGTGCCAATCCAGAAGTCTACTCTATGCCCTGCACATAAAACTTTGTCTCCCGTCTGTGACGTGGCAGACGAAGCTTCTAGCAATGCCTTAGGGCCAATCCAGAAGTTTACACCATGCCCCGCGTGTAAAATTCAGTCTCCCGTCTGTGACGTGGCAGACAAAATTTTTGATAATGCCTCAATACCCATTCAGAAATTCCAAATGCGCTCCGCGCATAAAAATACATCTTCCTTCTGCGATGAGGCAGATGGTCCTTACAATCACCGCAAGGGAAAATAAGTGGTGGATTTCCCGACCTCTCGGCTTTTACGCCATCAAGAGAAGAATCTATCCACTCTTCAGATTACGCGGAAGGCTGATGGCCGATTGAGGACTTCCTCAGTTTTACGCCAACCTGTGCAAAGTTTTAGATTATGCCAGGACAAGCCCTCCAGTGTAAAGAAGGCCCAGTTCATGGATAGATACGCTCCTCATGGATCATGCGCTACTCACATGGCTGAACTGCTGTATTCTTATGGCAGGGAAAGAGTTATGATTCCCAATATCTGCACTCCCACTGATGTAAAAAGGCAGAATAAGCCTTCTTCTTCTCCTGTTAATCCTCCTGACTTGGGTAATTTCCTAATCCAGAAGCGTAAAGACGAGGGATCTTCTAACATGTCTATTACACCCCCCAGGAAGCACTGTTATAATAGTCACAAAGTTGTAGTTAATTACTGCTGTTCTAAGTCAAAACGGTTAGTTTTCGACCGATTGAACTACTCTTTGTCTTTACAGGAAGCAGAGCCGACATTTGCATCAGTGAACATGGCGTCACACATCCCTAGAGGAAGGTCAAATTCAAGACGTCATCCCTCTAGAACTCCAAGCCAAAGAAGATTCGATAGACTTCTTGAGAATATTAAAGCTGGTGTGTTTTGAAACACCCGTTCGAGGTCACGGCAACCGACTTCATATTCTTCTGATTCAGACATTGGGGGTCGCCAGTTTCCCGAATCGGATGCTGAAAGTATAGACTCAATCTCTACAAAGATCTATACTAATCCTTCAATAGCATCTAGAGAAATGGGAGTCTATGCCATTGGAGATGAACACGAAGAGGCTTCCCCATCAGGAAGTACTGAGCAACGCATCGCTGTATTGGAGACATCACTGAAAGAGATGCATTCCATGATGGAGAATATGCACCAGATGATGCTGACTCAACATACAGCTGCTATAGCTCCAGCATCGGTTCCTCTGACTCAAATACGTGTGGGGGTGGACCTACCACCGTCCAATGCATACCAGGAGCCTGTTCTAAATCAAGAGTCAGCGGCTCCTTAACTTCTTAACTCGGAGAATATATTGCCTCCTGTTGGAGTTATAATACAACCAATCTCTCACCACTCAGCGGTTCCCTTACCAGCTGAAGACCCGATGCAGGCAATGCGGGAATTGAAAGCCCAATTTGATGCCTTGAAACATAAGGATCAGCTCAAGAAGTTGGGAATCAACCAACCATACCCAGCTATCTGGGACGAGATCCCTTTCCCACCTAAATACAAACCACAGGCTATGGTTTTGTTTGAGGGAAAGACGTCACCGAGCCAGTACATGAACTACTTTAGCATGATGACGGTGTTATTGCAAGGGAATGACGCCCTTCTCACTCGAGTATTTAAAGGCTGTATGTCTGGAGTGGCCTATTAGTGGTACCGTAGTCTTACGGACAACTGCATTACTTCCTTTAAAGATTTCAAGACTCTGTTCTTTGCTCGATTCTACGAAGGAGGGATGGACATGTCTATGTCCTCACTCATCGAAGTAAAGCAGAAGGAGAAAGAAAACGTTCGTACTTTTATCAAACGTTTTCGTCAGGCTACTTTGCAGATGCCTCCCGGAGTTTCGGATTATGCCTTGGTGGACATTTGTAGGAAGAACCTTCTTCCACTGATCTCGGTGTTCACATGACCATATCAGTTCCATGATTGGCCCTCGTTTATTATCTCAGCGGTAGCCGCTGAAGATAACAGTCGGAAGGCGTATGACAATGGAATCATGATCTCTACCTCTGATAGAGGGAAGAGGTCATCCTTCAATAGCGACCATCCTTGTGGTTCCAAAGGGAAAGAAGCTCTGGCGATCAATACATCCAGACAACCTACTCCAGGGACTACGCAGACGAATCCTGGGACTTCCAGGCCTAAAGAAGAATTCTCTTTTGACGATGACGATATTCTGAGCATATTCGATTGTCTAGTCAAAAGCGGCAAGCTCACCCTCCCCGAGGTAAAGTGGCTTAATGAAGTCGGCAATACCAATAACCCTAAGTACTGCATTTTCCATAGGTACATACATTATCCCACAAAGGCGTGTTATGTACTAAAGAGAAAAATCTAGGAGTTGATCGATGCCAAGGCCATCACTCTGCGTAATAACGAGAAGACGGTCACTGGCAACATGATCTCTCTCCAATTCGATAATCTGCCCCCTCAAGAAGTCCCGGATAGGGTTGTACCTATTTCCCGGACGATGATGAACATTGTTAATCTCCCTCCGGCCAGGGGTCAAAATTATGACTTAGTACCCCTAACTACCCAGCGTGGTGAGATTATGTGGGTTCATCCTGATCTGGTGTCAGAGATTGAGGAAGAAACTCAAGCTGCTAAGGCTAAGTCTAAAAAGAACTCAAGGCGTAAACCATGCCATATGGTTGCAATATCCCCGACATCAGAAGAAGAGGCTTTGTCTACCGAAACCCGTTCAGGGAAAGCCTACCTTAAGGACTATGGAGGAAATCAAGAAGTTGCAACGGCAGACACTTCAGCTGCCAAACTTCCAGAGCCTGAACATGTCATACCAGAGGCAGGTCCTTCTAGACCAACTTCGGCGGACAAGGGCAAGCAAAAAGAAGTGCATTTTGACAAACCTTTGAAGAATATTCAAAATAAAGGTTTGGAGAAACCATATAACTTCGACATCCTGGCCCAGTTGGCTAATACACCAGCTAGATTGTCCATTTTTGAGCTCCTAAGGCTATCCAAAGACACTCGTTAAGCCTTAAGTGAAGCGTTAATGCAGGCGAATGTATGCTTGACTCAGCTCAAGTCCCCCGATAAAGAGCCTGTGGCATGTCCTCAATGCCATAGCGTGATGGAAGTGGTCCCTAATATCACTTTCACTCAAGAAGACATGCTGTTGAAACATAACAGGCATGACAGACCCCTCTATTACACCGGATACGTCGGTTCCATGGAGGCAGACCGGATTCACATAGATCCGGGATCATCGATCAGCATTATCCCTCATAGTCTGCTTAGACCTCTGAGGATTTCTACCAACGAACTGGCTTACACCACCACAACAATCGTGGGCTTCAATGCCAGGAAAAGTAAGCCGTTGGGGAAGATTCGGCTGATGATCCAGATTGGGGACCTTAGATCAGTGGCTACATGATACGTTATTGATTCAGAGGTGTCTTACAACATTCTGCTGGGCAGACCATTGATCCACGATCACAATATTGTTCCTTCGACTCTATATCAATGCTTCAAATATGTAGATGCCCAAGGAACAGTAAAAATGGAGTTTGCTGACCTTAACCCGTTCAAAGGAGTAGAGTCCTACTATGCCATGTTGTACACCCAAGACTACATGAAAGAGGTGTCAGGCAAGACAGAGGAGGAATCCCACCGGGAGCCAGGAGAACCGTCTGCGGAGCAACCTCTGTCGATCCAGGTGAAAGGACGGACTACCCGTCCGAAAGTCCTGGAACCCATGGCTATCCACCTGAACAAAACCAAATCAGGAGAAGGAAGTAATCCCCTAGTGATCACTTTGAGCCATAAGCCTCCACCTTTGGTCATCAACCTCAGTCACAACAAGCAGCCGACTGATGTAAATACAACCGGGAACGTGGTTTCTGACGATAATAAAGATTCTCTTTTCCAGTATACTGACGCTCAATTTCCAAAACAGGAATCCTACCACCATAACGATATAGAGCCTATAGCACAAAAATTCTTGGAAGCTATAGACTCCTATCATCCGTATGTGTGGGAGGTAGCATCAACATCTAATGTCATCATGACATATTGGCCACATGAAGATTCCATCTTTATTATCCCACCTACTTGCAGCAATCAGCATCCAATAGTCTTCGATCGCATGCACAACAGACCGATTGTATAAGAAGATTCTCACAAGTCCGATGCTGGGAAAATGTAGGTTCACAGATATAGCCCCTAAGCTTTGAAGATTATGCAAAGTTTGGGTTATGATCTAAAGTCAGAGCCAGGCCTCAACTATGGGAAAAGTAGACGAATGCCGTTGTATGGTGATCCCTACTATCAACAAACTCGTTTTGGGTTAGGGTTTACCACGTCTCTTGTAACTTCTGAGTCAAAAGAGGATACCTTTTCCTCTTCTCAAGATGACTCGTCATCCTTCGGCTCATACGCTGAACTTGAACAGGTATTATCAGTAAATATGGTATTGACAGATTCTCTCGAAACAGAGGAACAAAAATCTGAACCATTCGAAGATGAATCCTGGGCTCAGCAAATGGATACACAATGGGTACTCCGGTTCGAGCAAAGAGAACCGCCCACTGAAGATAAAGTTATCCAGATCGATGTTGGGGATAAACTTTCACCAAAGCCGATATTTATCAGTAACAATCTTTCCGAAGAAGAAATGGAAGAGATAATCCAGCTGATAGAAGAATATATCGACGTCTTTGCGTGGAATTATGAGGATATGCCAGGTCTTGATCCTAAAGTGGCTACCCACAAGCTCAACATATTGCCCAATTCGAAGCCGGTGAAGCAATACTAACGCCAGTTCCGTCCGGATATGATGGATGCCATCGAAGCGGAAATCAAGAAGTTGATAGCCTGTAGGTTCATCCGGGAAGAACAACATCCTGACTGGGTCGCCAATGTTGTCCCAGTTATGAAGAAAAGCGGGAAAGTGCGTGTTTGCATCGATTTTCAAGATCTGAATACGGCATGCCCTAAAGATGAGTTTCCTCTTCCCACTACAAACGTCATGATCGACAATACATGCGGTTTTGAACGCATGTCTTTCATGGATGGATTTTTAGGGTACAATCAGATCAAGATACATCCTGAAGATGAGAAGCATACTGCCTTCCGTACACCACTGGGGGTATATTGTTACACTGTCATGCCCTTTGGATTGAAGAATGCCGGGGCTACATATCAGCGAGCTATGAGTAACATATTCCATGAGCACTTACGCAAAATAGTAGAATGTTACGTAGACGATATTGCTGTTAAAAGCTGCTTCAAGGGTACTCACATCCAAGACTTGAAGACAGTATTCGAGTTGATGCGCCAACATCAACTCAAAATAAATCCTACAAAGTCCTTTCTTGGTGTATCCAGTGGCAAATTCCTGGGATTTATTATTACCGCTAAAGGTATTCAAGTGGACCCTGATAAAGTGAAGGCTATCTTAGAAATGCGACCACCCCGTAATCTGAGGGAACTCAGGAGATTTTAAGGTCGTCTGGCTTATATCAGGAGATTCATATCCAACCTCTCTGGGAGATGTCAACCTTTTTCTTGCCTGATGAAGAAAGGTGTATCCTTTGTGTGGGACGAAGCCTGTCAGCAAGCATTTAATGATATCAAATGCTACCTCACTAATCCTCCAGTTCTGGTGCCTCCCGTCATAGGAAGACCATTTTTGCTGTATGTTCGAGCAATGGATCATTCTTTGGGAGCTCTCCTCGCACAGAAGAATAATGAGGGTCATGAACAGGCTATCTACTATTTAAGCAGGATGATGGTCGGAGCTGAAAGTCGATACAGTCCAGTAGAAAAAGATTGCCTGGCCCTAATGTTCGCCATTCAGGAGATGCGACATTATGTCACAGGCCAAACTATTCATATCATCTCTAGGATCAATCCTCTTCGGGTATTGATGAACAAGCCGAGTGTTCTCAATTCCCGACTCTCGACTTGGCGATGTTATTAACACCGTATGATATGGTGTATGTCCCTCAGAAGTCCATAAAAGGTCAGGCCTTGGCTGATTTCTTAGCTGCTCATCCAATTCCGGAAACCTCTAAGCTATACGAGGATATTCCCGACGAAGTTGCAGAATATAATTTCACAATGGAAAGTGACACATGGCAACTATTCTTCGATGGTGCCTCCAAGATTGGTCCCAGGGGAAACGTAGTTTCAGGAGTAGGAATTGTCTTGGTCACTCATGATAAACTCGTCATCTATCGAGCATATTCTCTTAGCGAACCCTGCTCTAATAATGTGACAGAGTATAACGCTCTACTAATCGGGCTCTAAGTCGCTAAAGAATTGGATGTGGAATACCTGGAAGCTTTTGGTGATTCTCTACTGATCGTCAAGCAGGTCAGAGGAATATATGAAGTCCGCAATCAAGACCTCATTCCTTATCACCAAGCAACGATCGAGATTGCAATGTCTTTCAAAGGATTCTTCCTAGAGCACGTGCCTCGATCTAAAAATTTGGAAGCCGATGCTCTGGCCAGTCTAGCTGCAGATCTAGCTGTTCCTATAAGGAGGCAAAATTCGGTAATTTTTCTCAACAGAGATCTATTCTGTGTAAAAAATAACTTTCACATAGAACGCAGCTACGCCTCAAACACGGTTCCTCCTAAGAGAGACTGGAGAAGGCCCTTTATAGATTTCGTGGCATACAGAATCTTACCAGAGGATCCTAAAGAAGCAGTGTCTATCAAAAGACGATCATTACGCTTCTATTTTGATGCCTCTTCACAAAGTCTATATCGTCGAACATACGATGGACTACTGTTACGATGTCTCTCCGATAATAATGCAAGGCGGGTCATCGGTGAAGCTCACGACGGTATATGTGGAGCACATCAACCCGGTCCTAAATTACATGATTATATCAGGAGGATGGGCTACTACTGGCCTACTATAATTGCAGATGCAGTGAAATATGCATGACAATGCAAAGCCTATCAAGTTTATACGGATTTTATACATCAGCCTTCTGAGTATCTACATCCTACCATTGCATCATGGCCCTTTGAAGCATGGGGAATGGACATCATTGGTCCTATTCACCCATCATCTTCTAGAGGACATCGGTTCATATTGGCTATCACAGACTACTTCTCTAAATGGGCGGAGGCGACCCCCCTTGCTGAAGTAAAGACATCCAACGTGATCAGCTTTATCAAGCACCATATCATTTATCGCTTTGGGATACCCCAAAGGATAATTCATGACAATGGGCCCCAATTCATTAGCCAAGCGTTTCACCAATTTTGTGATAAGAATCAGATACAAAATTTGGCCTCTACGGCATACAATCCGGCTGCTAATGGTTTGGCGGAAGCCTTCAACAAAACCATCATCAAACTCTTAAAAAAGTTCGTTTCTTCGAACAAAAGAGATTAGAATGAGAAGCTGGGAGAATGCCTCTGGGCATACCGCACAACGGTACGAGCACCGACGGGTTGTACCCCATTCTCATTAGTCTACGGGTGTGAAGCAGTTCTCTCCATTAAAATCCAAATTCCACCACTTAGAATAGCAGTAGCTAATGAGTTGACTCAGGAAAATAACGATCAACTATGGCTTCAAGAGCTAGAAGGATTAGACAAAAGACGCCTTCAAGCTCAACAGCGCATTGCATTCTACCAGCCACGCATTTTCAGAGCTTTTAATCAAAAAGTGAAGGAGAGAGTGTTCAAAGTTGGTGAGCTAGTTCTAGCTGTAAGGAGACCAATGATCATTACACACAAGAGTAAGGGTAAATTTTAGCCCAAATGGGAGGGCCCTTATGTGATTGAAACAATATTTTCAAATGGTGCTTACAGATTAGCCAAGCCTAATGGAGATCTGATAATGGCTCCTATCAATGGCAAATTCCTGAAGAAGTACTATACTTGATCTCCTTTGCCTAACGGAGTATGATAAAGATCTCATTCTGACGATACTACGTACAAAGACTAGTTGGAGCATATTCTATCATATTCTTATGACCTCTGAATAGATATGTTTGACTAATTTGGAACTTCAAAACCTATCACGTCCATATTACCTCTGATAGTATTTTGTACACAAATTTAGTTGGATTATATTCTATCATGTCCATATAACATCTGAATAGATATATCTAGCTGAAGCTTACCGAAAGTATATTACATCCATATTACCTCTGATATCACTTTCATCCTAGCCTATCATTTATATTCAAAAATGATGGGTCCACAAAGTCAGATAAAGTCTCTTTATTACCTCTGGAAAGAGCAAATTACATAAAAAAGCAAAAAGTACATCATTGGAGAGGAGCAGTCAAATCACGAACCTGCTGCGCCAAGGCGGCCATCCTCTCATTCCTGGAGTCCAGGACGTTAGCGCGAGCCCGCTCCAGTCGTGCCTTATCATCACTCAGAAGGGATAGTTCGGACCGAGCATGTATATAATTGGCACGAATGACTCCCGCACGTGCCAAGTTTCACTGAGCTGTATCCATTTGGCCCTTCACCACATCCTGAGCTGCCGATGACTGGAGAGCCTACCCCTTTGCCTGAGCGAGTTTGGCTTCCAATTTGCGGTCCCTCGCTTTATTTTCCTCATGTTCGGTCTCGCACTTTGTCAGAAGAGGAATAACCTCCTTCAAGACGGCCTGCTCTTCATCCATCTCCTGCTGCTGTGTCTGGATGGATTTATTTAAGCATTCATCTGTTCAGCAAGCTTCATAGTCAAGGAGTCATACTCGGCCTGGATCATATCATCGACGTTGCCTTGAGATAGTTGCAAATATTCGTTAATGGGTTGTCCTAAACCATTAACTATTTGCTCCAGTGCATCAGCTTGTCCAGCGTCATTGAAATTTCTGAGCGACGCTATCGCAAGTTGGGAGGACGCCAGCAGATTATCAATGCTCATATTCTTCTCCAGCACCATGGAAATCAACTCCTTCAAACTGCGATAGAATAGGCTGGTATATTGTTCGATCAGCATATCGAAGACCGGATGCACGCTAGGAGTGGCTGCGATACCAGGAAATCTTCTTCCAGGAATGACCACGGAGGATGTTGCCACGGTCGTTGCCTCTACAGATAGTGCTACAAAAGAATAAACACCAGCAACGGTTGAAGCTGCTGACCTACTCAGCGAAGGAGGCACAGTCGCGATGATGGGCTCATCCTCCTCTGAAGATATCTGGACTGCCGTTGGAGAGACGACACCCAAAAATATTGCAAACGAAGGATCGACAGTGTCAAAGCATGCCTCTTCGATATCAAATGCCGCCGTTTCATCGGCAGTATCTGCAACAAAGTCAAAGGTTGCATCAACTCCGCCCTCCCCTGAGACGTCTTTACCTAAAGAAGACAAGAGAAAGTTAATATCAATTTGATATTAATTTTCCTAAAAAAGGACGTAAGGACAATATTTATCCATGGCCGATGGTATATATGTCGCGTCCGCAGCCTGAATAGCTAAATCATCTCTTAATGATGCTAGACAAGCTATCATACCTGGAGAAGAGGGTGCACCAACTGACACTGAAGGGTAGTCTTCCCAGTCTTCACCAAGATCCACTCGAGGCTCATCGGGTGGAATCTCGCTGGATATACTTACAGATGAAGTAGGGGTTACTCCCACTGTTGGTCTGGATAAAGGTATATGGAATCTTATTATGCTCGGCCTCGGAGGCGATCTCGTAGCACTACCAGAAGTAGTAGTAGCAGCGATCTCGAGCAAAGAATCTCCGGCACTACTAGCCAGAACTATGGAGGTCGCCTCTCTAAAAGGCGAAGGACCTCTAATCGTCAAGATCTCGTCTGCCTCGACGGTATCCTCATTCTCGTCCGAGGAAACAGACAGAAGCTCCTCCCTTGCAGTAGACCTATGGGAGGGCATCCTAAAACTTCCACGCACATTAAAATCGTGATGGAAGCTATTGATGGATGCATAGAACTGCGCGTACGAGTGCAGGATGTGCAACTCCATAGAGAGAGAAGTTGTGGGCACAACAAAAGTTGCACCAGTACAGCCCGTGATGAAGTATCGCCATCCTCTGGCTCCATCAATAAGTCCACCTTTGGACTTGAAGCTGGTAATGGTATTCCCTACATGCAACTGGTCATACCTAAACTGCCTGGCGAACCGACTGGGCAAATAAGGCTCCAGATAGCAGTGGTCATTACTTTTGTACAGCAAATGGGAAGGTCTAATGCAGACCAACCAATAGAAGGCTTCTGGAGAAAGAATGGTCCTTCCTTGACCCCCATCCTTAAGCTTCTTCCCCTGTTGATTAATATGTACAGGGGGAATGATACAGAAGAGCTTCCAGCTGTGGGCAACATTTAATGCCCGTCGGCAATCTATGACGGTCGCCACGTTCCAAGAGGAATTCTTGTAATTCAACAAGAAGTTATTTTTCGAACCGCTGGCAGGACTGGTAGACATCACCCTGGTGTTGTGAAGAACTAACCATCCCATCAAGTATAGGAATGGTAATTCCACTCGGGGAAAGCTTTCGCGCTGTGTATCATTAGCAAGCAGCCCATCAGTAAGGGCCCTCAAACCTGCTTGTATTCTACATACCATAGCAGGAAGCAAGCCCAGTCTTGCCCCGAACACCAAATGCACTGTAGGCCATAAGTTGTTACGATGGATGCGATCTGCTACGCGATGCCAGGCACTACCCAGCGGCGAAGCCAGACGGAGAGGAAGCCAGCCAATTGAGCTTCCCTTGACAGAGGCTTACGACAATGCCTCATATAACTGAAGGCTTTTGTGCCGGCAGGGTAACCCTCTATCTCCTCGTCAAAAATATGATCTAGAGCCCCTGCATCTTCAATAAGGTCATCGACCGTGTCAGCATTGAGCATGCTTAGGAGGTTCAAAGGCCTATCTCGGCTATCTACCACCTTGTCCAACTTAATATTTCTGGCTTGGTGGAAGAAGAGATAGGTTGCCCACTTGTTGATGTGAGCCAAGTCAGAGGGCTCCTTGTAGAAAGCGGTACAGGCAAGATAGTGGCACATCAGCTCCTGATATACTGCCACTGCCCGAGGGTTTGCATCCCTCAACTCCCTATTTGTAGGGACGTACTCTTCATAAGGAACGTCCCCCATCGGCAGCTTTAAAATCTCTGCCATCTCATGAAGGGCTAAGCCCAACTCACCCAGCGGAGTGGTAAAAGTCCCAGTGAGCGAGTTGTATCGCTCCATCAAGGCTAAGAATAAGTTAGGGTTAAGAGGCAGCCCAACACTTGTGGCACTCACGGCCGCGAACAAGCTAATACTTTCCAGCTCCGTCTAGAAGTGTTTCAGAGCCCAGGCAGTCAAACTGGCCCACCGAAGATTCCCCGGGCTCAGCCATCCACTGGACCGAGGGTTGACCCTGGGGTACATTCCTCCCTGCCCTATAAAGTCATTACAGAAGGTTGATATCTGAACCGGCTGGATCAGCGAAGTATCCTCACTCGGGACACTACCCGACAGCAATCCCCTAAAGGGCATAACAGGGCCCGAAGGACGGCTCATATAGGCCCCCCGATCGTATTCCTTGTTTTATAAGATCTTCCCCGGTCGGCCATAAAGATCGGGGGTCAGGGTCCATGCCATCTTCCTACATGGAAGAACGGAGAGATAGGGTAATCCCTGAGTATTCAGATACATGACCGTGCCCTCAGCAGTAAATACCCAATCCTCCTTCTTGGGTTTAGTCTGGGACTGTTTGTCGATCGCATCCCCGAACAAGAAGCCTGGCTTCTTATACTCCGTCCCGTCTATGTATGTCAGAGGCTCACCACTGATCATACTGTCATGACCCGCACCCGGAATTGGGGCACGAGTACGCAGGTACGTCCAGCCTACGCCGCAGCATCGGCGGTAGAACGCTGTCAAGGTCTTGATACTATCTAGCCAATCTCACACAAGCATCCAATCTCCATAAGGAGGCACGGATGACACAAATAAAATAAATACATACTCAATCACAGGACTACAGCACGATAAGATATCGAACAAAATTAAATACAACACAAGTCAAAAAGTAATAATCTAACTCAACAAATATCCAAGTCTCATCAAAAATGCCGGAGACAAATCCGGTACCAATAGTCTGCTAAAAGAACTAACTAGAAGATTAGTGATTCCGGCTAGACCTCCCGGAATCACAACTAAACTATCAAGCCCAAGTTGCAGCTACTCACCATATGGTCCATAAAGTGTCGGATACCGATCCTCTAAGGCATAGTCTGAAAAAAATGTTTCCAGTCAGGAAGGAGCAAAGTACAAATCTCAAATAACAGTTCCATTTAATTGATAAGGACTATAAAGCAATAAACAGATGATGCTAGATACTGAGAAGACAGTGAAATAAATGCAATGGCAATAAAAGAGAGGCAGGCAATGTAAAGAGACAGGCAATAGGCAATATGGTACAATCAGTGCATGTATGAAAATGAAAAGAACGATGGTACAGTATCATATACGGGTGATATAGTATATAATTTAAAATAGGGAACTGTAATCTATTCTAAGTGTTTAAAATAGTAGTTTAGAAATATGATCGGCTTGGGAACATGTACGATAGCTATAGGGCCTGGCTAATCATATGTGAAGAGCATGATTAACACTTATATTGTTCTATACTATAATAAGAGGTTATGATCACATTTCTTACTAACTACTTCCCCGCCCCCAACTAGTACTGTGGATCCAATCATGACACGTCACGATACACGAGCAAGTCCAATCTATCATGTACGATGTCTAATATACATGTCGTATACAATGTCAAACAATAATCAATGTAACATCTCATGACTGTAGATCCAAGCTATATACTAGTCCGTGTAGCACAGTATCAAGGATTCAGATGTAACATTTCTAGATTATTAAACTTATAGAAATTATCAAGGAATTGGAAATTATCAGAGAATGTACTTGCCTTGGGTCCTTAGCTGGTGAATACCGAGGTCCTGTTCCAGAGTATCTCCTGGGTGAAACAACAGTCCTATAAACACATCACAATAACACTTGTATCAGGTGCTACCCTAACACACAGTCTATAAACACTGGCCTCAGGGCCATGCCAGGCAGGGCACTAGTCAACTAGGGTCATCTGTTAGGGATGTACATAATTATACATCGCATTAACTAATCATATATATATATATATAATTTCTATCAATTACAATAATAGATATATGCAAAAATATATACTTTAAAATAAATAATACTTGTATATATATATAAACATAATAAATAATACTTGTATGTATATATATAAACATAGTTCATGGAAAGGAATACAATACGTATTTATATTTGTATACATACTAAAAAGAATTTAACATAATATATATATATATATATATATATATCTAAAATATATACCAATATAAATTATACTTGCTATAGTTGTATATTTACCAAAATACGTACATTTATATATTAACATATATCAAATACGTTCATATACATATATATGTTGTCAACATCATTCTTAAACATACTAATATTAATTCACCAAATTAAATTTATACCATATATATATATATAGATACACCAATAAAATACGATATTATATACTTGTATACATGTATATTTATATGTCAAGGCATACGTATTAACGTATATTATGTTATATATAAAAATATATGCCAATTAATATATTAAAATATACTAAGTATATATATATAAAATACATGTATATACATACACCAATTATATGTACACTATTCATTATATTGATTTATATACACTATACATTATGTACACCATAAATTAACTACTATACTCTATACATCACATACAGATATTATACATAAATTAATCACTGTACTCCATACATCACATACATATACCATACATTATATTGTATATTAAAGAGGGAAGAAGGAGAAGGAAAGAAGCTCACAGGGGGAGTCGCAGCGGGCCGCCGGAGGGAGTTGGAGGGTGATGTCGGAGGAGGGAATAGCAGAGGGAGGGGAGTTGAGGGGGTTGGCCGGCTGTAGGGAGGTGGCGAGTCACTGTGCAGGTGGAGGGAGGACTGCAGCGGCCGCCGGACGCGTCGAGGCAGCGCCGGCCGGGGAGCAGTCGATGCAGCCGTCGGTCGGCTCGGCTCTAGGCGGAGCTCACAGCAGCGGGGATGAGGCTCGAACGGAGGAAGGATGCAGTCGGAGGTGGTGGTGGTCGCAGCCGGAGTAGGAGAGCTGTCCGGCGGAGGGAGTGAAGGGAAGGTGCAGTGGTGGCCGTCAGGTTGGCCGTCGGGGCTGAGCAGCGGCCGCCGGAGTACAGGGCTCGGCCGGGGACACAGGGAATGGTCGGGGGTACAGTATGTGGGGGGTGAACAGTGTTCCCCCTTCTTCTTTTGAATTTTAAATCAAGTAAAAGAAGAAGGAGAAGAAGAAGAAGAAGAAGAAGAAGAAGAAAGGAAAGAGAAGAAGAAAAGAAGGATTTGTTCATACGTTGGAGAGGAAATGTGGGGGCTTGTGAGTAGGTGGGGAAACCTAGGTTTTCTAGGGATTAGGGTTGATGTGACATGACATTATATAGGGAGAGAGGGTGTGTGAATTGAAAGGTGGGGATTTATCCAATTAATGAATGGCCTAGATTTAACATGAGGGTCTTTTCATGTGGGGATGAGGGTGATGTTAAAAATATTAGGGATTCCTCATTGGTTTAAATAAATGGGTGTTGACACCAAAAATACAAATTTGCAAATTAGCCCCCTTAAATTTGGGTATTTGCACAGACGCATAAAATGACAAAAATTTGGCGGGCGATTCGGTGTCCGGTGTTTTGTAGGGTCAGGGGGCACTGTATGTTTGGTACGGGCTCAAATAGCAGGGCACTGGAATTAAATTGGGATTTTCAGAATCGGTTAAAATAGTATCCTCAATTTAATTAGAAATAAATGCAAGTTGTGTTCTAAAATTTATTTAGGAGTACATGGGGCCAAAATCAGGTCAGGTCATCAATACCAATAATGAAGAAGACTCAGAACAGGATATTACCCTAATTTGGGTCGTACGAAAAATAGGTCAAGATTGCCTCCAATTTCGATTGGAACGTACAACGACACAAAATAGAAATTTATTAAATAACGTCCGCGACAATTTTTGTGCGGCTAGAAATAAGGTACAGAGAGCATAATTATGAGTTGCAAAAATAGCAGAATGGAAGGCGGGCATGTCTAGGGCAAGATTGTGAAATTTGTTGGAAGACAAAAGCTAGGGTAGCTCTCCAAATATTGAAGCAAAGGCAATGCGCAATAATTAATTAAAATACGGTAATTAATTACAATCTCCAATAAATAAATTCTAGATAAAATAATTAAATACAAAATTCCCTAATTCGGACATGTGTTCATCTACTGGGCTTCTAGGTCAAGTCTACTAGCTCAAATAAATGAATACTGTATATAATATTATATTTAATTATACATCTCACATAATTATTTAAATCAAATATACTTATCATGCAATTACTTAATTGTAACTACAATAATATTAAATATTATTAAAAAGTCAAAAATACCCCTATTTTCGGAATGTGGTAGTGACAAGTCTACCCTCCTCAAAAGAATTTCGTCCTCGAAATTTAAAATCCTCATATTAGTGTTTATTCATACACATTATTATTTTCCCTCAAAGTTTAAATTCATCAACCACGAAATCAGATAATAATCCACAATGTCTTTTCACAATTTTCAAAATTCTGAAATTATTGCATTCCTGAAAAATCCTCGAAATAAAATCAAAGTCCATTTTTTTTCTTCAAAAATTTCCCCAAAATTTTTAGTTAATAATTCAATACTCGGAATTTAATATCCACTCCTCTAATTTGATTTCTTATCAATGCACAATTATAAAATGTAATCTCGTCCCACAAAGTTTGAATTTAAATATTTATCCATCAAAATTTTATTTCTCGATTTTCTCTTCCTCAAAATACTCAACAATGCGATACTTAAGGATTCTCTAATTGCAACATCCAATATAAAATTCTAAAATTTATAACTTGCAATCAAATAAATATATTGATAATCTCCCAAAATTTCCAAATTTTTATAACCAATTTAATCATGTCATAATCTTCCTGGAATTAATAAATCATAAATTCTGCCATGTTAATTTCTTAACCCTCTATTTATCCTCGAATTTTAATCATCTTGTCTCTCTGGTCAAGTCATAACTCCTTCATGAATCTTCGTCATGGTTAAACCCCAATAATCCTGGTCTAAAAATCTTTCCTATAATCATACAACATGCAACATAAGGAAAATATGTACGGCCATGGTGTCTTTTGTCATGGTATTGCAGTCTCTGTATCAGGGTGTACTACTAACTACATTCTAATAAGAAAATCATGCATACAACTATTGTACTAAGGAATCAATCAATCAATCAAATAGAGAGGGACAGAAGGAAAGAAAGAACAGAACATAGCCTTCTAACACAACCATAGGTTTAATGATGCATCCAAAGTTTGATACCCTTATCCTTTTAGGGACCACTATTTCTACTACAAGCACATCCATTGCTAGCTCTCTTACCTACTATAATTGTTCATACTAGTTGTTCTTATCACCCAAGTGCACACCAAGTGCAACACAGCACACTAAGTATTGCTCCTTCTAATACAACTCTAAATGGACACCCAAGTCTGTTTGCAGTGCCATCTCAAGCATGCACAGCCAACAGATCCTTATATATGCACTTCATTCACTCATATACTAGTATATATTTTTTATCCACCATAAAATTTTATCCTCAAAATAAAATTATCAAAATTTACTTCTCGAATGATTTAAAATAAAATGCATATACTTTCCTCAAAAGTCAAATATTCAACATTGAAATAAAATTTTAATCACTTCCAAAAATCTTCATAGCTTTGACTATGTTTATTGAATTAAATTTTAATCCTCAAAAACTTTAATAACATAAAATCTTAACTCCTCAAAAACTTTAAAAATTAAAATTCATTTCCACTCTTCAAATTATAAATTTAAATCCACAAGTATACATATAATACTCACAGTCTCTAATACTCAAGGTGCACACAATATACCAATGGTCTACAATTCTCAACTGTGTTCTTAAATTTGTACTGCCCGGATTACTTGCAATATTACTTCCAATAATCAAAGTTATCATCACACATATTTTCTCCAATGACTTTCTATCTATATTAACTGGTACACCATTCTAATTATCATCACACGAAGTTCTTACTGTCATTAGCACCTTGCTCAACAAATCTTTGATATAGAATCACTAGCACTATTGGTATGGTAACACTAGCTTCATCATTAGATTATCTCATCAAACTTATTAGAACTCACAATTATTCGCACCTTTTATAATACACCTATTTCTCTTTACTCTCATGGGCAAGTATATGGCTCCTCATCTCGATTGATGTATATGTATTTTTCTTTTAATCTTTTACAGACTGTTACACTAATCTGTGATACACTTCATACCTTTCATGATTAATCTTGATATTCCTCTACCCATGGCACACTCATTAATACCCTTTATGTATATACATTTCTTTACCCTTGACACACCCAAGTAATCAATCATCAAATTGAACATCATGCTCCATTAATCTTTAATACAATTCTTTGATACTTAATTGTTTACATAGATCATCCAATTACATAATTTTATGACTATCCAAGACTGGCATGCTGATTTTGATACTTACTCTTGGAACCTTCACTGATACTCTTACTCCTCTTTCTATAATACCAATACTAATTATAATAACATCTATCATAGAACTATTGCTACAAGGTACTATACTATGGGTATCTCTAGATTAAGGCCTACTGCTCCCATATCCAACTAAGAAACACTTACAAACTCATAAGTCACACTCAGTCAACACTAATACAATACACAAACAAAATTGCAAGTCACTAATTATCATACTAACAAGGAATCCTCAAAGAAGCTCAAAAAGGAACGGGATTAAGGATTGAAGGTATCTTTACTGCTAGTAAAGAAAAGAAGCGATGGAACAAAGTCATGGAATAACAGAAATGGATAAGTTTTGAGATGATACTTTAAGAACCATTTTAAGATACAACCTGATAATCATACACGTCTGTCAGAAATCATGACACTAAGAATCCTCGCCACGCTAGTAAGCATAAATGCGATAAACGACAGGTTCCGTAACTAAGGTATGCAACTATATAATCATGTCATCTAGAATCTTCGCCACGCTAAACGGTATGGCTGCGAGAGACTCTAAGTTTCATAACTAAAGTATGTACATCCAAGTCAGGTTCCTACGTTCTCGTCACGACAGCTAATGTGGATGCGATAAACTCTAGGTTCCATAACCAAAGTAGACGTTTTACCTTTCTCACTGTCCTCATCAACATATGTCATCAGATGATACCGTAAGGTTTAGTCTGTAAAATTCATCTCGATATAAAATCAACTCAAGAACGATACCAAGAATTTAAATTTAACAACTGGTCAACAAGAATCAAACTCAACAATGATACCAAGATTTTTAATTTAATAACTGATCAACAAGGATCAAGTTCAATAACAACAAGCGAGAGCGGACGGAAATAAGGAAAAGATTTAAATTAAAAATTATAATAAGATTCTCAAGGGGTCATTTCAGGAATCTCTCAAGAAATTATGATTGAGTATTCGCTCTCATCCTAGTATCCTATGTCCTAGATTCTATCGCAGGCACGCAATAGTGTAACAAAGATGCCACACTACTACGACATCGCACAACTCGCGAAGTCAGACCTGCATGGGCCACCACTAAAAATGTGTCATGACCTGTACCCGGAATTGGGGCACGAGTACGCGGGTACGTCCAGCCTACGCCGCAGCATCGGCGGTAGAACGCTGTCAAGGTCTTGATACTATCTAGCCAATCTCACACAAGCATCCAATCTCCATAAGGAGGCACGGATGACACAAATAAAATGAACACATACTCAATCACAGGACTACAACACGATAAGATATCGAACAAAATTAAATACAACACAAGTCAAAAAGTAATAATCTAACTCAACAAATATTCAAGTCTCATCAAAAATGCCGGAGACAAATCCGGTACAAATAGTCTGCTAAAAGAACTAACTAGAAGATTAGTGATTCCGGCTAGACCTCCCGGAATCACAACTAAACTATCAAGCCCAAGTTGCAGCTACTCACCATATGGTCCATAAAGTGTCGGATACCGATCCTCTAAGGCATAGTCTGGAAAAAATATTTCCAGTCAGGAAGGAGCAAAGTACAAATCTTAAATAACAGTTCCATTTAATTAATAAGGACTATAAAGCAATAAACAGATGATGCTAGATACTGAGAAGACAGTAAAATAAATGCAATGGCAATAAAAGAGAGGCAGGCAATGTAAAGAGACAAGCAATAGGCAATATGGTACAGTCAGTGCATGTATGAAAATGAAAAGAATGATGGTACAGTATCATATACGGGTGATGTAGTATATAATTTAAAATAGGAAACTGTAATCTATTCTAAGTGTTTGAAATAGTAGTTTCAAAATGTGATCGGCTTGGGAACATGTACGATAGCTATAGGGCCTGGCTAATCATATGTGAAGAGCATGATTAACACTTATATTGTTCTACACTACAATAAGAGGTTATGATCACATTTCTTACTAACTACTTCTCCGCCCCCAACTAGTACTGTGGATCCAATCATGACACGTCACGATACACGAGCAAGTCTAATCTATCATGTATGATGTCTAATATACATGTCGTGTACAATGTCAAACGATAATCAATGTAACATCTCATGACTACAGATCCAAGCTATATACTAGTCCGTGTAGCACAGTGTCAAGGATTCAGATGTAACATTTCTAGATTATTGAACTTATAGAAATTATCAAGGAATTGGAAATTATCAGAGAATGTACTTGCCTTGGGTCCTTAGCTGGTGAATACCGAGGTCCTGTTCCAGAGTATCTCCTGGGTGAAACAACAGTCCTATAAACACATCACAATAACACTTGTATCAGGTGCTACCCTAATACACAGTCTATAAACACTGGCCTCAGGGCCATGCCAAGCAGGGCATTAGTCAACTAGGGTCATCTGGTAGGGATGTACATAAATATACATCGCATTAACTAATCATATATATATAATTTCTATCAATTACAATAATATATATGTAAAAATATATACTTTAAAATAAATAATACTTGTATATATATATAAACATAATAAATAATACTTGTATGTATATATATAAACATAGTTCATGGAAAGGAATATAATACGTATTTATATTTGTATACATACTAAAAAGAATTTAACATAATATATATATATATATCTAAAATATATACCAATATAAATTATACTTGCTATAGTTGTATATCTACCAAAATACGTACATTTATATATTAACATATATCAAATACGTTCACATACATATATATGTTGTCAACATCATTCTTAAACATACTAATATTAATTCATCAAATTAAATTTATACCATATATATATATATATAGATACACCAATAAAATACGATATTATATACTTGTATACATGTATATTTATATGTCAAGGCATACGTATTAACGTATATTATGTTATATATAAAAATATATGCCAATTAATATATTGAAATATACTAAGTATATATATATAAAATACATGTATATACATACACCAATTATATGTACACTATTCATTATATTGATTTATATACACTATACATTATGTACACCATAAATTAACTACTATACTCTATACATCACATACAGATATTATACATAAATTAATCACTGTACTCCATACATCACATACATATACCATACATTATATTGTATATTAAAGAGGGAAGAAGGAGAAGGAAAGAAGCTCACAGGGGGAGTCGCAGCGGGCCGCCGGAGGGAGTTGGAGGGTGATGTCGGAGGAGGGAATAGCAGAGGGAGGGGAGTTGAGGGGGTTGGCCGGCTGTAGGGAGGTGGCGAGTCACTGTGCAGGTGGAGGGAGGACTGCAGCGGCCACCGGACGCATTGAGGCAGCGCCGGCCGGGGAGCAGTCGATGCAGCCGTCGGTCGGCTCGGCTCTAGCCGGAGCTTACAGCAGCGGGGATGGGGCTCGAACGGAGGGAGGATGCAGTCGGAGGTGGTGGTGGTCGCAGCCGGAGTAGGGGAGCTGTCCGGCGGAGGGAGTGAAGGGAAGGTGCAGTGGTGGCCGTCGGGGCTGAGCAGCGGCCGCCGGAGTACAGGGCTCGGCCGGGGACACAAGGAATGGTCGGGGGTACAGTATATGGGGGGTGAACATTGTTCCCCCCTTCTTCTTTTGAATTTTAAATCAAGTAAAAGAAGAAGGAGAAGAAGAAGAAGAAGAAAGAAAAGAGAAGAAGAAAAGAAGGATTTGTTCATACGTTGGAGAGGAAATGTGGGGGCTTGTGAGTAGGTGGGGAAACCTAGGTTTTCTAGGGATTAGGGTTGATGTGACATGACATTATATAGGGAGAGAGGGTGTGTGAATTGAAAGGTGGGGATTTACCCAATTAATGAATGGCCTAGATTTAACATGAGGGTCTCTTCATATGGGGATGAGGGTGATGTTAAAAATATTAGGGATTCCTCATTGGTTTAAACAAATGGGTGTTGACACCAAAAATACAAATTTGCAAATTAGCCCCCTTAAATTTGGGTATGCACAGACGCATAAAATGACAAAAATTTGGCGGGCGATTCGGTATCCGGTGTTTTGTAGGGTCAGGGGGCGCTGTATGTTTGGTACGGGCTCAAATAGCAGGACACTGGAATTAAATTGGGATTTTCAGAATCGGTTAAAATAGTATCCTCAATTTAATTAAAAATAAATGCAAGTTGTGTTCTAAAATTTATTTAGGAGTACATGGGGCCAAAATCAGGTCAGGTCATCAATACCAATAATGAAGAAGACTCAGAACAGGATATTACCCTAATTTGGGTCGTACGAAAAATATGTCAAGATTGCCTCCAATTTCGATTGGAACGCACAACGACACAAAATAGGAATTTATTAAATAACGTCCGCGACGATTTTTGTGCGGCTAGAAATAAGGTACAGAGAGCATAATTATGAGTTGCAAAAATAGCAGAATGGAAGGCGGGCATGTCTAGGGCAAGATTGTGAAATTTGTTGGAAGACAAAAGCTAGGGTAGCGCTCCAAATATTGAAGCAAAGGCAATGCGCAATAATTAATTAAAATACGGTAATTAATTACAATCTCCAATAAATAAATTCTAGATAAAACAATTAAATACAAAATTCCCTAATTCGGACAGGTGTTCATCTACTGGGCTTCTAAGTCAAGTCTACTAGCTCAAATAAATGAATACTGTATATAATATTATATTTAATTACATATCTCACATAATTATTTAAATCAAATATACTTATCATGTAATTACTTAATTGTAACTACAATAATATTAAATATTATTAAAAAGTCAAAAATACCCCTATTTTTGGAATGTGGTAGTGACACATACTTAGCAGTATGCGTTCTCCTTGGGACGAGATTAAGGTTCCCCTTTCTTCAGGATAATTGGCTCCAGAAATAGGGAATGTCACGTGGGACAAGTCCTCCAAATAGTTTGAGCTCAACATCCCGGCAGCAGAGCCCATAACTTCAGCCAAAGGAGAAATCTGCAAGTCCACTACAAAATGCAAGAAATCAGTCAGTCTCTACACTAGACGTGTACACTCTTGCAGTTTACGCCAAAGATTATTAGTCTGAGCTTTTACGCTAAGACTGCAAAAACTTGAGTCTTACGCTGGAACTTATTTCCGATGCGTAAAATTCAAGGTCGGTAGTAAACACCAAAACCTAACAGTCTGAGCTTTTATGCCAGATTGACAAAATTTGAATTTTTACGTCGGAAGTCATATCCAGCGCATAAAATTCAAAGTTTGTAGTTCTACTCCAAATTTTGACAGTCTGAGTTTTTATGCCAGACTGCAAAAATATGGAGTTCTTACGCCGACACATTAGGAATGTACATGTAACAATAAAACATCTTAGTACATCGTCCTCGAAGAGGTTCTCAGTACAAAAGATGACCTTGTGCGTGCACGTACAACGTGTGCGAATGATTTTTTCTTCCGAAGTATTTACCTGTAATGTTCGGAGCACAGCTCAACAGCGGAGCGCTGCGTTCCGATCGAGGTTCGATCAACCTAATGGGAGTTGCTCGTGCTTGAGCAGTGGAACGGGAAGAGGAAGCAACCTTCTTTCCCTTAGCAGTAGAAGCCTGTTTAGGTGCCATGGTGATTCTGAGTTCTCAAGAAAAGAGACGAAGAAGAAGGGTTCTTGAAAAGCAAGGGTTTTGGGAAGACAGATAAAAGTTTTCTCTCTCAGGACTTCGGACTATTTATAGAGTTTGGATAACTCTTCGAATCCCTAACCAAATTCGATATTTAATATTCGGTTATGATTTGGGACCACGTCAGCCTATCATTTAAGGAAGACGGACAGTCAGTGGATCCAGATTTTACACGCAGAGCAGATCTATGATTTTACGCTAAGGAGCTTTTACGCTCGAGAGGCTACAAATCTACGGTTTTACACTCAGAGGCTATAAATCTACGGTTTTACGTCCAGATGCTTTTACTCTTACGAGCTTTTACGCTCAAGAGGCTACAAACCTACGATTTCACGCTCAGAGGCTACAAATCTATAATTTCATGCTCTGAAGCTTTTTACGCTCAGAGGCTACAAATCTATGATTCTACGCTCGAACGCTACAGACGGCCAATTATACGGGTTTACGCAGAAGATGCTCCTTTTTGGCTACAAAACATTCCAAGTGCCTGAAATATGCAGAGTTCAGCATTGAAGATGACTCTTCTTCTTAGGTCGATTGAAAGTTCATCCAAAGTCCAGTCAGAACCTTTTCCAAAAAAAAAAGGTTCAAGTATGGCTTAGTCGACAGACATTTCTCGCCCTTTCTCAAAGGATTTTCGGGAAACTATTCTTGAAGATGATGGTCTGAACAAAAAATTCTTCGTATCAGAGAAGTGACAGTTTAGAATTCTACGCGACTCCTCGTTCAAAACAGCATAACAGTTTGGATCTTCAAAGATGACTTAATGCTACGAAGTTTTCTACGCGTCTTCAGTTATGCGTAAAAGATGGGACGAGATCAGATACTCTTTTATCCGAGTCAGTATAAAATTATTCAGACGTATCGAAGCTGCACGTATTCAGACTTCCTCACAGCGAATATGGCAAATCATCAGATGCGTAAAAGAAGACAATTTTATTAATCATGATTACATATGATGAAAATCTAATCTACAAAGGATTTTTTATCTTTATGATTACATATGATGGAAATCCTTTTTCTACAAAGGGTTTTTCATTTTCATTTAAGATCACACCAAGAATCTGTTTTACCAGGTTCTAATATTGGTGTAGATCTTTTTCGTCTTCTACGACACTTCATCGGCTTCTGCGGCCGATGAACAAGAAAATGGAGAATGGCGGAAGGATACAAAACTGGGCCTGTATAAATTATTCAAGCCCACCCTCCATACGCCATGGCAGGCATGCCCTAGAAATTGTGTTAGGGGTTCAGACCCAACTCAATACTGGAAGACAGGGCCAAGCTGTCTGCCTTCGTCCAGCGCCATGATGGGAGAAAATACAGATTGCAAGCTGTGTGGCCAAATGAGACCATTCCTCTCTCCTGGACGAATCGTCATATAAAATTGCTGATCATCCCGAGCAAAGAAAGCTATGATATCCTTCCATGATCCATCGTTGCAGAGGATATTTGCTCGAAGATGCCTCTTTTTACGGCTTCTTACATGCTGGAAGAACATGATCTTCTTCTTCCTCAATTCAACCCGACGAAGCTCGGCAACCATCTCTTTGTGGTGAAGGAAGTATGAAAAAAATAGGTTAACCCATTCGCCTTTATATAGGCAGAGGAGAGCACACCAAATCCCAATAAACTCCTAAAAATTTGTCGAGAAATCAGCCTCGCGGAACGAGTCAACCTTGACCGTTTCATGCTTCATTCAAAGTGTTTAAAATTACGAGGAATTTGAAAACTTTGAAGGGGGTCTTGTAGAAGCATGAAAAATACGCTGAAGAATTATACGCGTAAAACCCTCAACATGCAGGAAGCCGCGTAAACATAGCTCCAGCACTGGGTAGCATAAGACATGACTTCAGAGCCATTGGCGTACAACAGAGCTTCAACGCTATTTCAGCAGAAAATATAGCTCCAGAACAACCCGCGTAGTGCAGTATTTCCAGACTGTTTCTGTGTAAAAAGGTTGCTACATCGCCACTTCGGCGTAAAATCTGTCTACTTTTAATGCAGCGGGAAGTTGTACGAGGAACTCTTCGTATTCCTCGAATGAACCTGTCAGTTGAAGCAGTAAACCTGACTCCTGACAAAGAGTACTATACGACGATCGAGAGGACGGCTATTATGATGACTCTGCACAGAACTCCAGACTGTCCTCTAGTGACATAATCCTTGATATAAGACGTCGTTTACGCATTCAAAGAATACACTGCCTATTCTATACAGGAAGACATGAGCTTTACGCTCAGGATGAGACGAAACCAACAGCCACGTCAAAAGCTGTTCTTCGTACAGAACTCGAGGCACGTCTCTGCAATTAATGCACGAGATGGCGGCAGATCTCTGCATTTAATGCATGAGATTTGGTTCTACTATTAATGACTGGGTGAGCTATAATTAGGGCTAATACGTCCACATCACTATTCCCGCACATTACGCCAACCAGGCTATTTTCAGCTATAGGAGTACGCCGTATGCTATCTCCTTGAAATACGCCGACCTAGCTATTTTCAAATATAGGAGTACGCCGTATGCTATCTCCTCGAAATACGCCAACTCAGGCTATATTTGTAAAGGTGCGTGATAAGGCTATCTGGCTCAGGATACGCTCAAAATCTCAGTCAAAGAAGGATAAACTGGCTATCTTTACGCTGGTCACCTATCCATGCAGCATCAAGCTTTATGCAGAATTTGGCTTCTATGCCTACTTGGCTTCTACGCCAACTTGACAGCTATTCGGCTTCTATGTCTACTTGGCTTTTACGCCATCAGAACAGCTACTTGGCTTTTACACCATCAGAACAACTATTTGGTTTTTACGCCAACGAGACAGTTATTTGGCTTTTATGCCAACCATCTCTACGTGAGGGACAGTTATCTACGTGGCTTGCATGCCGTGATCTTCGATGAGCGATTATACGCGTTACCTCATAATGGGACACGCGTCACACGCCAATTCAAGAGATCATTCATACGTGGGTAGCAGTTATTATAACCGCCGCATAAAAGGTGCAGCTCTCTCCGCTGTTCGATTTCTATGCCGACTGTAGCTGAACTCTATAAATAGAGACTTCCGGCCACGGAGGTCCAGGGTCGAAGAGCCGAAGGAAAAGGGTGGAAAGTCGAGGATTTTCCAAGAAAAGAGAGTATATTCAGAGAGTATTTTGGCAGCGAGAGTTCAATCCCTCCTGCAGTCTTTGAAGCTTCTTTTTCGTCTTCTACAGCACTTCTTCGTCATTGTGTGGTCAAAGGGACAAAGTGATCGACAGCAGATCAGACTCCTATAGCAATATTTCCCCAGAATCAAATTTTTGTATTTAATATCCTTGTATAGGATTAATTGTACTTCATTTTCTTGTTTGTAAACCAAAGAAAGGGTTTTGCGTAAACCTGGTTTCAATTTCTTTCGTTTATTATCAAACAATCTCGTCTCCTGTCCGGGGCCGTATATTGTGGGGTAGAAAACCTCGTCCAAATCTGGAAAGGTACCAGGTCCTCAGAGGGACGTAACAAGATACATAGAAGCATGCCTTATATAAATACTGAATAAAATAAATACAATAAAGGATGTGCTAACCATCTAAGTAAATGCAATGTGAGGACAACTGTGAGTATATGGGAAGGTATAGGCTAGACATATGCTGACGTAATTCACCAGTCATGACAACCGGCTAGTATATGTCACACATGCCCCCTATAACACGGGCGCAGGAATACAGTAACGTCCGACGTTCTATAGAGTGTGGTATCTACAATGTCATTATGTAACGTCCAACACTCTACATAACGTGGTATCAGTAATATATATATACGTCCGTATCACTCCGTCGAGTGCGGTGTCAGTGTAAAGGAGTGGGATGTCCCATATGCCTACTAGTCGTCCTCCCCGCCCAATGTAGATATACAAGTCAAATAATCGACGCGCATACTCCGTATCTAAATGCCAAGTCTCAACACTGAAATAATCCTAAATTTCTTGCTAACCGTGATGCATGTCACACGTGGCGATAGCTAGTCGAACACGCGAACTCGTATCCCAATATGAGATTTGTCACTATGAATACGTGTGAAAGTGTCAGGTCTTGGAAGATAACAGAGTATCATCCAATGAGGTGAGTCTGCTAATGACTAAGTCAATGTATACTAATCATCGACGTATCCGTCGAATGCACCCGAGACAATCTCGGACGCGCACAGTTGTATAAAGCAGAACAACAAGCATACAATACAATATTTGCATAATTTAAATTAGACAGTAAATATGGTAAGGTATCTTGCCTGAGTCTTCAAGAGGTGAGTGCCAAAAGCCTGCTCCCGTAGCGTCTCCTGGCTGATCCAAAGACCCTAGACATATAATATAACACAATAATACAGACATCAGACACTACGCATTAACTACATACGATTAAGATGCTATACTTGAATACTGTCGTGAGTTCACTATTGCTCGAGGACAGCGTCACATGTGTACGTAGCTAGGGTGTACACGTATTCTGTCTTTGGTTAACAGGCATCTCAAGGCAATAATTATCTAGTTACGATTTGATCGTGATTTCTGTTCTGTGATGACGCATGTCTCTATTTTCCATGTTCAAACACACTAGGATTTATATCCAGGTGTTTCTAGTGAATCACCTGTCCCTGGTAACTGGTCATTTATTTAGAATAATTATTCATTAATTAATATCTGATTAACATCAACTTCCATGCATATATTTCTACCTAAGTTAAACACTATAGATATGGGTTCAAGTGCGACACGACGACACGAAGGAGAAATATAGGACACACGAGTGAAGGGTTTAATGAACGAGTACCTGATCGGCTGAGCGAGGGGGTCCGCTCGCTGGTCGACTGTCTCCTCCGACGTGGGTGAACTCCGGTCGACGTGGACGGGTCCGGCCTGCTGTGTACAGCAGCGGCGAGGGTTGCAGTCTCGGATACAGCAACCTGGCATGGTGGCAGCATGCTGAGCCGGCGTCGGGGTGATGGTCCAATCGCGGGGTTGGTTGGGGTTGGCCTCGCGGGTGGTTCGACGGTGCTGGAGGGTGGTGGGGAGCAGTTGGGATCGGCCGGGGTCTAACGGGGCTGTGATGGTGGCTGGGTGGAGATGGTGCGGTGGAGGCGGTCGGTGATGGTGAAGTGGGGGGGTCCGGCGAGTTGGGTGGCAGGGTCTGGCGGCATCAGGCGGATCGGAGGGCAGTGGTTTTGGAAGTCGGGGAGGGGATAGCGGGCTCGGGTGGTCGGGTTTGGATGGGTTGGTGATGGTGGCTGGATGGGTGGAGTTCCGGCGGAGAGAAGGCGGTTGATGCCGAGGGGGCGGTGGTCCGGTGAGTCAGGGGTGGTTCAGTCCGGCAGAGGTGGTCGGGGATGGTAGGGATTCGGCTAGGGTTGAGAAAAAAGGGTTAAGGTGTTAGGGTTTCAATAGTAGTAGGAAGAGTTGTTTATATATGAGAGTTTATGGCCTGGGGCCTCGGGCCTTGGGCTTGTTTGGGCTCCTTGGGGTGGGGTCTGGTCCTCATGATAGGTATACAGGGCTTGGTTATGACTTGTTTTGGGGTGATCTGGCCTCAATTTAATTTAGGTTACAAACAATTTCATCAGGCATTAGGAGAAGGTTGGGTTTAAATGAAATAATACTTAGGCGTTCTCAATGACTGTTGTGCAACTAGATTTAAGCATCATAGTGGGAATCTAACAGTTGCACAAAGTGCAGGTGGGTGGTCTGGCTTATTTTAGGGGATGAGTAAATTGGTTTGGGGGTACCAACTAGTATAGTTCTCCAAACGTCAAGGCAACCGTAAGGTGTATTAAGTTACAATATTGCTGTACATTAAATCTAATTATAATCAATTAACCCTAGTTTCTTAATTTAAATCCAAATAGCTCTGATTTGGTCGAGGGGGTTTACAACCTACCCTCCTTAGAGCATTTCGTCCTCGAAATTAAAACATACGCATGGTACGAACTACTGACTAAAATTAAAATGCTAATGCGTACCTATTCCTTCGAAGAGGTGGGGATAGCGTTGTCTAATGTCCTCCTCGCGCTCCCAAGTTGACTCGCCTGGTGCATGATGTCTCCATGCGACGCAAACTAAGGGAATAGTCTGTCCTCGCAGTACTTTCTCACTCCTGTCCAAAATCACCAAATAATATTCTAAAGGAATAAAATTAGACATAATATAAAATAAGAAATACTAGCCTAGATCTCTACAGTTGTCACCTCAAGGTCCACAGTGTAAGAGATGTCATGTCTATAACATCACTCTAAAATCTCAGAATGTGCTGCACTACAATCACTGAAAAATATTATCTAGTCATGATTGGAATAAAGTATAAAACTCTGAAAGTATTTCCAAATACATGGTAGAGAATATATGACAAGTAATAGAAAAGATTACAAGATGTATAAGTAACTAGGAAATGGAAATAAAATTTAGATAAGCAAGTAAAATCCTGGAAAGATAAATACAAGCAATATAGAATAAACTACAAGTAGGAGAAACAAGAATACTAACTAAGTGCCTTAGAGTACAAGTTATTATATGACCGGTTTAGGTTAAAAATGAATACAATAAGGTAACTCGATTATACGTGAGGTGTATAATCGACATGAACATGAATACACTATAGGCTTGATCACATAACCAACTTATACTCTCCCGCCTCAACTAATACTCATGGATCCGATCATGACATGTTACGTACACGAATAATATAAGTACACGAAGAACACGAATGAACACAAGCACAAGGACTACCCGACGCACATAATAAAGTACATATGGAAGGAGTATCCAGAGTACACGACAAGGGATAACATCTCCTGACAGGATCCATATAGTACCAGTCCGTGTAACAATATGTCATAATCAAGTATACAGTTCTAGAACATGTGATATATACACTATCATAAAATAAAAACTAATAGAGAGATATACTCGTCTGTGGTCCTGAGCAAATGGTATATCTCGGTATCTGAGCTGGTGTCACACAGACCTATATATAAAATATTATATCATTTGGGTATAATAAAGTGATAATAAGCTAAAATAAGTCAAAATATAATTTTCTAGGCCATTCCTAGGTCGTACTAATCAAACTAGGTCAAACTAGGTTGTTATCTTGGTTTTAGGTCCATACCTAGCTTCTAAGTTGATTCCAAGTCTAAACTAATGAATACCAAGTGATACTAGGTTGTGGTTAAATATCTAAGTCCAAAACTTGTTGGTGTTAGCTATACTAGCTAATATTATCTAATATCTATATCCTAGTATTAGATCAATAACTTAATACTAACTAATACCCTACTCTAATACCTATTATAGTATACCCATATACATATATAGACCTACCTATATATGTAACTATCATCACACCCATACTTAACCTCAATGGAACATTTCCTACATTACCCATAACTAATAATCAACTTAAATATCCTAATCATATACTAGCTGACACCTGAATACCAACCCTCTAATACCAACATTGATACCCTTACCACCCCAACCTGTCATTACTTAGTACTCACCAGCAACTTTCACTGATACTCTGAAGTATCAGTACCTCAACTTGTTAGTATCAGAACCCCAATGCTTGTGCAGCAATCAAGATCCATCCCTCCCTAGTCATACCTTAGCCTTCACTCCCTCCTGCCTATAAACTCCATTCATGTATTCATATTTGAACACAATATCCATCATATTCTTCCCTTAAAGAATTGATACATAAGTAACACTGCAATCTTAAATTTGCTGCTACCTCAACTGTTAACTGATATAAATTTCCCCCCTCATACTTAGCTACTGCTGCTGCTGCTGCATATTATTACTTGGTCCTACCAGTATATGCATTCCTCTAATACTTGAATACTAACTGGAACAACCTTACTGTTCTCAAGCAACTTAATACCCTCTCAACCCCTGACTGACAGAGAAGTGCATAGATATTTCTGCTCTGAGCAGTGGCAAGTCCCTGCCCGAGCTGTGCAGGCCCAAGTGCAATGATACATATCATGTTGCTGGGACTGAACAACCCTCAAGCAACCATATTTCCCCCAGCAACACAACCACACTCTAATGCAGGTACAACAAACAACTGAACCACTTAATCACTCCCTGAAATTAATACAGCAAAAACATAACCTGACTGCTAACTCTCTAACCTACTACAATTTCCCACACTAGCTCTCCTTATCACTCAAGTGCACACCAAGTGCAACACACACCACACTAAGTACTACCCCCTCTAATACAACTCTAGGTGAACACCAAGATCTGTTTGCAATGCCATCTTAGACATGCTCAAGCCTACCAGCTAAATGAACCTCTACACACAGCTCCTAGGCAACTATCCTCTCAACAGCAACTGCTTCTGCAGGTCTTAAATACCCAACATTAAATACCCAAGCCCTCTCACTTCCTATTGACACTGCTACCGTCTCCATCAACAAAGTAGTGCACATAGTGCACTGATGCAGCTGCTTACCCGAGCATCTTACTGATACATGCTTGTTCCCCCCCTCTTTGTAGTGCTTTGACACTGCATGCTACCTACTATTTCAGTTTACAGCAGTGAACTAATGCCTCTATCTAAAATACCCCATATGTGCAGACCTACATTCCCCCTCTTCCTCGAATCTGATACACTAAGTTTCTTGCCATGCCTAATAGATATGCACACACACAACTGAGTATAATTGATGCACATTTAATACACATAGATATAAATATATAGCAATATGGATAGGCCAGGTATTGGGTCATAACAGTCCACCCTTCACTCCTCCTTCCTAATTACAAATGCTAACCATAACACACCAGTTATTACAATACCACACACACCCTACAACAACAAATAAACATATATATCATATAAGTATAATGTGTACTAGCATATATATATATATATATATATATATATATATATATATATATATATATATATATATATATATAGTTGTTGAGAATATCTATATTAGTATACACTACACACCCTCACTAGTGTGGCAATAAACTAAACACCTATTGTGCACAATTAGGCTACCCATGATACGCACCCAAACCAAGTACCAAAACTCCCAATAATTAAAAAAATACCATTTATGCATATTAAAATCATCATAATACAACTAAAGTAATTAGTTCTGATGAAATTCATAGAGTAATTATGCTACCCTACACAAATCATCGAAAATGAACCCCCGCGTCATAGCGTATCACAAAATGCCATGATACGTCTTACTCATGCCCAATTATGGACACGTAGCTAACCCCACACTACCAATCTAAGTTTAATTAGACCTAATTGACCTATTGACAAATACTTGGTGCACTAATCTTAGATTTTTCTCAAATTAGGCACAAATCTCGATGTAAAAGTCACAATATAGGTCGTATGAACCTAGTTCTTGTTTCTATGGTAGTCATAAGCCATGAAAGGGTTCCTAATGGTCAAATACAAGAATTAGAGTCTAATTAAAGGGAAAATTTAGAATTATACGTATTAGGAGATGGATTCATAATAAAATGCTCAAATAGACATAATTAGGACACGAGCTCCTAGCCAATTTTTTCATCTTTAAGTGCTCCTTGCAATCCAAGCTCTAATGCTCCTTAGATGATAAAAATGGAAGAAATTAATAGTGATTTGAGAGAGATTGGTGGAGGGATGAATTAATTTGGGGAAGAACACAATTAAGGATCTAATTTTAGAATGATGAATGAATGAAAGAGAAAATTCCTTCCTCTATAGGCCAGCCACACCTTCCCCTCTCCTAAGAAATATAGAATGACAAGCATACCCCCATTAGCTAGTCATGAAGGGTATTTAATTAGGAAGGTTAATTAAAAAAAGCTTCTAGTTCTAATAAATGTTATTCTAATCTCTAATTAATGGAAAGGGAATGTTTTAAGTTGGAGTCTATTGTGGCTAGCCTAACTGTTGGGTTCAAGTTGTCATGTCAAGTCTAGTTAGGTACACTAGTGTCATGTCTAGTTAAATAGTCTAATCCACTAACCAATACTAATATTAGTTACAATATATACAACATGCATATTATATATGTAAATCCCCTAACCCAAATCTAGGATTATAATTTATTTAGGGTTATTTTGAATTAGTTAAAGGAGTTAAAATTTGTCTCATTTAATTTAATTCACTTGGTGCACCTTGCCGTTGCTTCGGTATTTGGAGCTCTACTCTAAATTTTGTCTTCAAACAAATTTTACACCCTTGACCTTGATGTGTCAGTCTTCCATTCTGACTTTTGTGTCACTGATAATTATACTCTCTTGTGCTTTAATTTAATTGCACAACATTCATCATAATTATCTAATTTTAAAACCTAAACTTTGCAGCTATGTCCGTTCCAATCAAAATTGGAGACACAATCTCGACCCGTTTCTTATAACCTAATATATGATGATAATCTTTTCTAAGTCTACTACGTCCATGACACTTGTATCACCCCCGATTGAGACCTTATGCACTTTCAATTTATTAAAGAATACCTATAACATAATTTATATTTATTTTTGGACAACCGACTCAACCTAGCTCAAAACTAGACCAAACGCCAACCCAAACCCACACTCACAACATCATGGCTCGTACAAAACACCACACACCAATTTCTCCCACTATAACACCCCAAACATGGCTTCTACCCTCATCAAATTCAAATTTTCTTCTTTCTGCAAATCCTAAACTATTAGGGACCTTTGTGTAAATGATTAGCTAGGTGTCCACCTCCTATTAGTTGGAACAAATGAAGAAAATCCATTTTTGTGAGGCTTGACCGGTCATACACAACTTCTCATCTCCTTTTTGCATGGTACTATACACAAATTTATACCTACACTCAATCCTAACCCTCCATTCAAACCTCAACACATCACCACCACTCATCCCTTCATGACAACCCACACACACTCCTAGGAAACCTAGCCGACCCTAATCCCCAAGCTCCCTCCTCTTACTCTCCTTTATTAAATACACATCCTCTCTCTCTCATCATTTATTACATCTCCTTCCTCTCCTCCTTCATAAAACCCTTCACCACCAACATCACTATTAGCATCAATACCACCAACACACCCCCAACCGAGCTCCCCACTCCAACCACGACTACCACCAACTTAAACACCATCACCACCACCAACCACGACCACCACCAGCTACACCACCACCACCACCACCATCATCTCCACGACCACCACCATCATCACCACCACTCCCTTCCCATTCTCTTCTTCTTCTTTAATTATTCTTCTTCCTCCTCACTCCTCTTCTTCCATAATACTCCATCACCACCACCATTCAACTCTACCAACTTGAGCTCCCTCTTCCTCCTTTACCACCACCTGAGCCACCTTCACCCGACCACCTCCACCACTTCAGCCACCACCACCACTGTTGCTCCTATCTCCATTGCTACTGCTATTGGGATTTCCCTTGCTGTTGTTTTCCTCCCCCCTACAGGCCGAGCTCCCCCACCTGAGCACCACCTCCGGCTGCCCCTCTCCACCCGAGCACCACCTCCAACCGAGCACCCTCTTGCAACCTAGTGCACTCCTCAATCCAAGTCACCCCTTCCATTCAGGTGAACTCAAGGTAAAATTCAACCTCCTCCTTCTTTACCTTGTTATTCTTCTTAATATCTATATGAAATTCAATCTCCTTCTTCTTCTCTTGTTCTTCTTCATTTATTTGTATATAAATATGCTCTTAAAACCCTTCATCATCTAGAATTATGAAAATAGGTGATTTATATATATATATATATATACATCTTGTCATACATCATTGCCATGTTTCAATCTCAACCGTAGCACTTGTAACTAACCTCTTTAACTCCTAATAACTCCTTTTAACAAATAATTTTAGAATATTATTTTGCTTAGAAGGTAGTTTAAGTGATATATTTTTGTACAAGTTACTTGTTAGTGTAATGTTATTAATAGATGTGGTTGTTGCCTAGCTTGCTAGACTAGTTATTTCACATATAATTAGTGCCATGAGAGAGTGTCATGGCATATATATATAATGCATGTATAAATGAGAGATTGCAATATCACCATGCTAATGTGCTATGCTAGAATAGGTGAGCAATTGAGATATTGATGTGTGCAAGTGTATGAGAAGTAGGTGATGGTTTATTTTTAGAGGATGTGATGATGATTTATATATATAAAATAGACACCTTAATCTAATATTTAGAACATATGATTAATGTTACATGACATTTGGAGTTATAAACACTTGCTAGTAGTTAGATAGCAACTATAACGTGTCATGCACAAATGTTAGAAGGCCATTTTATATAATTGTGCATGGAGACCTAGAGGGATAACACTAGTAACCTATGTGTTTGAGGTACAACTTAGCACTTACAAGAACCCTAGTTGTGACCATGATTGTGTTATATAAGAAATTACACATTTTAGAGGAGTTGATGTTGTGTGACTAGTAGACTTAGTATACACACACTTTCCTGGTCTTTGACTACTTAACCTTAGCCAACCTACTTAGTTAGAACGCTTGTTTGGTTTAGACTCTACGTGACTCATGATGTTGCGTATGTTGTACTCTTGTGCATACTTGGCGTAGTATAATATAGTGATTGATATTTATTGTTATATATTCATAAGCACCAGGACGGTTCTACCTTGGCTGCGGCTTCTAGAGCTTTACTTTTTCACATCGGAGTTCCAGACAAGTATACCTTGCCTTGTTGTACTATTTAAATTCAATTATTATAGTTCACATATTTATTGCTTTAAATATTATATAACTGTTCGCGTTTGAGAATAATTCGGGTGCAGTCGATGAAGGCGTTGATGTTAGGACTTGTGTTTGACCTAGTGTCTAGTGGACGCACCTAAATTTGGAGAATTATCATTATGACTCCCTAGGCCTTGTTACGTATCTTTTTACGTCATAGAGTAAGTTCATGTAGGGATGCGAGCTTACGCACTTGACTGGCCATCAATGTGAGTAGCACTTGTGACTGTATTTAACATAGTTGTATATTTCTTTAGTGATTTGCATTATAATGTGAGATGTCCATGTCGTATTCATGACTTACATTGGCATTGGGCAGAAAAGATAATTAGTATGCGTATGGGACATACAATTGGCTACCATAGTTTTAAAGTAAACTATGGGCCATGAGCCTCAGTGTTACCTGGTTATGGGCTATGTGTTACCCGGTTATGGGCCATGTGCTACCCGATTATGGGCGTATATGCTTGTCAATACATCCGACAGAGGTTACTAGCTATGTGCTATCATGATCGGTGATGTAGTAGTATATACTTCTTGCATCCAGTTTATAGCTAATGCTAGATACTTAGCCTCTGGCTCGATGCTATATTTTATATCTTTTACCTACTATACGTACCGAGGTCGTCTTCAAGTGTATTTTACTTAGCCGGTTAGTTCACCCTCGTGTTTACACAATATTTATTTTTTGGCATGTACTTTTTGTATCTTGTTACGTCCCTCTGAGGACTTGGTTCTTTTCTAGATTCGGACAAGCACTTGTACCCAACCATATACGGAGCAGGAGTGGAGACCGAATTCGTAGCTGAGGACTTTGAGGCATTTCCATAGGAGTTCCCGTGATTTGGGGTACACTGCTGCTTTGGTCTAGAGTATCTTTATCTAGCTAGTTGATGCCCTAGTCTAGTTATCTTACTTCTTTCTGTACTTTTATTCTATCATTATATTTTAGTGGGTTTGTCCCCATCAGACTATTTCAGTTGTATTATGGATATTTAGACTCTTTATATTTTATTTACCAGCAATTACTTCAGTCTTTATTATATTTGTTTTCGTGGATGAGATTAGTTGTTTACTTGTTGCTTATTAGCGTAGAATATTAGACTTGATAGTAGTTTAGGACAACGTAGTACGTTTTGACGGATCCATTAAATTAGAAAATCCTTCAGAGTCATATTAGCTGGCCATTGCCACGCGGCCTGGTACCGTATATTTTGGAACTGGGGCATAACAATATATAAATAAAATATAAACATAATATTTAAATAATAATATGAAATAATAAAAATATCCATTCGGAATTAGGTAGTTACAATCCTACCTCCTTAGAAAAATTTTGTCCTCAAAATTTAATGATAGAAGCAAGCACGAAATGTAAGAATATCTTATGGTTTAAAGGATAGGGTATCCCTCACATATCTCATCTCATCTCTTCTAATGATTATAACCTACTCATAAACCTCACTATAGTTAAAATCCCATCTAGTCATGGTCTAAGGAAGTCCTATCTAAATCATATAACCTACAATTTTATTAAAATAATCATTCATGGGTTGTTAAACAAGTGTGGCTATAATCCTATTAGTCCCGATATTGTAGCCTCACTTGCTAACTATACTAAAACCCAAAATTACTAAATAACAATAGAATACTATAAAACCATGCAGATCCACATATGGAAGAAAAGGGAAGGAGAAACTCAAAACCTACTAACCCAACACCTGTAGCATCGGTCCCTCGACCGTGATCGCAAAAGTCCTACCCTGCTGGGCTGTCTCCCTCTGTTGGTGTTGAGCAATTTATTTTGCCACAGGTGGCCTAGTTGGACCTCCTACCTATCTCGGATACTTACACTAGTTATTCACTAACCATTAATCTAGCCATAATACTTAATACCAAGGGTTACCACTTCTAACACTAATGATATACTATGGTTCTAGGCCATGGATACACTTAACTCACTGGCACATCCTAACTAGGATACTATACTAGCAATCCTAAGATACTACATTCTGGCACTAGGAGTACTCCACCAGCACTTAGATTTTTATACGTCCATGTTAGACACTTGAACGCACTTACTAATATGTCACTCTTATTCTAGCTCACTTTCTAACACATATAAGGTCTCATATCTGTGTCAGTTCTTGCAGGCACCTGAACACTGCTTAACCACTTTCTATTTGCAATGAACACTTATATACACTCATGCTCATGTACCCTATTGGTACACTCTTACCCATTATATTGTTTACTGATGCATAATTACTCCCTTACTTCCAATATACTAGCAAGGTGCTCATACTACTGAAACTTACTCCTATAAAGGTTACCTCCCTTCTTACTGTCTAATACACCTGCACCTTACGCTCCATGACACATCCCTTATACATCCTATCTCAATATCATCTTGGTACACCTAGCTACTATTGTCACCCACAATACTACTTACTGATACTAGATTGACACATATCACATGTTACTCATTCAAATCTCGATATACCCTGAATACTTGCACTCTCTAAGCACTCTTGGTACATAGACACTAACTTCTTAACACTTCTATTGGCTCATCACACACACTACTACCACCCTTGACACTAGCTTACTCACTAGATCACCCCATCAAACTTACTATCTCCATAACTGTCCATTACTCATGTACTTAATATTCTCTGCTACCTGCTTAATACTAACCTGCCCCACTGACACACTATTGGTACCTCATATACTAAACCCCTACTTCATAATACTCATGAAACTGGTACTTTACTTTATCACTCATGCTTCCCTCATGCCTCCCTATTAATACTTCAACACTCCCGAGTACTAGTTGATACACTCACACTAGACATATACAAGTGCACTCGTATATACCCACACCAATGCCCAACACTCAACACATAACATAAGTCTTATTACTAGCACACCATATTCTAACACTATCTTACTCACTTATATACTTATAGGTACCATTCTATCATGGCACTCTCACTAGTACTTCTCCCGAATACATATTCTCTTACTCACGACAAAACCAAGTATCAAGCACCAAATAGAATATCATGCTCCATTAATATCCAAACACAAATTTTATGATACTTAATTGATACATGGATCACTCAACTATATGATTTTATATCTATCTAGAACATGCATAATGACACTGATACCAACTTCTGGAATCATAACTAATACTCTACTCTCCCTTCTACCATTGGTAACAATACTAACTATACCGACACCTACCATAGAACTATTTCTACAAAGGTAACAATACTAACTACCATTGGTAACAATACTAGCTATACTGACACAATACTAACTCTCTCTCAAGGAATCCTAATTTATGATTGAATATTCTCTCTTTCTATATCCTATATCCTATCGCAGGCTCGCAGTAGTACAACTATGCCGTTGTACTACCATGATATCACACTAATTGAGAAGCCTAACCTACATGGGTCACCATAAAAATGTGTCACGACCCACACCAAGTATAGGGGCACGAGTACGTGGGTACGTCTAGGCTACGCCGCAGCATCGGCGGTATAATGCTGTCTAGGTCATTAATATCTAGCTATCAATCATACTAATACAACTTGATCTATCATATACTCAATCACAATAATCTAAAGGAATAATGAATAAGAAAGATAAACCAAATAATATTCTAAAGGAGTGAAACTAGTCATGATATAAAATAAGAAACACTAGCATAGATCTCTACAATTGTCACCTCAAGGTCCATAGTGCAAGAGCAGTTATATCTATAACATCACTCTAAAATCCCGGAATATGGTGCACTATAATCACTGAAAAATATTATCTAGTCAAGATAGAGTGAAGTACAAAACTCTAAAAGCAGTTCCAAATACATGGTAGAGAATATATGACAAGTAATAGAAAAGAATACAAGATGTACAAGTAACTAGAAAATGAAAACATAACTGAGATAAGCAGGTAATATACTGGTAACATAAATACATGCAATATGGAATGAACTACAAGTAGGAGAAACAAGAATACTAACTAAGTGCTTTAGAGTACAAGTTTGTTATGTGATCGATTTAGGTTGGACACGAATACATTAAGGTAACTCGATTATATGTGAGGTGTATAATCAACATGAACATGAATACACTATAGGCTTGATCACATAACCAACTTTGACTCCCCCATCCCAACCAATACTCATGGATACAATCATGATACGTTACGTACACGAATAATATAAGTACAGGGAGAACACGAATGAACACGAGCATAAGGAATACCCGATGCACACAATAAAGTATATATGGAAGGATTATCCGGAGTACATGATAAGGTATAACGTCTCCTGACAGGATCCATATAGTACTAGTCCGTGTAATAATGTGCCAGAATCAAGTATACAGTTCTAGAACATGTAATATATACGCTATCATGAAATAAAAACTAACAGAGAGATGTACTCGCCTGTGGTCTTGAGCAAATAGTATATCTCGATATCCGAGATGGTGTCACACAGACTTATATTTTAAATATCATGTCATTTAGGTGTAATAAAGTAAAAATAAGATAAAATGAGTCAAAATATGATTTTTTTAGGCCATTCCTAGGTCGTACTAATCAAACTAGGTCAAACTAGGTTATTACCTTGGTTTTAGGTTCATACCTAGCTTCTAGGTGGATTCCAAGTCTAAACTAATAAATACTAGGTGATACTAGGTTGTGGTTAAATATCTAAGTCCATAACTTGTTGGTGTTAGCTATACTAGCTAATATTTTATAATATCTATATCCTAGTATTAGATTAATACCTTAACACTAACTAATACCATACTCTTATACCTATTATAGTATCCCATATACATATATAGACCTACCTATTTATGTAACTATCATCACACCCATACTTAACCTCACTGGAACATTCCCTACATTACCCATAACTAATACTCAACTTAAATATCCTAACGATACACTAGCTGACACCTGAATACCAACCCTCTAATACCAACACTGACACTCTTACCACCCCAACCTCTCATTCCTTAGTACTCACCAGCAACCTTTACTAATATTCTGAAGTATCAGTACCTCAACTTGTTAGAATCAGAACCCCAATGCCTGTGCAGCAATCAAGATCCATCCCTACCTAGTCATACCTTGGCCTTCACTCCCTGCTGCCTATGAATTCCATTCATGTATTCATATTTGAACACAAAATCCATCATATTCTTTTCTTAAAGAACTGATACATAAGTAATACTGCAACCTTAAGGTTGTGGCTACCTCAACTGTTAACTGATATCAATTTTCTCCTTCATACTTAGCTACTGCTGCTGCATATTATTACTTGGTCCTACAAGTATATGCATTCCTCTAATACTTGAACACTAACTAGAACACCCTTACTTTTCTCAAGCAACTTAGTACCCGCTCAACCCTTGACTGAAGGAGAAGTGCACAACCATTTTTGCTCTGACCAGTGGCAAGCCCCTGCCCGAGCTGTGCAGGCCCAAGTGCATTGATACATATTATGTTGCTGGGACTGAATAATCCTCAATCAACCATAGTTCCTCCAACAACAAAACCATACTCTAATACAGGTATAACAAAAAACTGAACCTCTTAATCATTCCCTAAAATTAACACAATAATACTATAACTCGACTGCTAACTCTCTAACCTACTACAATTGCCCATACTAGCTCTCCTTATCACTCAAGTGCACACCAAGTGCAACACACACCACCCTAAGTACTACCCCCTTCTAATACAACTCTAGATGAACACCCAAGTTTGTTTGCAGTGCCATCTCAGGCATGCTCAAGCCTACCTGCTAAATGAACCTCCACCCACATCTCCTAGGCAACTATCCTCTCAATAGCAACTGCTGCTGCAAGTCTTAAATACCTAACATTAAATATCCGAGCCCTCTCACTTCCTATTTCTACTGCTGTCGTCTCCATCAACAGAGCAGTATACACAGTGCACTGTTGCAGCTGCTTACCCAAGTTACTGGTACATGCTTGTTTCCCCCCTCTTTGCAGGGCTTTGACACTGCTTGCTACCTACTGTTTTAGTTCACAGCAGTTAACTAATGCCTCTGTCTAACACACCCCATATGCGCAGACCTGCATTCCCCCTTTTCCTCGAATCTGATACACTAAGTTCCTTGCCATGCCTAATAGATATGCACACACACAACTGAGTATAACTGACACACATCTAATACATATTGATATAAATATATAACAATATGGATAGGCCAGGTATTGGGTCATAACAGTCCACCCTTCACTCCTTCCCAATTATAAATGCTAACCACAAAACAACTGTTATTACAATACCACCCATACCCTACAACAACAAATAAACTTATATATCATATAAGTATAAGTGTATACTAGCATATATATATATATATATATATATATATATATATATATATAAATATATATATATTGTCACGACCCGCACCCGAAAATCGGGCATGAGCCGTGGGTACGTCCAGCCTACGCCGCAGAATCGACGGTAGAACGCTGTAAAGGTCCGTTCTAGGTCAACCATATCTATCTATATCTCACTGAAAAATCCGGCATGACCTCTCCAAAAGGAGGGCAAAACCACGCAATATATATATATAAAATCCTCTCCCAAAGGAGGCAACCACGCAATATATATATCAATGATCTCAATCACAAAATCTAGAGGAAGAAATAAGCACGATATGATATAAACAAAGAAACAGAACCAAGAGAGCAAGACAATCCCAAAATAATACAGTCCAAGTCTACAAATAGCTACAACATCTCAAACAACAAAAGAATAAGTACAGTCATCCAAAATACAAACCACTGGAAATAACCCAGAAAACCCACCTAGCTAACTAGGGTGCTATCGGCGTCTCCTCGGCGCACTCCTCCTCGGGGTCACAACAGTCGTCAATACCAGGCCCGTAGAACGTAGGGCAATAGTCCTCAGGATCCTCTGGAAAAAAATATGCCCAGTCAGGACTGGAGCGAAGTACATAACTCTGAAAGCAACTCCAAATGCATGGTAAGGTGTATATGACGAGCAATAGAAAAGTAATCAAGATGCACAGGAAATAAATATATGCTGTAGCACAATAAGTAGCTGCAATGTAAACTGGAGAACAATACAAGTAGTGGAAAAGTAACTGCAGGTGAGAAACATGAATACTAGCTAAGTGCCTTGAGCACAAGTTCGTTATATGATCGGCTTAGGTTGCACATGAAAAATACTAAGATAACTCCGTTATGCGTGAGTTGCATAACCGACATACACATGAATACTGTTTGGCTTTGATCACATAACCAACTCACTACTCCCCTCCCCCACTAATACCATTGGATCCAACCACAACACACTACGTACATGATAATAGCTCGCGCACACGAAGGCGAGAGCACAAGAAGCACATGATAGCACATGAGAATCAATACCCGAAGCACATGATGAAATACACGTGATAGAGTACCCGCTGAACACGGTAAGGGGGATAGCATCTCATGACGGGATCCACTAGCACCAGCTCGTGTAACAATGTGTCAGAATCAAGTATTACAGTTCTAGAACAGGTGATATAAACGCTATCATGAAATGGAAACTATCAGAGGTAGGTACTCGCCTGATGTCCTGAGCAACTGATGAGGATCGAGGTCCGGACCGGTGTCGCAAGGACCTAATGCGAAAAGCAAGGATTAAACAGGGTTCTAAGCATTAAAACTGATATAAAATAATTAAAAACAGGCTTCTAGGGCTATTCTAGGTCGAACGGGTCAAACTGGTGAAATTTGGGTCAAAAAGTCAACTCGGGGTCCAAAAAGTCAACTCTAGGTCAAAACTAGGTCAAACGTTGACTTTTACGGTCAACGGGGACAATTATGGTCAAAGCTAGGTCAAACTAGGGTGCCCCTGAAATTCTAGGTCAAACCGAGCTCATTAAGCTACTAAACTCACAAACTCGCCTAATCGAGATACCGGGATACCCTCGGTATCCGATACCTCGCCCTAGGCCACGCACCCCGCTTAAACCCGCTAAAACCTATGCTAGCACGCGTAATTATATATATACAAACATATAAAAATCACTCCAAAGCATTTCCTAGGCTAATGCTCAAATACCCCGCTCGAAACTCAATACCTTGAATATCTCAAGGTATCGAGATACCTCGGTATCTCAAGGTATTGAGGTTTCGCTCTAAAACCCTCTAACTAGCTACCTAGCTATTAATTATGCACCTAGTTATTAATCTAGGCTAGGTAATATAGTTACCTATCATATTTATATATATCTAAATAGGTATCTACCGATATACATATATATATCCACACATATATACCCATTACCCATTTCCTTACCTAATCATAACATATATATATATACCTATCAAGATATCTATATATATATATAACTATAGGTATATAGATATCTATCTCTTAGATAGATAAAACTATCTATCTACCTATCTAGTATCTATCTATCTAAATATCTAATAACTATTTAACTAGCTATCTTATCTATTTATCCTACTATCTATCTATCTAACTTATTATCTATTACCTATCTATCAACATATATATATATATATCTATATATCAAACTCTCTTCCTCACTAGCTACTACCCGCTACTACTGCTGAAGCTTCTTATTCCTGCTGCTGCTGCTCCATGCTACTGCTGATGCTGCTGCTCTTGCTCTTTGTACTGCTGCTGCTGCAGCTATTCCTGCTGCTGCTGTGCTGCTGCTGCAGTGCAGCAGCAGCTGCTCCTTGCTGCAGTCTGGAACCCCCCCCCTCCATCACAAACACACACACACACACGCCTATAAACATACATATATATCACTCTATATATATATATATACACACACAAGCACACTTACACATATACATATATATATATATACACATAGACATATACATATACAAGTACATAAATATAAATACACACAAATATATATAAATATATATACATAAACACACATACATATATATAAATATATATATATATAACTATATATAAATACAAACACAACCATGCACACGACACTCAAACCACACGCCCTACTCACGCCCAACGACCCCGACACTCACCAATACCCTAAAATATATAAAATATAGCCCGAAAACTCTAGTACACACTCCCCGATACTAACCCAACGCGCGTACAAGCCCGAAACGAGGAAACCAAGTCGAAATGGCCGTTCGGTCATTTCGACGAACACGTGGTGCGCGGCTCGGAAAACCTCCTGAAACGCACACCAAACGAACTCGGAATCGGCCCAAAATTTACCCACGCGCTCTACACGATGTCTAGATCCTAGAAAAAGTGGTCCCACGTCGATTCTAGGTCCGTGGCGGAAACGCACACGCACTTAGAATCGGCGACGACGAAAAGCCCCAATTTCGCCCGAAACGTCCGTTTCTCCGCGACACGGCTTCCCGTGTCCGAACGGAGACACGCACTCATCCTCTAGACACCCGACAACATCTACCTAGGTCCATCTAACCTAGGGTATCACCCAAAATTGGGCCAAATTTGGATTCCACCTGAATTCGACACAAAACCTAATGTCAAAGTCTCTAAACTCACCCAACTAGTTCCAACTTCCTCCTACGGGTAGGGTTAGGGTCTAGGAAGGTTCTACAACACTAATTACACTACACAAAAATAATTAGGAAGGGAAAAGTTAGGTTTTACCTCTTGGGAGTTGGAATCCCAAGGCCAAAGTCTCACAACCCCTAGAAATCACCTCCCTCAAGCTCCAAGCCACCAAATCTAGCTCTCACACTAGATCTAAACTCCTCACACCTAGATTAGAGAAAATGGAAGGTTAGGGTTAGCTTAAAGAAGAAGGAATGGAAGAAAGAAAGAAGAAAAGTGAAGAGAAGCTTACTTGGAAGAAGAAGGAAGAAGAAAGGAGAAGTGGAGAAGAAGAAATGAAGAAGAAGAAGAGTGGAATGAAGAAGAATGCAAAGAGGGGAGGGGGCTGCTGCTGGAATCCCACGGGTGGGGGTAGGTAGGGGCCGGCCTTGGCAAATAAATGGGTACATAAGTCACCAAATTCCCAAAATGCCCCTATTGACTTGGTTTTGGGTTCCGGGTTCCAAAAGCACTCAAACTAGTTCCAAATCTCTCCAACTAACCTCCTAAAAATGAAATAATAAATCTAAGCCCCAAAATAATTCTCACAAGGGTGTGGGCTGGGTCGGACATGGGTCCACTAGGGTCTGACATGGGTCCAGGCTAGCCAAAACCCTAAAACAATCAAAATAAAAATAAGACAAGCACTAATTAATTATAAATATAAATAATTAAATACAATACACTATTTATCAAATAAAAAAAATATACCCTATTTTCTAGAATTGGGTAGTGACAAGTCTACCCTCCTTAAAATAATTTCGTCCTCGAAATTAAAAGACGAAACTAGGACAGGAATGCAAAGAAAGAACCATACCTCAGGGCTCGAAGAGATAGGGGTATCGCTCGCGCATTTCATCCTCCCTCTCCCAGGTCGACTCCCCTGGAGAGTGATGCCTCCACACGACGCGAACCAAGGGAATAGTCTGGTTCCTCAACACCTTCTCCCGCCGATCCAGAATCTCCACCGGCTGCTCTGGATAGCTAAGAGTAGGGCCCACCACGATCTCCGAGTGATCCAATACGTGACTGGGATCCGCCACGTACCGTCTCAACTGCGACACGTAGAATACATCATGAACTCCCTCCAGCGTAGGCGGCAACTCAAGCCTATACGCCACGGCGCCGACCCTCTCAAGAACACGGAAGGGTCCGACGAAACGTGGGCTAAGCTTCCCGCCTCCACCGAAGCGAATAGTGCCCCGCGTCGGAGAAATCCTCAGGAACACCAGATCTCCAACCTAGCACAAACAAGGTCTCTGTACTTAGTCTAAAATAAGCAATCACAAGCAAACACAAGAACAAAATCTAGATTCTAAGCTATACCTCGAACTCCAAAGGTCTCCGGTGGCTATCAGCCCAATGCCGCTGCCTGTCCTGCGCCACCCGAAGTCTATCTCTAATGAGCTTGACCTTCTCCGCTGCATCAACCACCATCTCCGGGCCAAGCAAAGCTCTCTCACCTACATCATCCCATGACAACGGAGTGCGACACCTCCGTCCATACAATGCCTCAAAAGGTGACATCTCGATACTGGCTTGGTAGCTGTTGTTGTAAGCAAACTCTACCAAGTGCAAGTGATCCTCCCAAGAGCCTCTGAAATCCAAAACACAGGTGCGAAGCATGTCCTCAAGTGTCTGAATGGTCTTCTCTGACTGACCATCTGTCTGCGGGTGATACGCACTACTAAACTTGAGCTGGGTGCCCAAGCTAGCCTGCTGACTCCTCCAGAAATACGAGGTAAAGCGACTGTCCCGATCTGATACTATGCTCACTGGAACTCCATGCAGTCTGACTATCTGGCGCACATACATCTCTGCGAGTCTCTCTGTAGACGTACCCACTTTGAATGGTAGAAAGTGGGCCGATTTGGTCAACCTGTCCACGATGACCCAAATCGCATCTTTCCCGCCTGGAGAACGGGGAAGTCCAGAAACAAAATCCATTGTCACATGCTCCCATTTCCACTCCGGAATGGGTAACGGCTGGAGTAATCATCCTGGCCTCTGCCTCTCCGCCTTCACCTGCTGGCACACTAAGCATCGGGATACGAAGCACGCTACCTCCCGCTTTATCCCGTACCACCATACATGCTGTCTCAGATCTCTATACATCTTGTTGGCACCGGGATGCATAGAGTACTGGGATCGATGCACCTCCTGGAGAACCTCCTCGCGCAACGACCCACTCGGCACACACAACCTGGTACCGTGCCGCAATGAACCATCATCAGCAATGGTGAAGTCGTCTGCTAAACCCATCTGAACCTGCTCCCTGATGCTCCTCAGGGACTCATCCTCAAACTGTGTAGCCCTGATCCGGTCTACCAACTCTGACTGAATCTGCAGTCCCCACATCTGCATCTCAACTCCAGGCACTATCACCTCAATGCCCAAGCTCTCTAGATCTGCCAGAAGATAACGATCTGTAGTCAGGCACATAGCTACCGGATACCTGCTCAATGCATCCGCAACTACGTTCGCCTTCCCTGGATGATACTGCAATGATATGTCGAAGTCTTTCATCAACTCCAACCATCTCCTCTGCCTCATGTTCAGCTCTTTTTGGGTAAACACATACTTCAAGCTCTTGTGGTCTATGAAGATCTCCACACGCTCTCCGTATAAATAGTGTTTCCACAACTTCAGAGCAAAAATGACCGCTGCCAACTCCAAATCGTGGGTAGGGTAATTCTTCTCATGAGGACGTAATTGCCTGGAAGCATAGGCAATCACCCTTCCATTCTGCTGCAACACACAACCCAGTCTCTTCCCCGATGCATCACTATAGATAGTGAATCCTCCAGAACCTGATGGCAACATCAACACTGGAGCTGTCGTCAACCTCCTCTTCAGCTCATCAAAGGCGATCTGGCACTCCTCTGACCAAACAAACTCTACGTCCTTCCGAGTCAGCCTGGACAACGGCTCTGCAATCCGAGAAAAATCCTGAACAAATCTCCTGTAGTAGCCTGCCAGTCCCAAGAAACTCCTGACCTCGGCTACTGAACTCGGAGCACTCCATGCCTCAACTGCCACGATCTTTCTCGGATCCACCGAGATACCCTCTCCAGTCACCACATGACCAAGGAATTCAACCTTGTCAAGGAAGAACTCACACTTCGAAAGCTTTCCATAAAGCTTCTCCTTCCTGAGAGTCTCCAGCACTATCCTCAGATGCTCCTCGTGCTCCTCTGGGGTCTTCGAATATACCAAGATGTCATCTATAAACACCACCACAAACCTGTCCAGATGCTGATGGAACACATTGTTCATTAGATTTATGAACACTGCCGGGGCATTAGTCAACCCAAACGGCATCACCAAGAACTCATACTGTCCATATCTGGTCCGAAAAGCTGTCTTCGGAATATCCTCCTTCCTGACTTTCACATGGTGGTAGCCTGTCCTCAGATCAATCCTGGAAAACACCCTCGCTTCGCTCAACTGGTCAAATAGATCATTAATACGCGGCAGCGGATACTTGTTCTTGATTGTGAGGTTATTCAGAGCCCTGTAGTCGATACACATCCGTATCGACCCATCCTTCTTCGACACAAAAAGTACCGGAGCACCCCACGGAGAAGAACTAGATCTGATAAATCCCTTGTCCTGAAGCTCATCCACCTGCTTCTTTAACTCTATCAGCTCACTGTTGCTGACTCTATAGACGTGCTGGGATATCGGCTCTGCACCTGGCACCAAGTCTATAGAGAACTCCATATCTCTGTCCGGAGGTAACCCTGGCAACTCCTCCGGAAAGACATCCATATACTCCTCTATCAGTGGATGTAGCAACCTCGGCTCTACCACCAGGGCTCCGCAGAAGACTCCCTCGGTCTGCTCCGCTGCTCCTCTGGCAAACTGAAACTCTGGCTCACCCGGCGGACTAAACAAAACTCTGCCTCCACGACAATCTATACTAGCACAATGCGTACTCAACCAATCCATCCCGAGTACAACATCGTAGCTCGGAAGTGGCATTACGAGTAGGCACACACTCAACTCCCGGCCTCCCAAGGTAACTCTTCGGTCTCTGCAAACATCACGGACTAGGATGATACCACCCCCGATCGTGATCTTGCAGAGTCTAGCTAAAGGTTCAGCAACAAGATGGTGTCTAACAGCAAAAGATACAGACACAAAGCTATGGGAAGCACCGGAATCAAATAAAGCAAGTGCTGGAATGAAATCAAGGAGAACAGAACCTGAGATCACATCACCAACGGTGTAAGATACGATATCATCAAAGAAGGACAGTAATATTGCAAAAGAAAACAATTTCAGAAAAATTAAGATAGCAAAAGGAAGTAGGAAGGGTCCTAGTTGTGATTGAGCACACTCTCTCTCAGCCTATATCCTATATCCTATAGCAGGTAAACTTAAAACTAGACCTGCATGGGCCACCACCAAAAACGTGTCACGACCCGCACCCGAAAATCGGGCATGAGCCGTGGGTACGTCCAGCCTACGCCGCAGAATCGGCGGTAGAACGCTGTAAAGGTCCGTTCTAGGTCAACCATATCTATCTATATCTCACTGAAAAATCCGGCATGACCTCTCCAAAAGGAGGGCAAAACCACGCAATATATATATATAAAATCCTCTCCCAAAGGAGGCAACCACGCAATATATATATCAATGATCTCAATCACAAAATCTAGAGGAAGAAATAAGCACGATATGATATAAACAAAGAAACAGAACCAAGAGAGCAAGACAATCCCAAAATAATACAGTCCAAGTTTACAAATAGCTACAACATCTCAAACAACAAAAGAATAAGTACAGTCATCCAAAATACAAACCACTGAAAATAACCCAGAAAATCCACCTAGCTAACTAGGGTGCTATCGGCGTCTCCTCGGCGCACTCCTCCTCGGGGTCACAACAGTCGTCAATACCAGGCCCGTAGAACGTAGGGCAATAGTCCTCAGGATCTTCTGGAAAAAAATATGCCCAGTCAGGACTGGAGCGAAGTACATAACTCTGAAAGCAACTCCAAATGCATGGTAAGGTGTATATGACGAGCAATAGAAAAGTAATCAAGATGCACAGGAAATAAATATATGCTGGAGCACAATAAGTAGCTGCAATGTAAACTGGAGAACAATACAAGTAGTGGAAAAGTAACTGCAGGTGAGAAACATGAATACTAGCTAAGTGCCTTGAGCACAAGTTCGTTATATGATCGGCTTAGGTTGCACATGAAAAATACTAAGATAACTCCGTTATGCGTGAGTTGCATAACCGACATACACATGAATACTGTTTGGCTTTGATCACATAACCAACTCACTACTCCCCTCCCCCACTAATACTATTGGATCCAACCACAACACACTACGTACATGATAATAGCTCACGCACACGAAGGCGAGAGCACAAGAAGCACATGATAGCACATGAGAATCAATACCCGAAGCACATGATGAAATACACGTGATAGAGTACCCGCTGAACACGGTAAGGGGGATAGCATCTCATGACGGGATCCACTAGCACCAGCTCGTGTAACAATGTGTCAGAATCAAGTATTACAGTTCTAGAACAGGTGATATAAACGCTATCATGAAATGGAAACTATCAGAGGTAGGTACTCGCCTGATGTCCTGAGCAACTGATGAGGATCGAGGTCCGGACCGGTGTCGCAAGGACCTAATGCGAAAAGCAAGGATTAAACAGGGTTCTAAGCATTAAAACTGATATAAAATAATTAAAAACAGGCTTCTAGGGCTATTCTAGGTCAAACGGGTCAAACTGGTAAAATTTGGGTCAAAAAGTCAACTCGGGGTCCAAAAAGTCAACTCTAGGTCAAAACTAGGTCAAACGTTGACTTTTACGGTCAACGGGGACAATTATGGTCAAAGCTAGGTCAAACTAGGGTGCCCCTGAAATTCTAGGTCAAACCGAGCTCATTAAGCTACTAAACTCACAAACTCGCCTAATCGAGATACCGGGATACCCTCGGTATCCGATACCTCGTCCTAGGCCACGCACCCCGCTTAAACCCGCTAAAACCTATGCTAGCACGCGTAATTATATATATACAAACATATAAAAATCACTCCAAAGCATTTCCTAGGCTAATGCTCAAATACCCCGCTCGAAACTCAATACCTTGAATATCTCAAGGTATCGAGATACCTCGGTATCTCAAGGTATTGAGGTTTCGCTCTAAAACCCTCTAACTAGCTACCTAGCTATTAATTATGCACCTAGTTATTAATCTAGGCTAGGTAATATAGTTACCTATCATATTTATATATATCTAAATAGGTATCTACCTATATACATATATATCCACACATATATACCCATTACCCATTTCCTTACCTAATCATAACATATATATATATACCTATCAAGATATCTATATATATATATATAACTATAGGTATATAGATATCTATCTCTTAGATAGATAAAACTATCTATCTACCTATCTAGTATCTATCTATCTAAATATCTAATAACTATTTAACTAGCTATCTTATCTATTTATCCTACTATCTATCTATCTAACTTATTATCTATTACCTATCTATCAACATATATATATATATCTATATATCAAACTCTCTTCCTCACTAGCTACTACCCGCTGCTACTGCTGAAGCTTCTTATTCCTGCTGCTGCTGCTCCATGCTACTGCTGATGCTGCTGCTCTTGCTCTTTGTACTGCTGCTGCTGCAGCTATTCCTGCTGCTGCTGTGCTGCTGCTGCAGTGCAGCAGCAGCTGCTCCTTGCTGCAGTCTGGAACCCCCCCCCTCCATCACAAACACACACACACACACGCCTATAAACATACATATATATCACTCTATATATATATATATACACACACAAGCACACTTACACATATACATATATATATATATACACATAGACATATACATATACAAGTACATAAATATAAATACACACAAATATATATAAATATATATACATAAACACACATACATATATATAAATATATATATATATAACTATATATAAATACAAACACAACCATGCAAACGACACTCAAACCACACGCCCTACTCACGTCCAACGACCCCGACACTCACCAATACCCTAAAATATATAAAATATAGCCCGAAAACTCTAGTACACACTCCTCGATACTAACCCAATGCGCGTACAAGCCCGAAACGAGGAAACCAAGTCGAAATGGCCGTTCGGTCATTTCGACGAACACGTGGTGCGCGGCTCGGAAAATCTCCTGAAACGCACACCAAACGAACTCGGAATCGGCCCAAAATTTACTCACGCGCTCTACACGATGTCTAGATCCTAGAAAAAGTGGTCCCACGTCGATTCTAGGTCCGTGGCGGAAACGCACACGCACTTAGAATCGGCGACGACGAAAAGCCCCAATTTCGCCCGAAACGTCCGTTTCTCCGCGACACGGCTTCCCGTGTCCGAACGGAGACACGCACTCACCCTCTAGACACCCGACAACATCTACCTAGGTCCATCTAACCTAGGGTATCACCCAAAATTGGGCCAAATTTGGATTCCACCCGAATTCGACACAAAACCTAATGTCAAAGTCTCTAAACTCACCCAACTAGTTCCAACTTCCTCCTACGGGTAGGGTTAGGGTCTAGGAAGGTTCTACAACACTAATTATAATACACAAAAATAATTAGGAAGGGAAAAGTTAGGTTTTACCTCTTGGGAGTTGGAATCCCAAGGCCAAAGTCTCACAACCCCTAGAAATCACCTCCCTCAAGCTCCAAGCCACCAAATCTAGCTCTCACACTAGATCTAAACTCCTCACACCTAGGTTAGAGAAAATGGAAGGTTAGGGTTAGCTTAAAGAAGAAGGAATGGAAGAAAGAAAGAAGAAAAGTGAAGAGAAGCTTACTTGGAAGAAGAAGGAAGAAGAAAGGAGAAGTGGAGAAGAAGAAATGAAGAAGAAGAAGAGTGGAATGAAGAAGAATGCAAAGAGGGGAGGGGGCTGCTGCTGGAATCCCACGGGTGGGGGTAGGTAGGGGCCGGCCTTGGCAAATAAATGGGTACATAAGTCACCAAATTCCCAAAATGCCCCTATTGACTTGGTTTTGGGTTCCGGGTTCCAAAAGCACTCAAACTAGTTCCAAATCTCTCCAACTAACCTCCTAAAAATGAAATAATAAATCTAAGCCCCAAAATAATTCTCACAAGGGTGTGGGCTGGGTCGGACATGGGTCCACTAGGGTCTGACATGGGTCCAGGCTAGCCAAAACCCTAAAACAATCAAAATAAAAATAAGACAAGCACTAATTAATTATAAATATAAATAATTAAATACAATACACTATTTATCAAATAAAAAAAAATATACCCTATTTTCTAGAATTGGGTAGTGACAAGTCTACCCTCCTTAAAATAATTTCGTCCTCGAAATTAAAAGACGAAACTAGGACAGGAATGCAAAGAAAGAACCATACCTCAGGGCTCGAAGAGATAGGGGTATCGCTCGCACATTTCATCCTCCCTCTCCCAGGTCGACTCCCCTGGAGAGTGATGCCTCCACACGACGCGAACCAAGGGAATAGTCTGGTTCCTCAACACCTTCTCCCGCCGATCCAGAATCTCCACCGGCTGCTCTGGATAGCTAAGAGTAGGGCCCACCACGATCTCCGAGTGATCCAATACGTGACTGGGATCCGCCACGTACCGTCTCAACTGCGACACGTAGAACACATCATGAACTCCCTCCAGCGTAGGCGGCAACTCAAGCCTATACGCCACGGCGCCGACCCTCTCAAGAACACGGAAGGGTCCGACGAAACGTGGGCTAAGCTTCCCGCCTCCACCGAAGCGAATAGTGCCCCGCGTCGGAGAAATCCTCAGGAACACCAGATCTCCAACCTAGCACAAACAAGGTCTCTGCACTTAGTCTAAAATAAGCAATCACAAGCAAACACAAGAACAAAATCTAGATTCTAAGCTATACCTCGAACTCCAAAGGTCTCCGGTGGCTATCGGCCCAATGCCGCTGCCTGTCCTGCGCCACCCGAAGTCTATCTCTAATGAGCTTGACCTTCTCCGCTGCATCAACCACCATCTCCGGGCCAAGCAAAGCTCTCTCACCTACATCATCCCATGACAACGGAGTGCGACACCTCCGTCCATACAATGCCTCAAAAGGTGACATCTCGATACTGGCTTGGTAGCTGTTGTTGTAAGCAAACTCTACCAAGTGCAAGTGATCCTCCCAAGAGCCTCTGAAATCCAAAACACAGGTGCGAAGCATGTCCTCAAGTGTCTGAATGGTCCTCTCTGACTGACCATCTGTCTGCGGGTGATACGCACTACTAAACTTGAGCTGGGTGCCCAAGCTAGCCTGCAGACTCCTCCAGAAATACGAGGTAAAGCGACTGTCCCGATCTGATACTATGCTCACTGGAACTCCATGCAGTCTGACTATCTGGCGCACATACATCTCTGCGAGTCTCTCTGTAGACGTACCCACTTTGAATGGTAGAAAGTGGGCCGATTTGGTCAACCTGTCCACGATGACCCAAATCGCATCTTTCCCGCCTGGAGAACGGGGAAGTCCAGAAACAAAATCCATTGTCACATGCTCCCATTTCCACTCCGAAATGGGTAACGGCTGGAGTAATCATCCTGGCCTCTGCCTCTCCGCCTTCACCTGCTGGCACACTAAGCATCGGGATACGAAGCACGCTACCTCCCGCTTTATCCCGTACCACCATACATGCTGTCTCAGATCTCTATACATCTTGTTGGCACCGGGATGCATAGAGTACTGGGATCGATGCGCCTCCTGGAGAACCTCCTCGCGCAATGACCCACTCGGCACACACAACCTGGTACCGTGCCGCAATGAACCATCATCAGCAATGGTGAAGTCGTCTGCTAAACCCATCTGAACCTGCTCCCTGATGCTCCTCAGGGACTCATCCTCAAACTGTGTAGCCCTGATCCGGTCTACCAACTCTGACTGAATCTGCAGTCCCCACATCTGCATCTCAACTCCAGGCACTATCACCTCAATGCCCAAGCTCTCTAGATCTGCCAGAAGATAACGATCTGTAGTCAGGCACATAGCTACCGGATATCTGCTCAATGCATCCGCAACTACGTTCGCCTTCCCTGGATGATACTGCAATGATATGTCGAAGTCTTTCATCAACTCCAACCATCTCCTCTGCCTCATGTTCAGCTCTTTTTGGGTAAACACATACTTCAAGCTCTTGTGGTCTGTGAAGATCTCCACACGCTCTCCGTATAAATAGTGTTTCCACAACTTCAGAGCAAAAATGACCGCTGCCAACTCCAAATCGTGGGTAGGGTAATTCTTCTCATGAGGACGTAATTGCCTGGAAGCATAGGCAATCACCCTTCCATTCTGCTGCAACACACAACCTAGTCTCTTCCCCGATGCATCACTATAGATAGTGAATCCTCCAGAACCTGATGGCAACGTCAACACTGTAGCTGTCGTCAACCTCCTCTTCAGCTCATCAAAGGCGATCTGGCACTCCTCTGACCAAACAAACTCCACGTCCTTCCGAGTCAGCCTGGACAACGGCTCTGCAATCCGAGAAAAATCCTGAACAAATCTCCTGTAGTAGCCTGCCAGTCCCAAGAAACTCCTGACCTCGGCTACTGAACTCGGAGCACTCCATGCCTCAACTGCCACGATCTTTCTCGGATCCACCGAGATACCCTCTCCAGTCACCACATGACCAAGGAATTCAACCTTGTCAAGGAAGAACTCATACTTCGAAAGCTTTCCATAAAGCTTCTCCTTCCTGAGAGTCTCCAGCACTATCCTCAGATGCTCCTCGTGCTCCTCTGGGGTCTTCGAATATACCAAGATGTCATCTATAAACACCACCACAAACCTGTCCAGATGCTGATGGAACACATTGTTCATTAGATTTATGAACACTGTCGGGGCATTAGTCAACCCAAACGGCATCACCAAGAACTCATACTGTCCATATCTGGTCCGAAAAGCTGTCTTCGGAATATCCTCCTTCCTGACTTTCACCTGGTGGTAGCCTGTCCTCAGATCAATCCTGGAAAACACCCTCGCTTCGCTCAACTGGTCAAATAGATCATTAATACGCGGCAGCGGATACTTGTTCTTGATTGTGAGGTTATTCAGAGCCCTGTAGTCGATACACATCCGTATCGACCCATCCTTCTTCGACACAAAAAGTACCGGAGCACCCCACGGAGAAGAACTAGATCTGATAAATCCCTTGTCCTGAAGCTCATCCACCTGCTTCTTTAACTCTATCAGCTCACTGTTGCTGACTCTATAGACGTGCTGGGATATCGGCTCTGCACCTGGCACCAAGTCTATAGAGAACTCCACATCTCTGTCCGGAGGTAACCCTGGCAACTCCTCCGGAAAGACATCCATATACTCCTCTATCAGTGGATGTAGCGACCTCGGCTCTACCACCAGGGCTCCGCAGAAGACTCCCTCGGTCTGCTCCGCTGCTCCTATGGCAAACTGAAACTCTGGCTCACCCGGCGGACTAAACAAAACTCTGCCTCCACGACAATCTATACTAGCACAATGCGTACTCAACCAATCCATCCCGAGTACAACATCGTAGCTCGGAAGTGGCATTACGAGTAGGCACACACTCAACTCCCGGCCTCCCAAGGTAACTCTCCGGTCTCTGCAAACATCACGGACTAGGATGATACCACCCCCGATCGTGATCTTGCAGAGTCTAGCTAAAGGTTCAGCAACAAGATGGTGTCTAACAGCAAAAGATACAGACACAAAGCTATGGGAAGCACCGGAATCAAATAAAGCAAGTGCTGGAATCAAATAAAGCAAGCTATGGGAAAACCTCCTGAAACGCACACCAAACGAACTCGGAATCGGCCCAAAATTTACCCACCCGCTCTACACGATGTCTAGATCCTAGAAAAAGTAGCCCCGCGTCGATTCTAGGTCCATGGCGGAAACGCACACGCACTTAGAATCGGCGACGACGAAAAGCCCCAATTTCGTCCGAAACGTCCGTTTCTCCGCGACACGGCTTTCCGTGTCCGAACGGAGACACGCACTCACCCTCTAGACACCCGACAACATTTACCTAGGTCCATCTAACCTAGGGCATCACCCAAAATTGGGCCAAATTCGGATTCCACCCGAATTCGACACAAAACCTAATGTCAAAGTCTCTAAACTCACCCAACTAGTTCCAACTTCCTCCTACGGGTAGGGTTAGGGTCTAGGAAGGTTCTACAACACTAATTACACTACACAAAAATAATTAGGAAGGGAAAAGTTAGGTTTTACCTCTTGGGAGTTGGAATCCCAAGGCCAAAGTCTCACAACCCCTAGAAATCACCTCCCTCAAGCTCCAAGCCACCAAATCTAGCTCTCACACTAGATCTAAGCTCCTCACACCTAGGTTAGAGAAAATGGAAGGTTAGGGTTAGCTTAAAGAAGAAGGAATGGAAGAAAGAAAGAAGAAAAGTGAAGAGAAGCTTACTTGGAAGAAGAAGGAAGAAGAAAGGAGAAGTGGAGAAGAAGAAATGAAGAAGAAGAAGAGTGGAATGAAGAAGAATGCAAAGAGGGGAGGGGGCTGCTGCTGGAATCCCACGGGTGGGGGTAGGTAGGGGCCGGCCTTGGCAAATAAATGGGTACATAAGTCACCAAATTCCCAAAATGCCCCTATTGACTTGGTTTTGGGTTCCGGGTTCCAAAAGCACTCAAACTAGTTCCAAATCTCTCCAACTAACCTCCTAAAAATGAAATAATAAATCTAAGCCCCAAAATAATTCTCACAAGGGTGTGGGCTGGGTCGGACATGGGTCCACTAGGGTCTGACATGGGTCCAGGCTAGCCAAAACCCTAAAACAATCAAAATAAAAATAAGACAAGCACTAATTAATTATAAATATAAATAATTAAATACAATACACTATTTATCAAATAAAAAAAAATATACCCTATTTTCTAGAATTGGGTAGTGACATATATATATATATATATATATATATATATATATACATTATCTAGTAGTTGAGAACATCTATATTAGTATACACTACACACACTCACTGGTGTGGCAATAAACCAAACACCTATTGTGCACAATTAAGATATACATGATACGCACCCAAACCAAGTACCAAAACTCCTAATACTTAACAAATACCACTTATACATATCAAAATTATTATAATACAACTAAAGTATTTAGTTCTAATGAAATTCATAGAGTAATTATGCTAACATACACAAATCACCCAAAATAAACTCCCGCGTCATAGCGTATCATAAAATACCATGATACGTCCTACTTGTGTCCAATTGTAGACACGTAGCTAGCCCCAAACTACTAATCTAAGTCTAATTAGACCTAATTGACCTAATGACAAATACTTGGTACACCAATATCAGATTTTCTCCAAATTAGGCACAAATCTCAATATAGAAGTCACAATATAGGTCGTATGAACCTACTTCTTGTTCCTATGGGTAGCCCTAAGCCATGGAAGGGTTTCTAATAGTCAAATGCAAGAATTAGAGTCTAATTAAAGGGAAAATTTAGAATTATACTGTAAAACCCCTAATCCTAGAAAACCATAATTTCCCTTTTTAGTTAATTATTAATTTAATTGTAGTAATTATGTACTAATTAGGAGAAATAGATTTTATTTAATTTTTATTTTAGGTGTTTGGGAATTTAGGAGATTTATGGGGCTATTAGAAATTTTCCGAATTTATTCCATGTAGGAGAGCCTTTGAGCAGTTGCTAGCTTAATGGTATGCATTAATATAATTCTAGATTTTTCTATGGATATATATGTATATATAAATATATATATATTTAAAAGAAAAATAAAAAAAAAAGAAATGGAAAAAGAAAGAAAAAGAAAAAGGAAAGAAAAAAACAATTATAAATACTATTGGATCCTTAGTTAGCCCACAAACCCAAACCCTATTCTCATCCTACCCGCTGGCAATGAGCCACCGCTAGTGAGCCAAATCCAACCCTTTGGGAATTAGAACAGCAGCCCCCCCTTAAGCCACGTGTAGACAACCCGCACCCCTCTCTCCCTTTGCTATATAACCATATTATTTTAAGCAAAATCCTAACCCTAGATCATCTTTCTCCTCCTTTTCCCATATAGAGCTAGAGAGCGCCGCCGCCGCCGCCGGAGAATGCCCAGTCCAGCCAACCTTGGCCGACCCCGACGACCGCAACCTCGCGCACCCCGCGCAACTGCAGAATTTAACAACAGGGTACCTGTGTTCCCGTGCAGTTTACCGTCACCTCGCTGAACCAAACTTTACCCCGTCTTCACCGGTACGCTCACCTCTTAACCCTTTTTAATACCTGTATGATAGTAGACCTTGAACAACGCATAACCATAGGCAAAAACAGCGTCAAAGTTAGCAGAAAATAATAATTTCTGGGTATCGCAGAAAACTGCGGTGATCACCTATGTTTCCGGGTTCGTATCTTCCACCACAGAGATCCGAATCTGATTTTTATTTTTGGTACGCGGAGACCACTTGACCTAGTTTAATTTCTGTTAAATAACATTAGATTATTAACTGCTGTATGTAGAATTAAATTCGTTGGAAAACCCCGAAAACACACTTTTTCCAGATTTCCAAAAGTTGTGAAATGGAGCGCGCATCGCCAAACGGGACCGTCCCGCCGTGTACCAAGTATACCAAATGGTGCGCGCAGTGTACTCGGATATGTGAGAGTTCACAGAAACTGATTCGGTCGTGTGTGCGGGTCAGAATCAGTCCGTATCTGCGGACAAATCCCGTATCGCAACTTTTGTGAAAGCTGTGCGCATTTTGTGCAATCTCGTCAGATTATGACAAAACTTACTCCAATGGACTCGTGGTATCACGCTGGTCCTGTGACCCAATTTTCACTCAATTCTGAGATAGTTGACCAAGTCACTAATTGGCGGCCCCATAGTTGACTTTTTGGGCAAAATTGTGTTCGGCCCATCGAAATCTACATTTGGACATACCATTGGGTTCGTATTGACATTTAGAGTTTATTTGACCTATAATTTGTCTTATTTAGAGATTGTTACCCTTGGCACATTTTTCGGTGCAAAGTGGGCCACACGTGGACCCCACTTTTACCCGAAATTACCGTTTTACCCCTGTGTCCAAATTGGACGAAAGAAAAGTACTTTTTAGCTATTTTGCTGATTCTGGGAACGTTGGTGATGTTTATTTCAGCATCCGGAGACGTTCATTCTGAGACCGTAGCTTCTGACTCTTGGTGTTGACATCGGGGCACTACATTTTGCAGCTTTCTTGCCAGGCAAGATACCTTGCCAAATTGTTTATAGTACTTTGCATGCTATTTATATTTTTGTTTATTTATTGCCTGTGTAATTTTGTTCAGTTATATTTATTGCGTGTGTAGTTTATTCTGTCATCACTATATATATTAGATATGTTGACACACACTTGACACCTAGTATCATGAGAGGACAATCATTAGACGTATGGGCTTTTAACCACTCTGGTAAACCGTAGTATATAGTTCGCACTACGGGCGTATGTCGTGCTGGTCGCTACCCCCGCGGTATGTCAATTTCTGGAGTCTCACTGGTTGCTACCCCTGCGGTATGTCGATTTCTGATGTCCACTGACGTGTGTGTGAGTTGTGAGGTAGATCGAGTAGCGTACCCTTGCCCATACGTCGAAAAGTTGTCCTCATTTGCATTCATATAGATTGTCTTGTACAGCGTACTTATATATTTTCAAACATTATGCATGTTCACTGTATTCAAATTGGCTTGCTTCTATGTATCTTGTTATGTCCCTCTGAGGACCTAGTCCCTTGCCAGGTATAGACGACCAGGAGTATCCGCAGGAGTACGGGCCTGGACCTGACGCATTCCTTTCTGCCGAGGAGGTCTTACCTTCTGAGCATCTTTGATTACATCTAGCGATGGATTCTTTTTAGCTGATACACTTCTGACATCATCTTATTTTTATATTGGAGATTTTATACGCCTCTCGCATTTTAGTTTTGGATATAGTCTTTGGTAGTGGATTTGTCTCCACCCGACTATTATTTTGGATATTTCAGACTCATTATCATAGTTTAGTATTTCTTTTCTATGACTTCTTGTGTGGATGAGATTAGCATATCTGTGACTTGTGATAATATATATACCACATGTGAGTTTATATTCATATTATAGCGTACGTGTGTATTATGGTATCCATATATTGGAGTTGCCATATACATACGGCTGGCATACTTACGTATTCCTAGTCCTACGTATTTTGGGACTGGGGCGTGACATATACCTATTGGGAGATGGATTCCCAATAAAATGCTTAAATAGACACAATTAGGACACAAGCTCCTAGCCAATTCCTTCATCTCCAAGTGCTCCTTACAATCTAAGCTCCAATGCTCCCTAGATAATAAAAATGGAAGGGATTAAGAGTGATTTGAGAGGGATTGGTGGAGGGATGAATCAATTTGGAGAAGAACACAATTGGAGATCTAATTTTGGATGAGGAATGAAGGAGAGAGAGAAAATTCCTTCCTCTATAGGCCGGCCACACCTTCCCCTCTCCCAAGCAATGTAGAATGACAAGGATACCCCCATTACTTAGTCATGAAAGGGTATTTAATTATGAATGTTAATTAAAGAAGCTTCTAGTCTTAATGAAGGTTATTCTAATCTCTAATTAATGGAAAAGGAATATTTTAAGTTGGAGTCTAATGTGGCTAGTCTAACTATTGGGTTCAAGTTGTCATGTCAAGTCTAGTTAGGTCTACTAGTGTCATATCTAATTAAATAATCTAATCCACTAACCAATACTAATATTAGTTACAATATATACAACATGCACATTATATATAAATAAAATATAAATATAATATTTAAATAATAATATAAAATGACAAAATATCTCTCTCCCGGAATTAGGTAGTTACACCTAATGACAAGATGCCCACCCACATGAGGATTTCTACTCTGCAAACTTCTTTACTGGAAGTTGTATCCTATGCGCAAACTCTACTTTTGTGCTTGAACGTTCACTTCCGCAAATCCAAAATCCTAGAATTTCTATACTGAGAATTTATTTTGTATGTACATCTCTATCTTTCTTTGTAAGAGGCTGACAACGTGCTTTTGTGCAGAGATTATTATGGCTTTCTTCTTTCACGATAGAGCATGGAAGGAGTACCATAACTTCCTTTATACGAGATAAGCAGCAAAATTATGTGGCAAATCGCCATGAAGAAAGGAAAAACTTTATTCAAAATAAACAAAGTTGTCCTAGACAATACATCATGTTAGCTATATTTTTTCCTGAAATGAGGCTTGCCACTGGAGCACGGCTAAGAAATACTTTCGGTATCGTTCAATCAGGATAGATTGAATCAAGATATTTTTCTTGTTATGGATTTGCTTCTTCGGAATCAATTCCCATATTCAGTGGACCGTGCCCCAAGGATGGACCTAGCAGCAGAGTCAAGAGGGACCTCTCTACTGCAAGTTTTCTTGCCTAGTTTTCGCTGTCGCCTTGTTGCTTTGTGCTTTTGAGTTAGTTTTCGGATTTGCATTTTTTTGAATGGATTCGATTGATTTCATTGCTTTCGTTCATTGAACTATATTTTATTTCGAGCTTGGAAAGAGTAGAAGAGGTATTAATCATCTGTTCATGGCAATGCAGGTGATCGTGCAGTAGACGTCGTGCGAGCAGAGTCTTGAAGCACCTATTTTCCTTCTTCTCTCCAACTTACTTGTGAGTGACTATAATTCGATTTAGTTGACCCTTCTTTCAAGTCTTCACATATAAAAATCTTGCCTTCTTAATTATTTCGATCAAACAATACCATAATAACTAAAAGTTGTCAAGATAAAAACGAATAGACTTGGATTACTTGTGCTTGTCAACCAACTTATAAACGGTTACCTTGTTGCATGCTAGTTCATTTAGAATATTCTTCATCATGCTTCAATTCTAGTTAGAATATATATACTTCTTCTATGATTGTTCTATGTATAGAACATACCTTGCTATACGATAAACTGATCAGGAAGACTTTACAAAAATAGATCATGCCATATAACTTATCTCGTGCTTGTGTTGCCTTAAACTGTACCATTTGATAACTTAGTATTAGACACCGTTTGGTCATGGATAACTTGTGCACAAGGTTTTTGGTTCCTGCGGATGGTTGCCGGGGCACTGGGACCGATCTGATCCAGACGGAACAATCTGTATAGTCGTCTGTTATGGATGGAATGTCATGTAGTGGGGCTCGCCACCTGCATTGCATATCATTATCGTCTCGAGACTATAACTCATCCTTTATGGCATCATGTCGGTGACCCCCTCATATATTTAAACTGTGCAACTATGTCTTCATGATCAGGGAAGATCATGGTAAGTTTGTGCAAGTGGTTCAGACGGACAGGTAAAAGTCACCAAACGGTGGCATATTTATTTTAGTAAACTTCCATATCTAATGCCTGCTTGTAAAATGAACTAAGGCAAGATAGAAAGACCACATAATAACTTGCATGCTTCATATAAACAACGTGTTGATTGGTATAGATGGGTTAGCTCACCTTCACCAGTGCATTTTGATGTACTGACCCTTGTTGCAACAGGTTTCCCGTACCAAGAAGATCCTGTAAGAAGCTAAAACGACTTCCCAATCTAGTTCACCTACCAGTACGTCCAGTTTGTGCCTTTAAAGTGTGTTTTACAAGTTCTAGAAGCTCATGCACATAACTTATGCAGCTCCGTGGAAAGGCGATAGCTTCGCCCGAAGGTGTTTATAGCTTTGAAGTTTTAGTAAAATAATGTAATATACATGACGATTATCTTATTTTGTATCCACTTTTGTAAGCCCGTGCGATAATTATCTGACTCGTTCAAGAGTTTATATAAAGATGTCCATTATTAATGAAGAGAACTTTTATATGTTTCAACATTGTGTTTAATTATCTGCATACTCTTAATATGTGCTCGTTATATAAAATACATTGGCCTTGTATGTTGCGCAACCTAGGCAAGCACGACATCACGCCCGAGGGATGACTATCGATTCTACGAAATTGGCGTGTGATATATTGGTATCAAAGCACAACTTCAAGTTCCTTTGACCCTCGTGTCGGAAAAGTTCCTTTAACGACTATTCCCTGTGTGAACTCTTGAACTTATTTGGCCAAAATAAGATATGTACCATATAATAAGTCCATAATACATTATGAGCCTGATGCAGTTACCTTCTTTTGAATGAATGACTCAAGCACAAGCATCAGCGCTAGTACAAGGAGAGGTACAAGCCCATAAAGTAGTTTTGGTACCTCAAAAAGTTCCAGAAGCCAGTGAGCCATGCCCCCTGTCGACCCGATTGAGCGAATGATGAGGATACTTGAAGCAAGCTAACAGAGGGATGAGGCTCTTCATGAACGAGCAGAGAAGCGGGCGAAAGAGTGACAGAGCAAGTTCGAAGGCAATATATAAGCCCAATTTCCAGTCCAACAAAAGCAGGTAGATGCCCTACAACAGATCGTTCAGACCTTGGCCTCCAACCATTCCGCAACGATAGCAGCGGCACCGGTGGAGCGACCCACACCTGAAGTCAAAATGCCTCAAACTCCAAAGAATAAGGAAGTGGCTACCTTCGACTTTGTCGACTTCAAGAAGGTCTGCAATACACCTTTCAAAGGGACTAAGGATCCGGTCATGGCTCTAGATTGGCTGGCAGAGCTTGAGGATCACTTCAAATTGCTAGAGGTATTTGAGGAGAAGCGTGTTGCATGTGCCCAATTGCAGCTCCGTTTGAATACGCACGGTTGGTGGGACGTACATCGTAGATCACTCTCTGCAGACATTGATGATGAGATAATTGTGTGGGCTACCTTCCGTAGTGCGTTCGAAGAGGAGTTCATACCCCCTCCCATACGTCGATAAAATGAGAACGAGTTTGTGCAGCTTCGGCAAGGCAATATGACCGTGAAGTAGTACTCCGTTGAATTTAATCGGCTCACAAAATTTGTAAGTTCCTACCTACCTGATGTGGCAAGATGTGCAAGATGATTCAAAGGTGGCCTGCGACCTTTCATCCATGCGCACGTGGTTGTTCCCCAATATCTGACTAAGCAGAAAGTTCTCAATCATGCTCTCTCCCTCAAATCGCAGTATCCTTCAGTTGCTACCGGCACTATGCATACTTCCAATCACAAGTGCCACAACAACGCGGGAGGAAACACCGCTCTAAGGTGTCCAAATAATGGCAGTTAACAAAAAGGGAATGCAGGGACACATTGTACACACTATAATAAGCCATGACACACAGCAAAAGAATGTTACCTCAAGAACGGGTTATGCTTCAACTGTGGTAGCAAATGCCATATGTCGAAGGACTATCCGCTCCCCTCTAAACTTTGCCCTCAATATCCAAATCCAGCAACAACGCATCAAGCCAACTGAGCCGTGCCGTAGCAAGGGCGTCATTAAGCTCAAGGCCGGGTGTACACTTTGACATGGGAAGAGGCCCTAGCATCGGACACCGTTGTTTCAGGTATATTATTTTTCAATAACATACCTTCTCGCATGCTATTTGATTATGGTGCTATGTATAGTTTTATATCTACAAATTATGTCGTGGAAAACAAGATAAAAATGATACCGTTATATCTAGACCTTAGTGTTAGCACCCATCGGACACGAAGATACATGTTCGTTCAGTATGTCAGGGCGATTACGTCTGTATTGGGGAAAGAAAACTCTCGCTCGATGTGTTAGTCCTAGATGTTCGGGATTATGATATCATCTCGGGGATGGATTGGCTCGGCACTTGCTCGAAAACTATCGAATGTGCAGAGAAATGGGTCATTTTTCGTCTACCTAGAGAGGTCAAATTTTGCTACACATATGGTCCAGCAACAGAAGCGTCAAAGTCCCGCATTATGATTTCTTCGATGTCAGCTCGGTGGATGCTACACTCTGGATGCGAGGGATACTTAGCATCGGTTCAGGACATACAACTGGATTGTGCAAACGTTGACTCTTCTTCTGTTGTGGCAGAATTTCCTGATGTATTTCTGTGCGAACTACCTGGCATGCCAACCTACCGAGAAATAAAGTTCACCATCGATACCTTCCCAAATACTCGACCGATTTCTAAATTCCCGTATCGAATGGCCAATGCTGAACTAAATGAGTTAAAGTGCCAACTACAAGAACTGCTTGATCGTGGGTACATTCGTCCGAGCGTGTCTCCTTCGGACACGCTTGTACTTTTTGTAAAGAAGAAAGACGGGACATTGCGACTCTGCATAGACTATCGGGAGCTAAATAAGGTCACTATCCGAAATAAGTATCCCCTGCCCAGGATCGATGACCTCTTTGATCAGCTACAAGGGGAATCGGTATTTTCAAAGATAGATCTTTTCTTTGGCTACCACCAATTATAGATCAAGCTAGAGGATATGCCAAAGTCAGCATTTTGCACCCGCTATGGCCACTATGAGTTTTGTGTCATGCCGTTCAGACTGATGAATTCTCCTGCCGTATTCATGGATTTGATGAACTGTGTGTTTCGATCATTCCTTAATAAGTTTGTTGTAGTATTCATCGACGACATCTGTGTATCGAAGAATAAGGATGAACACGCAGGATACCTATGGATGGTGCTTCAAACTCTCTGAGATACTAAGTTGTTCGTAAAGCTAAGCAAGTACGAGTTCTGGTTGGATAACATATCTTTCCTCGGGTACATTATTTTCTTGAAGGAAATCTCAGTCGACCCAAAGAAAGTTAAAGCCATCATGAAGTGAAAGAGACCTGAGTCAGCCAGCGATATTCGGAGCTTCCTCGGTCTAGCAAGCTACTACAGGAGATTCATAAAAGATTTTTCAAGGATTGCTTCACCTCTTATTTATCTCACTCGGAAAGGAGTAACGCTCGCATGGTCGGATGACTATGAAGCTTCATTTATGGAATTAAAGCAACACTTCATCTCAGCATCGATTCTTACTCTTCCGAACGAACCCAATAATTTTAAGATCTATAGCGACGCTTCAGGAAAGAGTTTTGGATGTGTCCTTATGTAGAGGAACAAAGTGATAGCCTTTACGTCAAGGCAGTTAAAGTCTCACAAAAGGAACTATCCAACGCACGATCTAGAACTTGCAGTGGTGGTGTTCGCGTTGAAGTTATGGCAGCATTACCTCTATGGCGTACCGTGTGAAATCTTTACGAATCACAAAAGCCTCAAGCACCTCTATACTCAAAAGGATTTGAATTTACGGCAACGACATTGGCTTAAACTTCTTAGCGACTTTGACTTGATGATCAGATATACACTGGACAAGGGTAACGTTGTAGTTGATGCACTGATTCGAGTATTTGTTGGAAGCTTAGCTATCGATGATGCTACGAAGGGATCTTAAAAGTTCGGGTATTACACTCCGAATCAGATACAAAAAGGGGGCGCAGGTGGCTCAATTGTGGCTCGAACCAGACTTATTAGAGAAAGTTAAGTCCGCTCAGAAGGACAACCTATTCTTAGAGAAGATAATAATCTTATCTCAGCAGGAAGGGCGATCGACTTTGCGGTGAGCGTGGATGGAATAATGCGTGTGAAAGAAAGATTGTGTGTTCCTAACGATGCAAACCTCAAAAAATAGATACTCACTGAAGCCCACTGTGCGAGGTACACTTCACATCCAGAAAGCACGAAGATGTATCGAGACCTCCGCACGATATTTTGGTGGCACAACATAAAAAGGGATATGGCACTGTTTGTGTCACAATGCATGGTTTGTTAGAGAGTAAAGGCAGAGCACCAAAAGTCGGGCAGAGATATGCAGAACCTTGCTATACCGGAGTAAAAATGGGAACACATAACGATGGATTTTATTGTTAGTTTGCCAAAGACGCAACGGGAAAATAATGCCGTCTGAGTCATCATCGATCGACTCACCAAGTCAGCTCACTTTCTGCCTATCAAAGTTACTCGGAGTGCCGACCGTCTGACGCAGATCTACCTTAACGAGATCGTTCGACTCAAAGGTGTGCCCATTTCTATTGTCTTCGATCGAGATGGACGATTGTTATCACGCTTCTGGGAGAGCCTTCAGTCAGCAATACAAATAAAGTTGAAGTTTAGCCCCGCCTACCATCCTCAGACAGACGGCCAAACAGAACGGGTAAACAAAATCCTCGAAGGCATGCTACGGCTCTGCACCTTGGACTTGAAGTCAAGTTGGGACATGCATCTACCGTTAGCCGAATTTGCATATAATAATAGCTATCAATCCAGCATTCAAATGGCGTTGTATGAGGTGTTGTATGGGCGAAAGTGTAGATCCCCTATCTGTTGCGATAAAGTTGGTGAACGATAAATTCTTGGCTTGGAGCTCGTAGAACAAACCATCCAAAAGATCCATTTGATCCACGAACGGCTGAAGGTAGCACAAAGTCCTCAGAAAAGTTACTCAGACACACACCGTCGACCTCTTGAGTTCTTAGAAGGCGATCGAGTATTTCTCAAAGTCTCGCCCATACGAGGAGTTACCAGATTTGGAGCAAAAAGGAAGCTAAGTCCAAGATTTGTCGGCCCGTTCGAAATACTTAAGGGAGTCGCCCCAGTCGCATATCATATTACCCTAGCACCATCGCTATCTGAAGTGCACGATATCTTTCATGTTTCACAGCTTAGGAAGTACGTGTACGACCCGAGTCATATGGTGGATCTTGATCAACTGGACTTGAAGGCAGACTTGACGTATGTTGAACACCCTGTGCGGATCTTGGATCACAAGGAAAAGCTGCTTCAAAGTCGTTCGGTTCCTCTTGTGCGCGTGCTTTGGAGAAATCATTCAGTTGAATAATTCACCTAGGAGCTTGAGTCTGAGATGAAGGAAAAGTTTCCTTCATTGTTTCATAGTGGTAGGTTCTATTCCTAAGTTTCATAGATGAAACTTCCTATTAGTTGGTTAGGATGTGGTGCCCCGTTTCCCCTTTTCGGGGAGCGCAGCTAAGAAATACTTTTGGTATCATTCAATCAGAATAGATTGAATCAAGATCTTTTCCTCTTTATGGATTTTCTTCTTCAAAATCGATTTTCACATTCAGTGGACCATGCCCCAAGGATGAACTTAGCGGCAGAGTCAAGAGGGACATCTCCGCTACAAGTTTTTTTGCCTAATTTTCGCTGTCGTCTTGTTGCTTTCATGCTTTTGAGTTAGTTTTTGGATTTGCATTTTCTTGAACGGTTTTGATAGATTTTATTGCTTTCGTTCATTGAACTGTATTTTATTCCGGGCTTGGAAAGAGTAGAAAAGGTATTCATCAATGCAGGTGATCGTGCAGGAGACGCCGTACGAGTGCAGTCTTGAAGCACCTTTTTCCCTTACTCTCTCCAACTTACTTGTGAGTGGATATAATTTAATTTAGTTGACCTTTCTTCCAAGTCTTCACATCAAAAAATCTTGTCTTCTTGATCGTTCTGATTAAACGATACCATAATAACTAAAAGATGTCAAGATCAAAACGAATAGACTTAGATTACTTGTGCTTGTCAACCAACTTATAAATGGTTACCTTGTTGCATGCTATTTCATTTAGAATGTTCTTCATCATGCTTCAATTCTAGTTAGAATGTATATACTTCTTCTATGATTGTGCTATATATAGAACACACCATACTATACGATAAATTGATCAGGAAGACTATGGAAAAATAGATCATGCCATATAACATGTCTCGTGCTTGTGTTGCCTTAAACTGTACCATTTGATAACTTAGTATTAGACGCCGTTTGGTCATGGAAAACTTGTGCACAAGGTTTCTGGTTCCTGCGGGTGGTCGTCGAGCCACTGGGACAGATCTGATCCGGACGGAACGATCTGTATAGTCGTCTATTATGGACGAAATATCATGTAGCAGGGCTCGCCACCTGCGTTGCATATCATTCTCGTCTTGAGACTATAACTCATCCTTTATGGCATCATGCTGGTGACCTGCTCGTATATTTAAACTGTGCAAGCTAACTATATTTTCGTGATCAGGGAAGGTCATGGTAAGTACTGTGCAGGTGGTTAAGATGGACAGGTAAAAGTTACCGAACGGTGGCATATTTATTTCAGTAAACTTCTATATCTAATACTTTCTTGTAAAATAAACTAAGGCAAGATAGAAAGACCACATAATAACTTGTATATTTCATATAAACAACTTGTTGATTGGTATAGTTGGGTTAGCTCACCTTCACCAGTGTATTTTGATGTACTGACCTTCTTTACAACATGTTTTCCGCACTAAGAAGATCCTGCAAGAAGCTAAATAGACTTTCCAATCCAGTCCACCTATCGGTATATCCAGTTCGTGCCTTGAAGTATGTTTTACAAGTTCTAGAAGCTTGTGCACATAACTTATGCAGCTCGACGGAAAGGCGATAGCTTCGCCCGAAGGTGTCTATAGCTTTGAAATTTTAGTAAAAGAATGTAATGTACAATATGGTTATCTCATTTTGTGTCTACTTTTGTAAGCCCGTGCGATAATTATCCGACTCGTTCTAGAGTTTGTATTAAGATGTTCATTATCAATAAAGAGAACTTTTCCATATTTCAACATTGTGTTCAATTATCTGCATACTCTGAATATGTGCTAGTTATATAAAATACCTTGGCCTTGTGCATTGTGCAACCTATGCACGCACGACATCATACCCGGGGGACGACTATCAATTCTATGGAATCGGGGCATGATAAATAGTTTATGCAGGCCTAATTTTGTATCCCTCGCCATTGTCATTACATCCATTATTAGAGGGTGCATACAATACTGTGTTTTGCCCTATAATATTGTCCTTCAGTACAGGAAAGCATCTCCCATATACTGAGGTTTGCACTGAGAGGCTCTCAGTAGAGAAGGCTCTGGATGCAACAAATTTTCATCATATGTAACCATAATTTCAAATTTTAATAAAAATCCAAATGTAACTGATTTCTATCATATGTAACCATGATTTCGAATATTAATGAAAATTCCTTCAACTTTTTGTCAAACTTTGTTTTACGCATCTGATGGGTAAGAAAATTTGTCAAAGATAGTAATGTGCAACCCTCTTAGGCAGAGAATACACAAACTTAATTTCCAGTGGACTTACTATTTATAACCTACTTATAATTAAGTACAAATAGTAAAGAAAAATAAATTTGCTGGGGAATGAGAGTCTATCAGAGGTATTATGAACGTTATAGTTAGGGGTTGATAAACAACATGTTTGCTCAGAGGTAATATGGACGTGGCAAACTTGGCATGATGAAACCCTGTGGGGATTCAATTTTCTAGAAATCAATGCAGAGGTGATATGGACATGGCTGTTTTATGAAAATATTGCTAACTCTATCCGAGATTAGTGATAAAGTTAGAATACAGATTATTCCTAACCCGAATGGGGATTATGAATAAGAAGTATTTAGCTTAACTGGGATCTAAAGGCATGCTTTCAATCTTTTTTAGGAGGATCATTATGTGATCTCGAACGAGAATGTTTCGTCGGATCTCAGAATAATTCCACTAGGAATTTTTTGGATCTATTATCCATTGTGTATCCAAGACTCTTGGGTATGTATAATAGCTTGAGAATATACCATTGCTAGGAATTTTACAAATGTCTCATTGTATATTTTATACCATTATGTCAATCCAACTAGGACTAATTATATAATACTTTTTCAGGAATTTACCGTTGATATGCATCATAAACAAGTCACCATTAGGTTTTGCCATCCTGTAGGCTCCATTGGAGTATATTGACTTCACGATAAACGGGCCTTCCCACTTAGGTTGGAATTTTCTTTTGCTTTTATATACCAACGGTTGGTCTTCTTACTATTAAGATAAGGTCACCAACTTGTGTAAACACCCTGATTTTTTAGAATATTTTAATATAATTTTTCTCAACTTTTCGGTAAATTTTCTGGAATTAAAACTAAGTTATTTGTGATTAAAAGATTTTTATATGCTGTTAGTTGATGTTAAAATATTATGGAAATAATATTTTATGGTGTAAATTGGAAAACCGGACATAGGATAATTTTTTGTGGATTTATTGGACTCCGAAATTATTTTTAAAGCCCTAAAAACCAAGGTAGAATTAAACCTATTTAAACCTGACTGAACCCGGTTCACTTGAACCAAAATAAACCGAACCAAACCACAGTGAACCGAACCGGACCAACCCATCCTTAACGGGTCGGGTCGGATCCATGAAACCTGACCCAAACCCGAAACCCGATCGAACCCTAAATCGAAACCCTACCGGATTCACTATAGCGGCCCCTTAAATACTCTCGACTTCCGTGCCCAGCCGCGCCGCAGACCTCTCTCTCTCATCTCCACAGCGCCGTTGCACCCTTCCTCTCTCATCTCCTCACTGCCGCAGCCGCTCGACCCCTCGTCGAGTCGTCCTACTCCATCCCCCGACTGTCGACCTCCAGCCATCTCCCTCCCCGCTCGACCACCTCTCCACTCAGTCGTCGATCACCGCCGGCAGCACCGATCCGCTCCGCCCTCGACGGACCCCGCCCCCTCGTCTCCCTCTTCCTTCGCCTCGAGCACAGCCATCCCCACCATCTCCACCACCCGCAGCAACTCCGGCGACAGCAGCCCCGACCCCGCTCCTCTCCGCACAGCCGCTCGACGCCGCAAACTAGCACCCGGACGCCCTAGGCCGCGTCGACTCCCGCCAGCGAGTCCCCCGCTGTCTCCGGACACAGACTCAAGCAGTACCAGACACGGACACTGCAGAATCCGACAGCAGAACCCTAACCAGGACACGATCCAGACACTCGGACACGAGAATTCCGATTTCACGGAGCCCTGTTCAGGTAGCGTTTCCTTTCTCCTCATAATTTTATTTTCCGTTCTGTCAGTTACAATGCATAGACTGTATAACCCTCTCGATTCCCGTGCAACCCGCTCGGTGCGTCGCGTCCTGTGGTGATCGCAACCCGCGATCCAAAAATAGGAAAACCAAAGCCTGTTTCACCCCGGAACTGAGTGTGCCCCGCCAAACGGGACGACTTGGTCACACACGATCTTTACCGAAATATGCGCATCGTTGATACGGATGTGTGGGAGTTCGCTGAAGTTGATTTGGATGTGCGTGCACACCGGAATCAACGCATATCAGTCGACAACGCCCCGTATCCGCCTATTCTGGAACACGCTGTAACTTGGTGTACACACGTCAGATCGAGACAAAACTTACGCCATCGAACTCATAGCAATACGCTGGTCCTGTGACCCAAGTTTGGTTCAATTCTGAGAACGTTGACAAAATCGTGTATCGTGGGCCCCACCGGCTCCACTTGACGGACGATTTTGTGATCGGCTCATCGGAATCCAATTTTGGAAGTTTCGTTGGGTTCGTATCATCGTTCCTGACTTGTTGACACTAAGTTGGACGAAATTGGAGACCTTTGATCCTGACACGCTTTTCGGTGCAAAGTGGCCCACATGTGGACCCCGCTCTGACCCAAAAATATTATTTTTGCCCTTGTGTCCAAATTGGACTTAAGGACAGACGTTTCTAGCTATTTGATATCTTCTGAGACTGTTGGTGATGTTTATTACTGCTTTTAGAGGAGTACCTACAGGAACCACTGATATAGGGACGACTGTTGGTATTCAAACCCCAGGCAAGTGTACCTTGCCAAACCCTGCAGCTTTGCTACTTATTTCCTTGACTTAGTTATACATCAGTGGGCAAGTATACCTTGCCAACTTTGCAGTTCTTGTTGCATATTTCCTTGCTTTATTTATATTGCTGTGCATGCTTAACCTAGGACCGTGTGACTTACTTAGCGTCCGATTATTAATCGGGTGCTAACACCGTACGCGATATTGTGTATGTCATCTAGAGATGGACATTCGTGACCCTTTACATTCTCGTACTTGTCTTATCAAGTATATTCTACCCAGGACACTTGACACTATTCATGACCGGATCTTATGAGATATTCATGGTGATTCTGTATAGGATACAGATTTCTGACATTGATATTATATTTCTAGATACTCTATGACTTGCTGCATTAGCTATGATCTTGCGTGCCATGTGCATAAGACGTTATGGACATGAGACGTGTGATTAGATTGGATGGGAAGAGACACACAGGCTACAGGCTGATTACATATATATCCCCTACTACTGTGAGGCACAAGACTCTGAAACCCGAGCTTGGCCCATTACTCATTATTACTGCTACCGGCTCCCCGACACAGAGCTTGTAGTGGCTCAGCCTAAGTACTTGTGATGCTCTCATCTTGCATTTCACATAGATGGTTATATAGCTTACCCTATTTATTGCATTATTTGCTGCACTGCATTTATTTTGGCTTGTATTATCTGTACCTTGCTATGTCCCCTGAGGACCTGGATCCGGATTATGTCCCCAGGATTTACAGACGAGATTTATCCCGAGGTATACGGGATAGCAGCAGTAGCAGGAGCAAGAGCAGATACAGGAGCTGTACCGACACACGAGGACGAGGTGTTAGCTGAAGACTTTTCCTGAGCATCCATGTTTCATGCTCAGTATTTATGTTATTCAGTCATTTATATTTTGGTCTGTTGAACCATTGTATCAGATTTTTATCGGGTTGTTCCCCGAAGAACTTTGTTGAGACTAGTTGATGATTTACATTTCTTATATCTGTGGATCAAATTTTATCTTGTGTGGATGAGATTAGTTGTGCCATGTTGTCGTAGACTTTGTTTTACAGCTTAAGTACGCCCTGATGGATCCATTAAATTGGGTTTGTCCATCGGTGCGTGCTGCTGGCCATTGCCACGTGTCTAGTCCCTCGGTATTTTGGGACTGGGGCATGACAACTTGAAAACCCTTTCTTTTACCCTTCTATTAAAGGCTTTGAAAATGGCTTGATATAGCTCAATATGATATTGAGCCTGAAGGCATCTTTCATTAAGTGCTTCCAACTCTTATAATCGTAGGTAATTTTTGTCCTCAGTTGTCAGCTCGTTGGAAAGAGCAATTCTAAGAGAATGGATCTTGATTTTGAGGGAAAGAACTGCTTCACATCCATAGACCAAAGAGTCTGGCGTACTGCCAGTTGAAGTCCATACTGTCATTCGATAAGCCCACCGACATTCACCAAGATTTTTATTCCAATTGCACTGGTTGGATGATATAAAACTCTTGAGGATTTTGATGATTATCTTGTTGAAAGCTTCAGCTAACCCGTTGGCGGTCGGGTTGTACGCTGTAGAAGCTAAATTTTAAATCCAATTCTTGTCACAGAATCGGTAGAATACGTGACTTGCAAACTGGAGACCATTGTTGTAGATGACCCTCCGAGGAAGCCCAAAATAGTAAATAATGTGATGCTTGACAAAGATGACAACGTTGGACGAATTTACTTCAACAAATGGTATAGCTTCCAACTATTTGGAGAAGTAATCGGTTATGGCCAAAATAAATCGATGTCCTTTCGAAGAAAAGGGGCTGGTAGGGCCGATAACGTCCATACCCCATGCTTCAAATAGCCACGAAGTGATCGTTGCATGTAGAAACTCCGATGGTTGATGAATAAAATTGGCGTTAATTTGAGACGCTATGCATTTTTTAGTATACTCTATGGCATTTGCCATCTTGGTGGGCCAATAATAACACATTTGTCTAAGACGATCATGTACCTTAGGACCTGGCTAATTTTCTCCTCAAGTGTTGTTGTAATCTTCTTGAAGGGCTTGTTGTGCTTCTTCATCTGATAAGCAACGCAACAAGAGTCCGTCGTATGAATGTCGATACAATATCTTGGTTGCCGTATCATAATATAATCGAAGGGAACATCTTTTGATTGAAATTGCTTCCTTCGGATCATCTGAAAGAATTTCATAGACAATATAATCTATAAAGGGGAACCTCCAGTCTCAGAGTTCGACATTAGTCTACGCCATTCAACTCTAGTAAATTTCTTACTTATTCTTAGCATATAATAACTCTTTGGCTATTACAATGATCATTGTTGTTATTTAATTAAGACTGCAAGAGATGCTGCCAGTCTAGCTAAAGCATCCGCTTCAGTATTCTGAAATCGAAGCACATATTTGATATAGAATCCATTGAAAGTTGCCGCAAGATCAAGCGTAGCTTAGTAATATAGTATTAGGTCTTCATGTCGAACCTAATATTTCCTTTGGACCCACTAACTATCAATTTGGAGTCACCATAAGCTTCCAGGTATTATACCCCTAATTATTGCGCTAGTTGAAGTTCGATAGGTAAAGCATTGTATTCTAATATATTATTGGAACATGGTTCCATGAGAGAAAAAGAATGGTGTATAATAAGATTGTCAGGGGAGACGAGTACTACCCCCACGCCTACAATAATATTGCCTTTAGGTCCCATCCTTGATGCACCATCGAAGAACATGCGCCATATGGCTTCCTCGTTAGACACCATATCAGATTCCAATACATCATCGGGAATGTATTTATATAACTTTTAAATTTTTGGTACGGGATGAGCTGCCAAGAAATTAATCAATGCTTGGCCCTTGACTTCCTTTTATGGAACGAATATCATGTCATACGGAGACAACAATATTGCCCATGTAGCTAGACGAGAGTTAAGAGTGCTCAGCTTTATTATAAGTTCTCAAAGGGGATTGAGTCTGGAAATGATATGAATCGTCTGGCCAGTTACATAATAACGTATTTTCTGGATCACGAATACCAAAGCAAGATAGTCCATCTTTATTGGATTGTATCTATGCTCAATACCAACCATCATCCTGCTAAGGTAATATATGGCTTGCCCATGGCCCTTCTTACACTTTTGGGCTACAGTGCGCCTAGGGAATGGTCAATTGCACGGACGTATAGTAGAAAAGGTTTTTTCACAACAAGAGCCATCAGCACTAGGGTTAGTGAGGTATCTCTTGATATCGTCGAATGCTTGCTGTCATTATTCATTTCAGATGAAAGTCATACCTTTTTCATAATTTGGGTGAACGGTTAGCATTTCCTATATAGATTCAATATAAACCTTCTTATATATACCAATCTTCCTTAAAGACTGTCATGTCCTAGTCCCAAAATATGCGGGACTAGCCACGTGGCAATGGCCAGCTAGTACGACTCCAAAGGGTTTTCCAATTTAATGGATCCGTCGAAGCATACTTACGCTGTCTAGAATCATATACCAGTAAAAACGTCCGTAACATTCAACGAATGTCAAAATATATCTGCATGTAAATATCACCAGGGTCATCATTTTCATAGTTCCTCCAGAGACTATGGTTTACCAATTTCGCTATCCCATACACCTACTAACTGTTCTCTCCAACCCCGTGATACTATTCTTATCGAATCCAAGATATGTCCAATCTGACACTAACAAGTAAAATAGTCTAACAGGTCTATCATGATATGTGTAAAGAATCTAGTATGCAACATAGGAAATATGTTGTAATGAGACTGAAAAGAAGAAATAAGAATCAACATCAACAGTATCTCATGCAACATGTAATAAAATGGAGTTGTATAGATAAATACAATAAATCAAAATAGGCAAAGATATTTGCATGGGGTTCATCCAAAGTTGTGTTGAGAATGAAAGTACCAAGCCTAACCTCTTTAATGGTATATGATTTGCAAGAACCTACTGAATCTCATAAACAAACAACCAAGCATCACATAACAAAAATATATTCCTATTCTTAGACAAGTTTTTATTTGGGTAAGTTAGATGGTCTAGGTTACTAATCACCTAAAATTATTTTAGATTTAAGTTAATCTGATCTCCATAACCCTATATCTACACAATTATATAAATTGACACATATTCATAACTATGTATAATTAAAAATGATGGGTATAAGGTAATTCAACATGAATTTGAGTTTACGGTTACTGACACTATGCTAGTTGGTAATGACGATAGAAATTCTACCGCTAAACTAGAGGGGGTTATAATCAATGCGTACTTAGTAACCTCAGCCAGGGCCGGTTGCTATTCTCTCAAAATATTAACCATATTCTGAGTTATAGTACTAGCAACAACCCGTCTAGGGAAAACTTTTAGGGAATAATCAATCCCTTCCTATTATGGCATAGTGAATTAGAAAAGGATTTCTATGTGTGTCCCCTTAGCCAAGTTATTTACATATATCGTATTCTTTGGTTTACTAATAGTCTAGCAACAAAACAGTTAACCTAGTATATTACAATCCCAATGTTCCTTTCTGTTTCAACCTAGAGCGCTAAGTTATATACTGTTACTATTAGCCAAGTTACTATTAGCCAAGTTATATACTGTTGCAACCAAGAGCGCTAAGCCTAATAGTTAACTTTATCCCTAGTCAACTACTTTAGTATTTCTAAGAGGCCCAGTTGCTATGTAAACATCTTAAACCAACTACTTTATCCATACTGGTACACCCGAGTAGCCTAGTGATTACGTGACCTAGCCGAGCAGAAACTTTATAGAGTGCAAATTGCTACAGATAAATGCGATAAGGAAGAAGGGTGCTAAAATAACATATATTGTACATAATCAAGAGAGTGGGTTTTCATGTGAGAAAGGAGTGTTGGTGGAGGTTACTTCTAGTCTTATTCTTGGGACTCTATTCAGGCTGCTGCACCTGATAGCAACTAGGTGCTTGCATTGAACAATATAACATAGGTGAAGGGTTGTCGTTCAGGGCTTAAGAGAAGCAGCTAAAGTTCCCATGTGGGCACAAGATGGAAGAAGTCATAGTTAGATCTCAGTGAGTAGTGGGTATATGATTATGAGTATAAGTTTTCATGGTGGTGTAGTAGAGCTTGTTGTTAAAAGGCTACAAAATTGGCTCTCTTGCTAACTACCCACTATGCAGGGGTATGCTGGCTCGTGAAGCCTTGCATTTGAAGAAAGGTGCAGTGGTGCTTGTTGTGTAGTAAAGAGGGAGAGTAGGAGGATTATTTATTAAACATAGGTTAGGCTTGGGTTACTTTTAGGAATTAAGAAAATAAATACACTTGTTTAATAATATGCTTTGAGTCTTAGGATTTCTAATATTATTTATAGGACTTACTTATAGTATATAACAAAATATATCCACTTAATCATCCAAACTTAAATTAATTTATACAGCTATTTACTAGTACTAAATTCTAATTTTATATATCCCTTCAAATGGTAGGCCAACCTTTATTCAAGATTTTTAATAATCTAGAAAATTTTAAGAATGGTGAAACGGGAGTTTACAAACCTCGTAATTCCTTAAGATTTTTCGGAGGACATATTTCAAGGACCGCTTTCACTTTATCAGGGTCAAGATAAATTTCTTGGAAGTTATAACAAACCCCAGAAACTTGACACTGGAGACTCCTAGGAAAGACTTAGTTGGGTTCATCTTGAGTTGGTATGCACGTATCAATTCGAACACCATTCTTAAGTCTTGTAGGTGATCGCCCTTAAGACGATTTTTGACATAAATGTCAGTTGCGTAGCATTCCACTATTTTATACAAATATTTATTCAGCACAAATATTTGCAAAACATAATGCTCATAGATCTCTGATATGTCATACCCATAGTTTTAAAACAAAAGGGCATCATCGTATAGCAATATACCCCCAATGGTATTTAGAATGATGTGTGTTTCTCATCATCCGGGAGCAATTTGATTTGGTTATAGCCTGATAATCCGTCCAAGAAGGACATTCGCAGGAAGCCAATGTGTTTTCGATCATTACATCAGTAATTGGAAGAGGAAACTCATGTTTAGGAGAAGCAACATTCAGATCCCTGTAGTATATGCAAACTTGAATCTTTCTAGTTTTCTTCATGACTGGACAATATTGGCTACCCAGTCGTAGTGTTGCACTTTACGAATGAAGTTTCTTGCTATTAGCTTTTTAACTTTGTCTTCAATAGCTTCTATGACATCTGGACGTAACCGTCGTTGCTGTTGTTTACCGGTTTAGTATTCGGTAGAATATTCAGCTGGTGCATTGCTATCTAAGGATCTAAACCAGACATATCCTCATAACTCTAGGCAAAAAAGTCTATGTATTCTCTTATAATTTTTATAACAGATTGATTTTCTTCATCGGAAAGGCCTTTACTGATGAAAATTGGTTTAGCAGACGATCCGTTCCCAAGGTCAACCTGGATGATTTCATCTTCAGTCGACAGTTCTCTTTGTTCTAACCTTAACTGCCATTGTGATTCCATTTCTTGTGCCTATGGATCAACTTCGAAAGGTTCTAGTAGTTGATTATTTTGTTCAACTTGGTCCACTGACACCATATTGATTGACAATGCTCTTTTAAATATTTCAGGGACATTGCTGTCAAAATCTTAAATGAAAGAATCAGACGAGTGTGATTAGGTTTCCTTCTCTGTTTTTGAACTTTTAGGAGTTGTGGGGGGAGTGACATTACCCAAACCGCTATGGGTTCATTGGTAATAAGTTTCGGGTTTTTCTTTTGGAGCAAAGTGGTATAGCGGTAAGCGTTGTCCTTTATCGAAGTTGGGACATGTATCACTTTTTAGATCATAACCCATTCTCTTAATAATATTTTTAGCTGGTTTTATATATCGGTAGAGCCACATCTTGCCCGAGTCTTTATCTGGCTTTTTAATCAATGACTCTTTATGAGGGTTGGTCTCCCAAAGATTATTGGTTTATCTTCCTTACTTCTTATCGGAACTTAAAAATACGAATCCTGGTAAGGAGGCATGGTGTTGTTGCTTGGTAAACCGGCAGATATAGAGGTTCATGACAATATAGTTCATACAGGAAGACCACTAAAGATAGATCAACATCAGAGTAGTTCAAAGTAGTACCTTTATTGAGAAGCTACAAGATTTCCTCTTCAGGAATTACATCACTAAAGGGATCAGCATTATGCTGTACCAATACATCATCATGCTTGGCTTCTGTTGTAACTGTAGTGAGATTAATCATAAGTGGTGGGTCAAGATTAGGGCAATCTTTATGACAAAGATTAAAAATGAGAGGTTCCATGGTACGACATAGAGTAGAGAGGTTTATCACAAATGGAGTAGACTTCATAAGATCTACCAGTAATGGTTCCGCTATATTGGTGCGACTCTTTAAGTGTATCACAATAGGACCATCTTGGGCCGAATCAACTTCATCTTCATCATCCACATCTTCTTCGGGATATTCTGGCTTGTACATGATTGAGTCAGAGTAATATATTTTAACTCCTTTGAACGGACCGACGGCTGCAAATTTTGTTCGTACTACCCCTTGCCCATCCAAGTATTTGAAGAATTGATATAACATGGAGGGTACAATCATATTTTCATGGATCCAAGATTGCCCCAACTGGACGTTGTAAGAGACCTAAACGTCGATGACATATCAAATAACCTCGGTACGGAGGTCGCATATTTGACATTTAAGGCGTATCTTTTCCAAAGGATGGCTCCTTCCAACATTAAATTCCAAAATTTTAGTATGGGTGGTTGACAGTCGATTCATCAAAATCCCCAAAACTTGCAGAAGACTCCTTAGAATGATACTTAGTGAAGAGCCCATGTGATCGACTTTGCTGGTTCCGATATAGCCAGTATAGTACAGAGGTCGGTCATATCAATTATTCTTCAGCAACATATCCTCCTACTAAAAGGTTATTTTTGGTATCCTCTCTATCACACTGTGACAATGAGGACATATAGCCGGGTCTTCTTCAGGTGACCTTATTTGCGTCAGGTAGGAGTCAACATGGAGCAAAACTTTACTCAAAGTGTTACGAGTTTCTTTGGAGAGTCAGAGCAGCTCGAATATAGACAACCTTGCGGGTGTGTTAGCTAGTTGCATCAAGAATCAAAGTTATAAGGGTTATCGAGTCCCTGAGGAGTATTCCTTTTCAGAGACTTGTCGAATTTGACCTCTTTTTGCTTAGCTTTCTTCGTACCTGCAGGCTTTAAAGGACCTACTTCGGGTGCAACTACTTGAGTTATAGGAATGGGGGTACAAGGGATAACATCTTCCTGGGCAAGATCATAGACCCGAGTATAGGTATTATTGTGTCATGATCCACACTCGGTGTAGGGACACGAGTACATGGGTATATCCAGCCTACGCCGCAGCATCGACGGTAGAACGCTGTTTAGGTCAACAATATTATCTAAACATCTCACACAAAATATATGAGGTACATGTTATGCCATCTCAACTCCAAATGAAGGTACAATATAATATATAATAATGGTTATCAATACTCAGTCACAATAAAAACTAAAGGAAGATAATAGGCACAATATAAAATAAAAGAAGAGAAATATTGAGTCACAATATATCAAGGTCCAAGTCCAACTTCTATTCTCAATACCATAATCTCCAAATAATAATACATGCCAGAGAGTCTACTAAAATTAATACAACTCATAATAAAATATCTAAATCTTTCTAACTGGTGGTACTACTTAACATGCTCTACGACCTCTCCATCTTGTGGTCCGTAATAGGTGGGACACATCTCTTCTAACCAAGCATTTGAAAAATTTATTCAGTCATGATTGGAGCGAAGTACAACCCAATAACAGCTCCAAGATAATTGATAATGACTATAAACAAAAAATAAAGAATGTAATACAAGACGAGAAGTAATGAAACAATATCATATTATGGTAGAAAAGAGAGACAAGTAATCTAGAACAATATGGAAATATCAATACACTAGGAGATGGAATAAGAGAAGAACTGATACTATACTAAGTGTTTTGCAATAACTTTCCAATATGTGTTTAACCAATAGTCAATAATCAATAAACATTGTCCACAATAACATGATCACGATAGTGCTCAGTCACTTAGGACTAGCTATCCGCAATAATGCAAGCACGATAGTATGGCTAAATCCCTTAGGATTGGCTATCCCTAATAATGCAATAGTATGGCTCAATCCCATAGGATTGGCTATCCACAATAATGCAATAGTATGGCTTAACCCAATAGGATTGGCTATCCACAATAAATAATAGTACAACACAATCCCTTATGATTGGCTATCCACAACAATGCAATAACAATAGTATGACATAATCCCTTAGGATTGGCTATCCACAATAATACAAGAACAATCAAGTCACATCACGATATCAGAAATACAAGATGGAATCAATATATGAACATGGTGATCGGGGTGTACAGTGAATGTGAGAATAGTAGATATATCAGAACTGAAATCCATACAACTAGCCTGTGTAACCATTGTGTCGGGAATCAGGTAAAACATTATTAAATACTTGTATTATAGTAATTATCAAATAATAGAAACTATCAGAGAATATACTCGCCTCTAGTTCTGAGCAAAAGTTTCCTCGATGCCCAAGCCGGTGTTACATAGACCTATATATGCAATATCAAGTCAATTGGGTGTAATGAGTGATAATCATGCTAAAATGCTCTAAATATGATATTCTAGGCCATGTCTAAGTCCATGCTAGTCAACTAGGTCAAACTAGACCAATACCTTGATTTTAGGTCCATACCTAGCTTCCAGGTTGATTCCTGGCTAATACTAGGTGTTACTAGGGTACACTAAGTCATACTAGTTAATACTAGTCAAATTAGGTCTATGCTAACTCTAACTAGCTTCTATAATGCTATACTTACGTTTCTAGGCCAATACACTAGGTAATTGACTATACTAGATATTATACACTAGCTATCCTCTATATTTAACTCATATAACATAGTATCATATATATATATATATATATATATATATATATATATATATATATATATATATATATAATATTGTATCTTAAGGTATCTTAACCATTACTAAATACTTAACCTATAATTATAATACCCTACTCCTTAACATTACCCATAATCTAATATACACTGGCATTTCCTTATACCCATACTCAACTTTTTGTGCTTACTTATATGTAAGACTCTAAGATACTAACACTATACTTATTCCTATACTGAGACACTCACAAACACCAAGTACCTTGTGCACTAATATTGGTTGTATACCCACTAAACATCTCAAATTAGTATCTCACACTTCCCCTGCACTCCCAGTTCACTCCACCCTTCACAACTGACACTGATACACTTAGTTATCCTAATACATACTCTCACACCTACGGTTATACACTCAACACTGACCTAGACTACCTTGGACATTCTTGCCACATTAGCACCTTTAGTACACCTACACTCAAATACTTATCACTCACCTATATACTTATCCCTGGACCCATATCAACATAACCCCAGACTAATACCTACAACTAACACTCTAATCTCCAACCAATACTCATACACAACTCTATCATTTATCCATACTTCTTCACTCCCTTCACTAAAAGCAGAAACTTAGTCCCTACTCTTGGCACTGATGCACAATCCCTTACTCCAGTTTACCCATACCGAAACCAATCAACATACCCCTCTTATATTACCAATTGGTATATTACCTAATCCTAGAGATAATCATCAATACTAACACCTCTAGGTATCGATATATCACTTGACACACTATGATACCTACTGACACAATGTCCTAACACTTGGATCAATCTCTGATACCCTTGTACCAAATCTATCACTCAACTAACCATACATTGATATACTACCACTAACTTTACACTTACAGACACTTAATCTCGAGCCTATCATTACATCTATGTATTGCAACCACTTACCTTCACTGGATACACTAATACATCCCTCTACCCGAGCCCCTCTTATTGCAGTAAACATACCTGAACATAGCCCACTTATCCTCACACTCGGGTCACACTCCTCATAGAATATACTCTAAACATAACTTAATATCCTATCACCTATACCTTTACCTATCCATACAAATACACACAATACAAAATCATACACATGAACACTTAGACTGAACACTCTCTCTTCCATAATGGTACAATACAATATACCCACCTATATCTAACACTTAATATATAATTATGGACACACATGCACCCACACAAGCCTCCTCTAATCTTAATACCCCTTAGTGTGATACACAAGTGTATTTACTGCTAATACTTATACTAATCAGTGAACAGAATGCACTGATACCTACTGCCTACTCCCCTTAAACATTAATTCCTAACCTTGTTGTTACTGCTCAAAACCCGATCTCCCCAAGTCTGAAACTCCTTACCATTATGTTGATGCTGCCACTTGATGTGCTGATTACAGTTGCATCAACTGCAAGTCATGTATTGCACAGACACTTATTCACTAATTTCTTGCACAGTTCTGTTGCAAGCCTTTAAATGACTGTTATGCCATCCAAATACCCCTTGGAACTGAACTTCTCATCTACTTCTACAAAGTCACTACACTATATAGATACACTGTCACACCCCTCTTCCTCCCAGTGCACTGCACTTCTCCTTTGCCCCAGACAATAACACACTCCTCTTCACAGATCTGAACTCAACCTTTCACACCTAACACTCACAAACACACTCTCAAACCCCTCATATATGTATAAAAACTATATATATATACCTAAATATATCCACATGTATAATTATATATATATATATATATATATATATATATATATATATATATATATATATATATATATATATATATATAACACTTTAACTAGACTCTCCCCCCATACCTTAACCAAAGCTCGAACACTTAGTGTTCACTCATTGTGATACTCTAGGATACATACTCAACCAAGTGCCAAAATCCCCCAATAGCTAGTAAATACCCAAAGTACATAACAAATAACTCTTACTACAACTAAAGCAACTTGTTACAATGAGAATTGAAGGGAAATCGTGCAAAACACCCAAAATTGAGCCCCATATCACAAGGTATCGTACAGTATCGTGATACGGCCTATTCACATCCAATTATGGACATGTAGCAAGTATCCTAACCCCGATCTAAGTACATTATGACTAAATAAGTCTCATGACACACACTTGATGTGCCAATCTCGTAATTCTCCCAAAATACACACACTTGATGAACAAATAACTATGTAGAAGTCATAATACTCAGCCAAGTAGCCTAGAACATCTTCCTATAGGTGTCCTATGCCATGGGAGGGTTCCTAATGGTCAAATGCATAATTTAGAAGTAAGGGAGAAGTTGGATTTAGAATTTTACCTATTGGGAGATGGGGATTCCCAATAAAAAAGCTCTACAACACGATCCGGACACTATCTCTCTACCAAAGCCCTTTCTCTTTGTGCTTCTTGCTACTCCAAGCTCCAAAGCTCCTTGAGTGATGGAAATGAGAGGGAATACAAATAAATTGAGAGGGAAATTGATAGAGGGAATGAAGAAAATTGGGGATCTAAAATTGAGAGCAAATAAAGAGGAGAGAGAGAGAGAGAGAGAGAGAGAGAGAGAGAGAGGAGACCCCTCTTGAAGTGGCCGACCCCTTCCCTCTTCCTCAAGCAATGTAATTTGTCCAATATACCCCCTACTAATTATTCATGAAGGGTATTTAACTAGAAGAGTTAATTATGGAAGCTTCTAACACTAATGGTGGCTAATTATATTCTCCTAATTAATGAAAAAGATGAGTCTAATGGGCCTAGCCCAAATGTTGGGTTCAATATGTCATGTCAAACCTATGTTGGTCCACTAGTGTCAAGTCCAAAATACTAGGTTAGCCCACTAACTATAAAATAAATAACACAAACCATAATATTAAATAATAACACACTAATTAATATTAATCACCAAAAATAAAGTAAAATATAAAATGACAAAAATATCCTCATCTAAAAATGTGGGGGTGACAATCCTACCCTCTTTAGAAATATTTTGTCCTCAAAATTTAAAGATGATCGTACCTCCCTCTAGGTCAGACCCCAGTCCAATCTAAAGTCATATAAGCATGCAATTTAGGAAATCATTTATTAATGACAAAATATATAGGATTGGTCTCCTTCTGTTGTGGTATTCCAGTCTTAGTCAAGGTTACAGTACTAACTATACTAATTATATCACAAGCAACTACAATGTACTAAGGAAACAATCAAATCAAATGGATGGAAAAGGACAATAAGGAAGAACCGAACTTGCTAACCCATCACCTAAAGTGTTGGCCTTTTCAACCGTTATCGAAAATGCACCGTCCTGACGGGGTGGCTCCCTCTGCGGGTGCTGAGTAATTTGTGGTTCCACAGATGGCCTAACTCTCCCTCTCTGATCTGGTGTTGCACCCGGAACTAAACGGGCTAGGGGACAATCCCTCACTCTATGCACATCAACACCACAACTCAAATATACTTCGAGTCTTTTACTGCAGATCTCCCAAGTATGCCCTGATCTCCCAAGTATGCTGCATACTCATCCACTGCCATACCTCCCTGGAAGAGGTACTGAAACTAGCTCTCTAAAGATGTCAAAGCCATGTCTGGAAAAAACTTTGCCTTTAAAAGCTCCTTAAAAGCCTCCCTAGTTAGTCCTGATGCTGTGATCCTCGTGTCTGTCCTAAACCATGTCAAAGCAATATCAAACATCATGCTCCCTGCTGCCTCCACCTGTAGGCTCTCTGGAATCTGCGCTAACCGTAGGTTCCGCTCAATATCCTCGATCCAATAATCCGTATACAAAATCTCCTCGATGCCCTTAAATTCCTTGGGTCCCATCCTTTTGAAGTCAATGATGATCTTCGGCCTCGGCTGCTGAGGGACATGCAGAGGTGGAGCTACCTGTGGCTGGACCAAGGTAGCTCTCTCGACTGCAGTGAGTGCAAGCTGGTGGGCATTCTTAATACCCTGCTTTATGACCTCAGACTAGTATTGCTGGGCTTCGCCTGGGCCCGCTATGCCTTTATCATCTGCTGAAAGAGCGCAAACACCCGCACTGGATTAACTGCGGTTGGTGGAAACTCTCCTGAAATGGCCGACATTGTCCTCTGAACTGGAGGTGGAGCACCCCTAAAAGCTGCTGCTGAAGCCCCCACCTGGACTGGTAAGGCGACCCTCTGAGCCAAAGAACGCAGTATAGTATTAGTTGTTGCCCACGCTGGAAGTGGAGAAGTCACCGATCTCCTAGAAGCTTCTCCATAATGCTGCGACCTAGCCTTCGGCGGCATCCTGGAGACAATATGAACAAAAGAAGTCAATAAGGCACAACATATGATATCATTAAAGAAGGGACAATAATGTTCGAAGAAACAATATCAAAATGATAAAGATAGCAAGAATCAATAAATTGGAAATATTTTTAGTTGTGATTGAGTATTCGCTCCCATCCTAGTATCCTATATCCTAAATCCTATCGCAGGCTCGCAGTAGTACAACTATGTAGTTTCACTACCACGACTTCACACTAGTTATGAAGGCCGACCTGCATGAGCCACCACAAAAATGTGTCACGACCCGCACCCGGTGTAGGGGCACGAGTACGTTGGTACGTCCAGCCTACGCCACAACATAGGCGATAGAACGTAGTCTAGGTCAATAATACTATCTAAATATCTCACACAAAATATATGAGGTACCTGTCATGCCAAATTAACTCTAAATGGAGGTACAATATGATATATAATAATGGTTACCAATACTCAATCACAATAAAAACTAAAGGAAGATAATAGGCACGATATGAGATAGAAAAAGAGAAATACAGAGTTACAATACATCACAAGTCCAAGTCCAACTTCTATTCTCAATACCATAATCTCCAAATAATAATACATGCTATATAGTCTACAAAATCTAATACAACTCATAATAAAATATCTAAATTTCTTCAACTGGTGGTACTACTCAACATGCTCTACGACTTCGCCATCCTGTAGTCCATAATAGGTGGGACACATCTCTTCTAACCAAGCATCTGAAAAATATATCCAGTCAGGATTGGAGTGAAGTATAACCCATTAGCAGTTCCAAGTTAATTGATAATGACTATAAACAAAAGTAGATAATGTAATTGTCACCCTCACTTTTCAGATTAAGGGTATTTTTGTCTTTTCATAATTAATGTGTAAATGATTGCATGATAATTAATTATATCTAAATAATTATGATTGTTAGTTGATTGTTGTACTTTACCGTTGTTCGATAATTAGAGCGCCACGATAGCCATTGTCTTTCAACGAATTCACACCCTTGTCCTAGACGTGCCAGTCTGTAAATTGATGCTTGTGTTCCACTTAAATTCAGTCCTTTGTACTTCTAATTGATTTTAGAACACCCCCTTGCAATTATTTAATTAATTAAATAATAAATCTATTATGTGCAATTTTCCAATTGTTAGGTACTCTTATGCCAAAGTGTATTAAGGTGTCCACCCGTTGGACACGACACGTGAACAAAACCTATTTCTCCTTTATTATATTTTTCCATGATTTTTGGGAGTGTGTAATTTAACATCAACCCTTTGAAACCATGGCCTCCAAACCCTTAAACCAATGCAATTTTCGCAATTTCATTAAACCCATTCGAAACCTAGCCCTTTAAAATATCTCCATAACAAGACAAGGCCTTTTTCCTAGTGTTGACCAAAGTCAATATATTCTAGGTCAAACCCAACGTCAACATATATATATTCCTTTTCCCTTTTTTCTTTTTCCTAAAACCAAAAATCAACCCTAACTCAGCCGATTCCCTTCCCATCACTATTCATCACCCCTCTCGGTTTCCGTCGCCGCCTGACCGGAGACTCGTCGGAGTCGTGCCTGAGACCGCCGCCAATCCCTGTTAACCCGCTGTGACGACCGCTGATCCACAACCGACCCGAGCACCTGCACTCGCCGTCCCCCGGCTCGTTGACCACTCGCGCCTGACTGACCGCCGGAGCCACAGTCCCTCATTAAATACCCCGACCATCTCGTTCCTTCACCACCTCGCCAACTCCGGTCGCCCCCTCGTCGACGGCACACGAACGTAGCAGCAGCAAGTCGACCCGACTTCTCGGACCGTCGCCTGGAGCTTGACCCCGCGCCGGACTGAACGCCTGCACCACTGCTGAAGCCGGAGACCTTTGTGTTCGATCAGAGTCGAGCAGCCCCGCCATTGCCTGAGACCGGTCCCTCGTCCCCGCTGTAACGGAGCCCGCCTGGATCTCGACACGTCGGAGCGCCTGAGCAGCGGTCCCGCTGCCCATTCCGACTGTGCACCACCGTGCACGACGATCAGCCCCGTCTCGTCATCTCTACCCCGTCCACGCACGCAGGTTTGACATGAACCTAATCTCGAATGAGTATGCATACGCATGTACGTATGTTATGCATTAGTATATGTATGTATCGGTATATGCATGTATGTACGTAGTTGCATACGTATAGGTATATAGATATCACATGCTCTCAAACATTATCTATACATACGTATATATATGTATTATAAGTATCCCTAGTATGTATATTTAATATTTGTACTCATAGTATAATTGATTAGTATGTATAAGTATACGCATATAAACATATATAATGTAAACTCTATAAAGTAGCTAAATGCAATATCTATTTAAATTGTAATTAGTAGTATTGATGTTTATGATAAATAATAATAGGCATTATATGCCCGTGTACTAGGTGACCCTAACGAAATTACGGATACCCGTAGCTAACTTGTGACCCTATAGCATGTTAAAAGACTACCATATGTACATCGACGTACTGGCAAGACCCGTATCACTGACTGTCAGATTGCACATCATTTGTAGACACGAGACCCGTGCAACTTGATGCACACTTGACCTTAGTTGACCAGAGTCATACCTAGAGTAGCCTTGAGATCAGTACATTATGTTGATTATGTGTTAATGTGATGTCTGATGCAGTATTGTGTTATATGATGTGTCTATAGGACCGTTGGATCCTTCAGACGATACCTTGGAACCCGGACATTGGTATTGCCAGCTAAGGACCACAGGCGAGTACATTCTCTGACAGTTTCTATTATGTTGATTATCTCTATAATTCTTATTGTATAGCGTACATGACTCTGACACTATTGTTTACACGAGTTGGCATCATTGAGACCTGTCACGAGGAGTCGTGATTGGAATCCATCGTGCTGGCTGGGGAAAAATAGGAAAATATTAGTAGCTTATGTGATCATACCCAACTTTACATGCATCATAGCTCACCCACACCTCACGTCGGTGCAGCCTTACCCTTACATGCCTCATCGCTGTTATATGTGGTTAGCCTGACCTTGCAGGGATGATCGCTAATCAATGTAATGAGTCATATAGTTCCAAGCCGATCACATGATATGCTGATGTTTCACACACTTAGTTAGATGATTCTTGACATGTATCTTAGTATATTGATCTAGCATCTCCACATGTTCTAATTTTAGTTCTTGTACACACTTACATACCAGTTCATTGTTCTTGCGTGTACTTGTATTTCTATTCCATTGATAGATGTATATTGATGATGATGTTCCAGTATTCCTTTGTTTCAGTATTCTCTTATTTCAGTATTTCTTATTGCCAGTTATTCATATCTGTCTTGTATTTCTTTACACTGTTTTATAGTTTTTGTCAATATATGTGGAACAGCTGTTAGAGGTGTATTTTGTTCCAATCCTGACTGGATATTTTTTCCCGAGGATCTTGAGGAGTTCTGTACCACATACTATGGACCAGGTATAGATGCAGACTACACACCAGAGATCCTAGAGGAGACTATGCCTTTAGATGAGATATTACCTGTAGCTATCTAGATAGTATTTATATTATGCATCTGAGACTTCTGGAGGTTATTTTAGTTTATGTTTAGACTTGTGTTAAGTTTAATTTGAGACTTTATATTGGACAGCTAGACTGTGATTTATCTTTATGTTGAGACATGGTGTTTTACTATGTCATTTTCTCTCATCTTTTATCGTGCCTTATACTTTATAGTTGTTGTGATTGAGTTACATTATGAGATATTATGGAGATGTATATTATTGACAGGTGTTTAGTTATATAGTATTACTGCGACCTAGACAGCGTTCTACCGCCGATGCTGCGGCGTAGGCTGGACGTACCCACGCTCTCGTGCCCCTATACCAGGTGCGGGTCGTGACATATTTTTAGTGGTGGCCCATGCAGGTCTATTTCGCAAGTTATGCGATATCGTGGTAGTGCGACAACTTAGTTGTACTGCTACGAGCCTGCAATAGGATATAAGAAATAGGATCTAGGATGAGAGTATGCTCAATCACACTAGGAAATTCTGAACTTCATATTGCTATTCTAATTGATTGCTTCCTTAACATTTTACTGTCCTTCCTTGATAATATCGTATCTATTACCTTAAATTGATTCTTTTGATCTGTATTCAGGATGCCGCCGAATACTAGATCTATGAGAGTGGGAGCAGCAACTTCAGAGAGGTCTGCCACCTCTCAACCTGACGAACAGACACCGGGAGTTCCTCCTACATCTCCTGTTCGTGTGGGAGTATCTGCAGCTAATAGGATTCCTCCTCCACCTATTCAGAGGATTGCCCCAGCTATGACGGACGACCTTCCACCACCACCGACATCCATTCCCGGAGGAGTGTCCACTGACGGGGCACAGATGTTCGTACTGATGCAGGGCATACTAGGGGCCCAGAGAGTAACATCAGAAGCTCAGTGTGTTCAAGATGAAGCCCAGAGGGTGCAAGCAGAAGAACACCAGGCGCAGACATAACTGATGAGAGAGAGCATGGAAAATGCTCATCAGGTGGCTCTCCAGGCTGTGGAGAGAGTAGCAAGACAACCCCAGCATCCTGGTCAGCAACCACAGAGGCCAGGCACTATAGTGGACTTTAAGAGGATGATGCCTTGGGAGTTCAAAGGCACTGAAAGAATACTCTATGCTGACGATTGGTTAGAGGACATAGAGAGGAACTTGCGCTTATCACAGATCCAAGAGATTCTTCAGATAGAGGCCGCTGGCAGTCAGATGTTTGACATTGTACTGACATGGTATCGTACAGAGCCTAGACTCACTGTTGAAGGACTTACTTGGGAGGACTTTAAGGAGCTCTTCAAGGAGAAATTCTTTCCTGACGTGGCCTTGGGAGCATTGGAAAGGCAGTTCCATGACTTAGTCCAAGGAGGCATGTCAGTCGACGAATACGTCGCATAATTTTTTTGATTGAGTCGATTCGTGCTGTCAATGATTCAAGACCCAGGAGACCGAGCACAGAAATTCAGAAAGGGATTAAATAGAGAGATTAAGTCTTGTACTTTGGGATAACGTACTGGTACTTTTGAGGGTATCCTGATGGATGCCCAGATTGATGAAGATGACTTGGACCTCAGGCCCAAGAGAGGACACGACACATCTGGAAAAACATGAGGTAACACAGGACGGACCAAGCACCCACACTTTCAATAACAACAACAATAGAGGCCGTACCAACAGTAACACCAGCAACAGGCACCAGTTCGAGGACATGTTCAGCAACAGCAACCACAGAGACAGAATCAGCTCGTTGCCCCATGTTCGTATTGCAAAAAGATGGGACATACACGAGACATCTACAGGAAAAGGTTGGGAACTTGCTTGTCATGTGGATCAGCAGCACATCAGCCGAAGGACTGCCTAGCTGTTCAGACTTGCCAGGGAGGAGCAGCAGCTCAAAGAGGACCAGCCAGAGCACCTATTGTACCAGGAGGCCAGCAAAGAGGATCTCTACTTCCACCATAGCAGCAGAGGTTTGCTCAGTACCAGCAGCACCAGAGAGGAGCACCACAGGGATGAGCTTACGCCATGACTACTGAGGAGGCCGAGCCAGCTGGAGACGTAATTTCATGTTCAGTTTTACTCAATTCTATTCCAGCACTTGCATTATTTGATTCTGGTGCTTCCTATAGTTTCGTATCTGTATCTTATGCCCTTAAGCATCATTTAGAAACAGAACTATTAGATAGGACTTGCAAGATCACGACAGAAGGAGGCATTATCCTAGTCCGTGATTGTTGCAAGGATCGGAGAGTGTCATTGGAAAATCAAGATTTGAGCGTGAGTTTACTCGTCATGCCACTTCCGGGATACGATATTGTACTCGGAATGGACTGGCTGAGTAAACACCATGCTTCTATAGATTGTCACGGAGGTTGAGTAGTATTTCGACCACCAGGAGAGCCAGAGTTTGAGATCTCCAGAGGAGCAGAGGAGCAGAGGCACTTTTTGCGAAGCCAGGATGGAAGAAGAGGAGTTACCACATCCACTTATAGCAGAGTTCCTGGATGTATTTCCAGAGGAGTTACCCGGTTTACCGCCAAACAGAGATGTTGAATTCTCTATAGACTTGATACCAGGAGCGGAGCCTATTTCACAACATGTCTATAGAGTCAACAACAACGAGTTAGTAGAACTGAAGAAACAAGTAGAGGAGATAAAAGACAAAGGTTTCATTAGATCCAGTTCATCGCCATAGGGAGCACCGGTATTATTCATACCGAAGAAGGATGGCACGGTACGCATGTGTATCGATTATAGAGCTTTGAATAACCTCACTATCAAGAATAAATATCCGCTGCCGAGGATAGATGATCTTTTTGATCAATTAAGCAGAGCAAAGGTGTTTTCAAAAATATACTTGAGGTCAGGCTATCACCAGGTGAAGGTGAAGAAGGAAGACATACCGAAGACAACCTTTCGGACCAGATATGGCCAGTTTGAATTTACAGTAATGCCGTTTGGTTTAACCAACGCACCAGTCGTATTTATGAACTTGATGAACAAGGTATTCCACCAGTACCTTGACAAGTTCGTAGTGGTGTTTATTGATGAAATTCTAATATATTCGAAGACCCGAGAAGAGCATGAAGAGCACCTGAGGATGGTCTTAGAGACTCTCAGGAGAGAGAAGTTGTACGGGAAGCTTTCAAAGTGTGAGTTCTTCCTTGACAAGGTAGAATTTCTTGGACACATGGTGACAGGTAACAGAATCTCAGTTAACCCAAAGAAGATAGAGGTAGTGGAGTCATGGGCTACCCCCAGTACGGTAGCTAAAATCAGGAGCTTTCTCGGACTAACAGGATACTACAGAAGATTTGTACAAGACTTCTCCAAGATTGTAGAACCAATGACTAGACTGACCAAGAAAGATATAGAATTTGTCTGGACAGAAGAATGTCAAGCCGCATTCGATGAGCTAAAGTGGAGATTGACGACAACACCAGTTTTGACGTTGCCGTCAGGGACAGGTGGATTCACTATCTATAGTGATGCTTCAGGAAAAGGGTTGGGATGCGTTCTTCAACAACACGGGAAAGTAATTGCCTATGCTTCAAGATAATTATGCCCTCATAAAAAGAACTACCCCACTCATGATCTGGAGTTAGCAGCAGTTATCTTTGCCCTAAAGCTGTGGAAGTACTATCTGTACGGAGAGCGTATGGAAATCTTCACAGACCACAAGAGCTTGAAGTACGTATTTACGCAGAAGAAGATGAACATGAGACAGAGAAGGTGGTTAGAATTGATGAAAGACTTCGATATCTCATTACAGTACCATCCTGGAAAGGCTAATGTAGTCGCCGATGCCTTGAGTAGGTATCCAATGGCTATGAGTTTGACTTCGGATAGATATTTATTAGCTGATCGTGAGAGCTTAGGAATTGAAGTATTAGTTATAGGAGCTGAGATTCAGATATAGGGATTGCAGATACAATCAGAGCTGATGGACAGAATTAGAGCTACGCAGTATGAGGATGAGACTCTAAGGAATATTAGAGCACATGTTAGGACAGGATTGATAGACGACTTCACTATTGCGGATGATGGATCCTTACGACATGTTACGGGGATGTGTGTGCCAAGTGGAGAGCTGCGCGAAGAAGTTTTGCAGGAGGCATACCGCTCTCAGTACTCGATGTATCCCGGAGCCAACAAGATGTATCGAGATTTGAGGGAGCATGTATGGTGGTATGGTATGAAGCGTGAAGTAGCACGCTTTGTGTCCCGATGCTTAGTGTGCCAACAGGTAAAAGCAGATCGACAGAGGCCAGGAGGATTTCTTTAACCTTTACCCATTCCAAAATAGAAGTGGGAGCACGTGACTATGGATTTCGTTTTGGGACTTCCTCGTTCTCCAAGAGGAAATGACACGATTTGGGTCATCGTAGATAGGTTGACCAAATCAGCCCACTTCTTACCTTTAAAAGTGGGTACATCGATGGAGAAGCTAGCAGAGATGTACGTACAGCAGATTGTCAGATTATATGGAGTTCCTGTGAGCAATGTCTCCGATCGGGATAGTCGTATCACTTCCTATTTATGGAGGAGTCTGCAGTCTAGCTTGGGCACTCAGCTCAAGTTCAGTATCGCGTATCACCCTCAGACAGACGGGCGGTCTGAAAGGACTATTCAGACTCTTGAAGATATGCTACACACTTGCGTATTGGATCTCGGAGGTTCTTGGGTGGATCATCTACACTTGGTAGAGTTTGCTTACAATAACAGCTACCAGGCCAGCATTAAGATGTCACCATTCGAGGCTTTATATGGACGAAGGTGTCGTACACCTTTATCTTGGGATGATGTTGGAGAGAGAGAGCTTTGTTAGGACCAGAAATGGTCGTGGATGCAGCAGAAAATGTGAAACTTATCAGAGACAGACTGCGAGTAGCACAGGACAGACAGCGACATTAGGCCGATAGCCACCGTAGACCCCTAGAGTTTTAGGTATTGGTTTGATTTGTTTTGGTTTGTGATTATTTTGTTTAGTTTGCGTGTTAAGATTGTTTGTTCTAGGTAGGCGATTTGGTGTTCTTACGGATTTCTTCGACACGGAGCACGATTCGTTTTGGCAGAGGCGAAAATCTTAGTCCATGATACATCGGGCCTTTCAGTGTTCTTATAAAGGTCGGTGCAGTGGCCTATAGACTTGACTTGCCGCCTGCTCTAGATGGAGTGCATGATGTGTTCCACGTGTCGTAGCTGAGAAGGTACATGGCCGATCCTAGTCACGTACTAGATCACTCGAAGATCGAAGTTGGACCAACACTCTGCTATCCTGAACAACCCGTTGAGATCTTGGATCGTAGAGAGAAGGCATTGCGAAAACAGACTATCCCTTTGGTTCGTGTTGCATGGAGACATCACTCTCCAGGAGAGTCAACTTGGGAGAGAGAGGACGAAATGCGCGAGCAGTCCGTATCTCTTCGAGACTTGAGGTATAATTCATTATTAATTGATTGTTCTTGTGCTAGTTTATTTTAATTTCGAGGACGAAATTCTTTTAAGGAGGGTAGACTTGTCACCCTCACTTTTCAGATTAAGGGTATTTTTATCTTTTCGTAATTAATATGTAAATGATTGCATGATAATTAATTATATCTAAATAATTATGATTGTTAGTTGATTATTGTACTTTACCGTTGTTCGATAATTAGAGCGCCACTCTAGCCATTGTCTTCCAATGGATTCACACCCTTGTCCTAGACGTGCCAGTCTGTAAATTGATGCTTGTGTCCGACTTAAATTCAGTCCTTTGTACTTCTAATTGATTTTAGAATACCCCCTTGCAATTATTTAATTAATTAAACAATAAATCTATTCTGTGCAATTTTCCAATTGTTAGGTACTCTTATGCCAAAGTGTATTAAGGTGTCCACCAGGTGGACACGACACGTGAACAAAACCCATTTCTTCTTCATTATATTTTTCCATGATTTTTAGGAGTGTGTAATTTAATATCAACCCTTTGAAACCATGGCCTCCAAACCCTTAAACCAATGCAATTCTCGCAATTTCATTAAAACCATTCGAAACCTAGCCCATTAAAATATCTTTATAACAAGCCAAGGCCTTTTTTCTAGTGTTGACCAAAGTCAATATATTCTAGGTCAAACCCAACATCAACATATATATATATATTCCTTTTCCCTTTTTTCTTTTTCCTAAAACCAAAAATCAACCCTAACTCAGCCGATTCCCTTCCCATCATTGTTCATCACCCCTCTCAGTTTCTGCCGTCGCCTGACCGGAGACTCGCCAGAGTTGTGCCTGAGACCGCCGCCAATCTCTGTCAACCCGCTGTGACGACCGGTGATCCACAACCGACCTGAGCACCAGCACTCGCCGTCCCCCGACTCGTCGACCACCCGCGCCTGACTGGCCCGTCGGAGCCACAATCCCTCGTTGAATACCCGACCATCTCGTTCCTTCCCCACCTCGCCAACTCCGGTCGCCCCCTCATCGACAGTACACGATCGGAGCAACAACAACTCGACCCGACTGCTCGAACCGTCGCCCGGAGCTTGACCCCGTGCCGGAATGAACGCCTGCACCACTGCTGAAGTCGGAGACCGCCGTGTTCGATCAGAGTCGAGCAGCCCCGCCATTGCCTGAGACCGGTCCCTCCTCCCCGCTGTACCGGAGCCCGCCTGGATCCCGACTCGCCAGAGCGCCTGAGCAGCGGTCCCGCTGCCCATTCCAACTGTGCACCACCGTGCACGACGATCAGCCCTGTCTCGTCATCTCCAACCCGTCCACGCGTGCAGGTTTGACATGAACCTAATCTCGAATGAGTACGCATACGCATGTACGTATGTTATATATTAGTATATGTATGTATCAGTATATACTTGTATGTACGTAGTTGCATACGTATAGGTATATAGATATCATATGCTCTCAAACAATATCTATACGTACGTATATATATGTATTATAAGTATCCCTAGTATGTATATTTAATATTTGTACTCATAGTATAATTGATTATTATGTATAAGTATACGCATATAAACATATATAATATAAACTCTATAAAGTAGCTAAATGCATATATCTATTAAAATTGTAATTAGTAGTATTGATGTTTATGATAAATAATAATAGGCATTATATGCCCATATACTAGGTGACCCTAACGAAATTACGGATACCCGTAGCTATCTTGACCTGTGACCCTGTAGCATGTTAAAAGACTGCCATATGTACATCGACGTACTGGCAAGACCCGTATCACTGACTGTCTGATTGTACAGCATTTGTAGACACGACACCCGTGCAACTTGACGCACACTTGACCTTAGTTGACCAGAGTCATACCTAGAGTAGCCTTGAGTTCAGTATATTATGTTGATTGTGTGTTAGTGTGATGTTTGATGCAGTATTGTGTTATATGATATGTCTATAGGACCGTTGGATCCTTCAGACGACACCTTGGAACCCGGACATTGGTATTGCCAGCTAAGGACCACAGGCGAGTACATTCTCTGACAGTTTCCATTATGTTGATTATCTCTATAATTCTTGTTGTATAGCGTACATGACACTGACACTATTATTTACACGAGTTGGCATCATTGAGATATGTCACGAGGAGTCGTGATTGGAATCCATCGTGCTAGCTGGAGAAAAATAGGAAAATATTAGTAGCTTATGTGATCATACCCAACTTTACATGCATCATAGCTCACCCACACCTCACGTTGGTGCAGCCTTACCGTTACATGCCTCATCGCTGTTACATGTGGTTAGCCTTACCTTGCAGGGATGATCGCTAATCAATGTAATGAGTCATATAGTCCCAAGCCGATCACATGATATGCTGATGTTTCACATACTTAGTTAGATGATTCTTGACATGTATCTTAGTATATTGATCTAGCATCTCCACATGTTCTAATTTTAGTTCTTGTACACACTTACATACCAGTTCATTATTCTTGCGTGTACTTGTATTTCTATTTCATTGATAGATGTATATTGATGATGATGTTCCAGTATTCCTTTGTTCCAGCATTCCCTTATTTCAGTATTTCTTATTGCCAGTTATTCATATCTGTCTTGTATTTCTTTACACTGTGTTATAGTTTTTGTCAATATATGTAGAACTGCTGTTAGAGGTGTATTTTGTTCCAATCCTGACTGGATATTTTTTTCCGAGGATCTTGAGGAGTTCTGTACCATACACTACAGACCAAATATAGATGTAGACTACACACCAGAGATCCTAGAGGAGACTATGCCTTTAGATGAGACATTACCTGCAGCTATCTAGATAGTATTTATATTATGCATCTGAGACTTATGGAGGTTATTTCAGTTTATGTTTAGACTTGTGTTAAGTTTAATTTGAGACTTGTGGAGACTTTATGTTGGACAACTAGACTGTGATTTATCTTTATGTTGAGACATGGTGTTTTACTATGTCATTTTCTCTCATCTTTTATCGTGCCTTATACTTTATAGTTGTTGTGATTGAGTTATATTGTGAGATATTATGGAGATGTATATCATTGACAGGTGTTTAGTTATATAGTATTACTGTGACCTAGACAACATTCTACCGCCGATGCTGCGGCGTAGGCTGGACATACCCATGCTCTTGTGCCCCTATACCGGGTGTGGGTCATGACAGTAATACAATATGAGAAGCAATAGAATAATATTATATTATGGTAGAAAAGAGAGAGACAGGTAATCTAGAGCAATAGGGTAATATCAATACACTAGGAGATAGAATAAGAGAAAAACTGATACTATACTAAGTATTTTGCAATAATTTTCCAATATGTGTTTAACCAATAGTCAATAATCAATAAATATTATCCACAATAACACGATCACGATAGTACGGCTCAGTCCCTTATGACTGGCTATCTACAATAAAGTAAGCATGATAGTACGACTCAATCCCTTAGGATTGGCTATCCACAATAATACAAGCACGATAGTACGACTCAATCCCATATGATTGACTATCCACAATAATGCAATAGTACGGCACAATCCCATAGGATTGGCTCTCTGCAATAATACAATAGAATGGCTCAACCCAATAGGATTGGCTATCCACAATAAACAATAGTATGACACAATCCCTTAGGATTGACTATCCATAATAATACAATAAAAATAGTATGATACAATCCCTTAAGATTGGCTATCCACAATAATGCAAGAATAATCAAGTCACATCACGATACCAAAAATACAAGATGGATGGGTGTAGTAGGCCTATCCCAAATGTTGGTTTTAATATGTCATGCCAAGCCTAAGTTGGTCCACTAGTGTCAAGTCCAAAATACTAGGCTAGCCCACTAACTATAAAATAAATAACACAAAGCACAATATTAAATAATAGCATACTAATTAATATTAATCACCAAAAATAAAGTAAAATATAAAATGACAAAAATATTCTCATCTAAAAATATGGGGATGACATGTTGGACCTGGTTTCACCGGACAATGATTTATAGATAGTTGTCGGAAGAACCATATGGCATAGCTTGTACCTCTTCCCTTTCGACTTTTGTTTAGAACTCAAAGGCACTGCTTCTTGATCCATGTCTTACAGTAAGCTAGGTTGAACCCACATGATCTTGCCACACGGAGTAGTGAGTGGTACTAGTCTGTTTGCTTGATTGTTGGCTGGTGGAATGTTGACGACTTCCAAAGTTGCCCTTGGGATTGAGACAACGCCATCTTGGACTTCCATCGACGGGAAGTTGTCGAATTGAAGAGACACTATATTGGTTGTGACTTTCTTCTCGTTCGAGTGGAGAGTGATAGATTTAGAATCTATCAGCTGATGGATCTTCCATTTTAATATGTACCAGTCCTTCATTGGATGATACACATATCGATAGAATAGGCAGTATTTAAGGTCATTGGTGCAACCCACTTCTTCTTGTCTTCTAATATCGAGCAACTTGATTTTGTTCCTCTTCATCAGCACATTGAAGATATTGACCACTTCTTCATTATCAAAGTAGAATGTCTCATTCGGCTTTGGGTTATCTAAAGACTTTGACTGATTGGGAAGCCCCCTAGGAGATGTCAACTGTAAGGGCCTTATTCCCTTTTCTATTGCGGTTATTATTGTTATTTTGGGGCTCCGTGAAGATCTCGATGACCTCTCTTTAACGAGGATACAAATCAATATACATGCATAATTCCAAACCCCCCATTTATAGAGGAAATTAACACTAATAATAAGAGGGAGTGGTAGGGCGTAGTGGGGGAGACGGACAAACACTCACATAGACGGACAAACACTAATAATAAGAGGGAGTGGAAGGGCGTAGTGGGGGAGACGGACAAACACTCACATAGACTATTTTGCGACAATTGATCGAGAGCGATGCCGGCCAAAATTGAGAGGAGAGAGCCTCGTATCCTTGGTCTTGTTGTGGGTAAGTAAAGAGAACAATATATTAAGGGGAAGAGAGAGAGAGAGAGCGAGAGAGAGAGAGAGAGAGAGAAGAAGAAGAAGAAGAAGAAGAAGAATTAGAAAGAAATATAAAGGATTATAATTTGTTATAACAAAATTATTGGAGAGAAGTTGCACGCCAAAATTTTAGTATTTTTTAGTATATTTTATTTTGTGACCAAATTATAAGGAATGTTTTCTGAACAAAATAGAAATGGTGTCAAAAATAAAGACGCAAAGGATAATTTTTCTACGGTTTAAAAAGCTATCGCAAACGAGTGGCACAAAAGAATTTTATGGGATAAGATGTAGAAGTACTATCCAACGATAGGGCTTCCGCTGTGGGATATGTGTAATTTATTTAGATAATATTTAGTCGTATCTTCTTATCTTTTTAGTACTTGCTTTTATTCTAGTACTTGTATTAATGTGTTTTTTCTTATCATACTTCAGTCAGATTTTGATTATGTAAAATATGTTTCATTATTGTCTTTATTTTTAATATTTAAATTTCTGTCGTATTAGTTTCTGTGTGATTTTTATGTATTATTCATGGATGAGATTAGTTTACATGTGTGATACATACTAGCGTGAAGGGAGTTCACTTTTAAATAGTAGAGTATACTTTTGTTGGTCCAATAAGATTGGATCCATCCGAAAATGCTAGATAGCTAGTGCTACATAGCTCAGTCCTACGTATTTTGAAATTAGACGTGTGATATTTGTCCTTTTAGATTTCAAAAAAGAATATAAATTAACTTAAAAAATACGGATATCGATTGGGAGTAAAATAAAGTTGACATGAAGAAAACCATATTTATTTATCACATATCTTTCTCCTCCACTATTTTAATATAATTATGTTGCCTTTATTATTCTTTTTCATATGTCATTTTAGACATGGTCACCATGTTGCCATCACCATTGGAGCCGCTTATCGACCCCCTTCCAGTTTTTGTAGAGTTAATTACAAATGCAAGTTCATTGCAGCCATTAATAATAATATCCACTATCATTTTATCAAAGAATAAAAACTATCAGAGAATATTAGAGAATAATGTATCTAGCCAGTACTTCCCTACCCCGACTGGTATGATGGATCCAAATATGACATATCACTATCCAATGATTTATATCCAATGTCAATGTGATGAATAATGTCCAATATCAATGCGATCGGTCAAGGTAACATCTCATGACTGAAGATATAATATCTGTACCAATCAGTGTACCATCATGTCAGGAATCAGGTATAACATTTCTAAATACTTGAATCATAATAATTATCAAATAATGGAAACTATCAGAGAATATACTCACCTGAGGTCCAGAGCAATAAATATCAAACAGTGTCTGTACTGGAGTCCAAATGACCTATATTTGAATCATTCATGTCAATTGGTGTTTATGAGTCATAAACATGTTTAACAAATGTAATTCTAGGTCTCTATTAATATGAATATCAAGTATCATATAACATATATATAGACTCTATATAGATAATACTCACCCATAACCTTGTATCTCGCCAATACCCTATACTATAACTTACCTCAAACTAGATTTCAATGTTACACCCAAGCTGATATTCTAGTTGCTAACTAATACTCTATATACCACTCACACCCATAGGAACTTACCTAGTACCAATAACTCACTTGATACCAACCTATTCTAAGGTACTCCTCTAACTAATTTTGTACTCCCACACTTACATGTATAACTACATATCTACATCTATCTTATATCTAATTATAATATGTCAAGTTAATATATTTTTATACCTATATATGTATCTACAGGATTATGTATCACTATTTAACTATACATATACCTATATATGACACTTCCCACTATCCTCTGATGGTCTGTGATCTGATACTCACCCACTGATACATGCAGGTTGACACACACAATAACTTAGAGACCCTCTCCCTCACTCCCTTGATACTCATTGATACCAACTAGAGGGTCACACTCACACACATCTACAAACATTGCAGTGCACACGATCCCTCACCTTACATTCCTCAACAAACCCCATCTAGCACTATTGTTGGCACCTACCTGTTGTGCATAAGTCTTCATATCAAATTGTTTCCTGCACACCACCCCTCTCCAACTGCATACTCCCCAATTCTCCCTCCAAGTCTATAACTCATTCTAAATTCCCCCAAACTCAACTGTACTGCCACCCCCTATCTCGTAATGTTGCTGCTACTAACCTAAATTCCAGTCTCCTCTTCATCTGCTTGCAGGAAACTTCCAGGTTGCTATCATGCCCCAGTCCCAAAATACGTAGGAATAAGAATACGTAAGCATGCCAGTCGTATATATGTCGCATCTCCAATATGAAAACCATAACATATATGTACGATGTATTATGAATAACAATTCATAAGTGGTATATATAATTGTCATAAGTCACAAGACATCACTAAATCTCATCCACAGACGCAAGTCAATAAATAAACTAGATCAAATATATCGAAATGATCAAGTTTGAAGTATCCAAAGAGATAAATAATTTAGAAAACTAATAGTCGGGTGGAGACAAATCCACTACCAAACTAGGATATGAAAGAAAACATAATAAGTACATCATCTAGTGATCAAAGATGCTCGAAGGGAAGAACTCCTTGGAAAAGAATGAAGTAGCAAGTCCTGGTCCGTGCTCCTACAAATAGCCATGATCGTCTACACCTGGAGATATAATCCGGATCGATGTCCTCAGAGGGACATAATAAGATACAATAAAAGCATACCAAAATATACTGAAAATAAATATCCAAATAGGTTTCCTAACAGTCTATGTGAAATACACTTTTGAGAATAACTTTTCAACACATTGGTTGTCTGGCTAAAAAAATAGGATTGGCATGATTTACTCAAAAATTTAGTGGCCTACAAAGCATAATATCTTTCGATCGTCAAAGGCCGCCTGTAAATAATATAAGGGTCATCTCACTATGTATCTCCGGCGGGGAGTACGGGTAAAAAAGGAAATGTGCAAAGGAGCCCATGTGCCTACTCATTGTCCTTCCCACCCCATGCTCTATACATGTTGTATCCACAATATGTTGGTACCTATAATAAGTGCCAAGTCTTCTAGCATATCTCTATTAGCATTTATTTTCTATCGCACGTCCCATACAGATTGATGATCAGTCAACACACAAGTCCGTGATATACATGAGACTCACAACTCGTGTAACACATGTGTCAGAGCCAAATAAAACATAATGATGCCTCAAAATCATGGGGTGGTCTCTTAACTCTAGATCAACATACATAGTGAAAATAAGCGAGAAATAAATGACGCATACCGTCGTTGCACCCAAGTCTTTCTTGGACGCATAGTTTTATATAACAAAATAACAAGAAATAAATAACAGAAAATATACATGTTGATAATGAATGTAAATAAATAGTACACTGGCAAGGTATACTTGACTGCCTTTCGTCCAATCGCTGCTGAGTTCGAGGGTACCCTGATATGATCGAAGTCTATATAGTCCAAGCCTAACGAACCTATAAACGTGATCCAAAATTATTCATAATAAAATATTATTTATAATTTGGATACAAATTCTATTTGTTTTGCTATTTCCACTTATTAATTTAGACAACTATATTTTTAATAAGAATTCTAACTATTTATCTTTATTTACTAATTATCAGGTTATACCTTTCTAGTACCAAAAATATGAGTCAATATTATATTTTTAATAAGGTTGGGGAATTTATTTACAAAGTTCCCTACATTATGTTAGATATATTATTACTTAATTAAATATTTTAAATTTAAATCTTTTGAATGTAAGTATAGTCACTAATTATATTCTCTTTAAAATGTAATAACTATGGTTTGTTAAAGTTTTTGTAATTAATTTGGAACCCCAAACATTATTGTGATTTTAATAACATTTGCACCTTAGTAATATATTCCTATCACAACTTGCATAGAGTACTAACATCAGATGTTTAGCTTTTAATATATATATATATATATATATATATATATATATATATATATATATATATATATTACTCAACTAAAAATTTAACTTACCTTTGCATAATAGGAATAAAATATCTACTAAAGCTAAACATTATAGGATGTGCACAGTGACCGTGCAAGTTTGTTCCTACCCATGTGTGAACCATACATATTTCTTTTCTTACACTATATTTTATGTTGTTTACTAATAATTTTTCTTTAGAAAAGATTTCCTCAACATGCCTATTACTACTACTTACTACTACGTGCTATTAGAGATATACCATGGAGAACATGAGGCTTACCAAGGCAGGCGGCCCAGGATAGCAGCATGATAATGTCTTCTTGCAGTGCTGCCGCTTCCTTGGTTGGCTCGACTTTTGGATTAATTTTGTTATGACTTTGTCTTGTATTGGTTGTCCTATTCTTTAGTTGCATTGTGTGGCTATGAGCCACTTCCTCCATTTTTGTAGTTCTCCACCACTTTGTGTGTGTGCCTATTTAAAGGCCATTCTCTGTTGAATAAAGTACACAGTATGTTAAAGAAGCTAAGCTGTGTCCCCTCCACGTGTGTATGAGTGGTTTTTTTTCTTTTTATTGTGTTACGTATCAACAATTGGTATCAGAGCTCAGGTTGGGTCGAGCACTTGATTCGTTCATGCCCAAATACATGCCGTGCTCTCCGGGAAGTAGTATCACCGGCGACGAGGTACCGATGAGTATGGTGGCGAAGGGGAATCCTGCCATCTCGCTGCATTATCCGATGCTCACGACGAGCAATTATGCAGCTTGGGCAATCAAGATAAAGGTCTATATGAGGGCTCAAGGAGTGTGGAAAGCTATCGAGGACACCAACATCGACGTGCGCAAGGATCAAATGGCATTGGCGGCCATATACACGGGCATCCCCGAGGAAACGCTCTTCTTACTGGCCGAAAAGCAAACGGCCAAAGATGCGTGGGAGGCATTGAAGACGATGAAGTTAGGCGCCGATCGTGTGAAGGAGGCTAAGGTACAAACCCTCAAAACTGAGTTCGAGGGGTTGCGTATGAAGGAGATGGATTCGGTCGATGACTTCGCTGTCAAGATAACAACCATCATCAACAAAATTCGTGCATTGGGCGACAAGGTTGAGGAGGCCCATGTCGTCAAAAAGTTTCTTCGGGCAGTCCCAAAGAAGTTCTTGCAGATCGCATCCACAATAGAGCAATTCGGTGACCTGAAAACAATGACGGTCGAGGAGGTGATTGGGCGTCTTAAAGTCCATGAGGAGCGACTCCGTGGATACGATGACGACAACAGCGAGGAGCATCTTCTTCTCACCCGAGCCGAGTGGAAGGCACATGAGAAGAAATGTGAAGCCGAGGGCTCCTCTGGTGCTGCTCGTGGCCAAAGCCGCAGGATTGGAAGATTTGATAAAGCAAGGGAAAGATGTTATAATTACAATAATTATGGTCATTTTTCTTCAGAATGTCCCAAAAAGGAGAAGAAAACTCTACTCGTAGAGGTAAGCGAAGATGAACACCCCGCGCTGCTATGAATTGGAACAACAAAATTAGGGGGTTGATTGTTGGATTAATTTTGTTAGGACTTTGTCTTGTATTGGTTGTCCTTTTCTTTAGTTGCATTGTGTGGCTGTGAGCCACTTCCTCCATTTTTGTAGTTCTCCACCACTTTGTGTGTGTGCCTATTTAAAGGCCATTCTCTATTGAATAAAGTACACAGTATGTTAAAGAAGCTAAGTTGTGTCCCCTCCACGTGTGTGTGAGTGGTATTTTTTCTTTTTATAGTGTTTCCTTTCAACATCGACAATGGCGATTGTTGGTGTCGATGTAGGACCGGACGAGGGGGATATTGGCGGCAAGGTCGAGGGTTCATTTTGGCATCGCGGTGTGCGACGCACGACTCCGGACTTCTCAATGGGTGTCAATAACGACTTTCGATGATGACGCTCTTGCATGCGCGAGGTCAACTTCGATGTGGCTGGGTGCAACACGATGGCTGGTCGGCTTCGAGGTTATCGGTTGTATAGCGGAGTTCACGGTCGAGACGAGGGAATGACCAAGGTGATTGGGACTTAGCGTCGGGGAGACGCGGTCAGAGCCACACTGGTTTGAGGGTTGGCATCCTCTGGAGGATGTTGTCCAGGCGTCTCATGGTGTCGGGCGTATCTTTAAATAATTCCAACAGAAATAAAATTATCAGGATTCCTTTTGATATATGACATTGCATATAAATATTTACACTATCGTATATCTTTAAATAATTAGAATTTTATATGAATAATATTATTATTGGTTTACTACGCTAATTATTTATAAAAAATATATTTATTACTTTATTATCATTAATTTATAGCTATATCAATGACATTATTATTATTTATTTGTTATTTAAATTCGTATTTCCAATTTTACTATTTATTCTAATTAACTATACTTAACTATAATATTTGTATATCTTTACATTATATACATTATTTTAAAACAAATGAGGACTGTACATACGTATATACTTATCAAGAATACTTATTCTGCTAAAATTTATAATAATATAAATTAGGGTGTTTATAGTTGCTGCCATCCATAACTCTAAACAAAAAATACACTTCTAACCTTACTGATACTCATCACAAAGCCTATACCTGAGTGCAAGTGCACACATACTCTGCCTACCCAGCCACTCCCCTTAGACATGTACCCGAGTACCATGCAAACACACACTTGCACATGAACTCCCAGGTTCCCACTGCACCAAATAGCTCAATATAGTAGCAACAACACCCCCAACTGCTGCCTAGTTCACTCTCCTCTCACTCCACTGAATACACATGTGCACCAACATTCCACACTAGACTATGAATTGTGCACATTCCCATTCTCTTTTGATTCCCAGGTTCACCCTATATTCCAAACTGTACTAAGGCCAAGCAGTTATCACATTACCCCTTAAAACCACATCCATAACCGATTCCCCAAATTACTCTACAACTTGTACTGCAAACTATAACTAACTTACCAAACTCTGATACCCCTTTCCTGGAGTAATGTTGAGCTGAGCTCTCCTTAGTGTCAACCTTCAAGTTGGCACAACAAGCTTCCCAGATTCAGCACTACAAAAATTCCCATATATTGCCTCCACCTCTGTTACAAGTTATTCAATGTTGTATACTCTAATTAGAACCTGTACTCTTTCCCCAACTCATTTGTGTCTGCCTACAATGCACTTAGTCTCACTCATACACATACTATCACACATAAGACTGGATACTCAACTCACACACTCAACTATTATACACTAATGCACTAATACCAATACACTGCAAGACACTTGTACATCATCCACTGTAATATCCCCTACACTTCACTCATATCGGTTTCCTTACTGACACAAACACAGACACATACACTCGCACTTGATGATACATACTAGTATATCATACCCTTCATAACTCAACACCAACTCATATATATACTACTCATACATTATAATACACATATACATCAATCTAATACTGAATGTAAATATAGAAACACCCACAACACCCTATTGATAATTCACCAACCACTTAGTATGCACCAAGCCACACATGACTATCGCACCATGATACTCATGTGATACTCTCTTCAAACTCCAAGATACTCTACCAAACCTCATAAAACACATCCAAAATCCTAAATATAGTATTAATAACATATATAATATCTATTCTAATATAATATGGAGAAATTGACATGTTAGAACCTAATATACATAGGAATACCCCTCCTACGACTCTGTATCATGGCATATCAGAAACTGCCTACTCGTATCCAATTGTGGACACATACACTTCTAATATTCATAAATTAGAGTCCCTAATACTCAATATACCCATTCTCAAATACTTGGTACACCAAATTCGAATTTCTTCCAATTTAGGTACAAAACTCATTGTAACTATCACCATAGAGCCTATTACAACCTAGTTCTTCTTCCTATAGCTAGTCCTTAGCCATGGGAGGTATCCTATAGGACTATGATAATTAGAATAAAATTGATGAAAAATAGGAATTATACCTATTGGGAGATAGATTTCTAATGTATCACTATAAATGGACACAATGCAATGAATGGACACACTCCTTAGCCAAGCTTCCCTCCAATGCATCCTCTAGCCATAACACTAAGCTCCTTAGCCTCCTTGGAAATGATTTGGAATGTGGATTTGAGTCAATTTATTAGGTTTTTCTCTTAATTTAAGGAAAATTTCTAACCTTACTGATACTCATTACAAAGCCTATACCTGAGTGAAAGTGCACACATACTCTGCCTACCCAGCCACTCCCCTTAGACATGTACACGAGTACAATACAAACACACACACACTTGCACATGAACTCCCAAGTTCCCACTGTACCAAATAGCTCCATCTAGTAGCAACAATACCCCCAACTGCTGCCTAGTTCACTCTTCTCTCACTGTACTGAATACACATGTGCACCAACATTCTACACTAGACTATGAATTGTGCACATTCCCATTCTCTTTTGATTCCCAGGTTCACCCTATATTCCAAACTGTACTAAGGCCAAGCAGTTATCACATTACCCCTTAAAACCACATCCATACCCGATTCCCCAAATTACTCTACAACTTGCACTGCAAACAATAACTAACTTACCAAACTCTAATACCCCTTTCCTGGAGTAATGTTGAGCTGAGCTCTCCTTAGTGTCAACCTTCAAGTTGGCACAGCAAGCTTCCCAGATTCAGTACTACAGAAATTCTCATATATTGCCTCCACCTCTGTTCTAAGTTATTCACTGTTGTATACTCTAACCAGAACCTGTTGTCACGTCCCAGTCCCAAAATACGAAGGACTAGAAACATGTAAGCATGCCAGCCGTATGTATATGGCAACTCTAATATATGGATACCATAATACACACGTACACTGTAATATGAATAAAACTCACATGTGGTATCTATATTATCACCAGTCACAAAAATACTAATCTCATCCACACAACAAGTCACATAAAAGAATATAACCAAACTAGAATAAAGAGTCTGAATAATCCATAGATAATAGTCGGTGGAGACAAATCCACTACCAATGACTATATCAAAACTAAAATAAGAGAGAGCAGGGTAGAATCTCTAATATAGAATAAGGTGACGATAAAAGTGTCAGCTAAAAGATTCAGCGGTAGAGATAATCAATGATGCTCAGCGGGTAAGGTCTCCTCGGCAGAAAGTAATACGTCAGGTCCGGGTTCGTACTCCTGCGGATACTCATGAACATATACACCTGGAAAGGAACCAGGTCCTCAGAGGGACATAACAAGATACATAGAAGCTAGCCAATTGAATACACTAAACATGCATAATATTTAAAAATAAATAAGTACGCTGTATAAGACAATCTATATAAATGCAAATGAGGACTACTTTTTGACGCATTGGTAAGGATAGACTACTCGATCTAATCCTCACAACTCACACACCCGTCTAGAACATCAGAAATTGACATACCGTAGGGGTAGCGACCAGTGTGTAACACCAGAAATTGACATACCGCGGGGGTAGCGACCAGTGAGAAACACTCCCGTAATGCGAGTTAGATACTACGGTTTACCAGAGTGGTTAAAGCCCATACACCTAATGATTGTCCTCTCATGATACTAGGTGTCAAGTGTGTGTCAACATATCTAATATATAGTAATGACTGAACAAAACTACACATGCAATGAATATAATTGAACGAAACTACACATGCAATGAATATGCAGAAATATAAATTGCATGCAAAGTACTGTAAACAATTTGGCAAGGTATACTTGCCTGACAAGAAAGCTATGTAGTCCTAATATCCTGCTCTAGAAGTCGTACAGAATATTCCAATAGATCCTCGGGGTCAGCGTGCACAGGCACGGGAATCGGAAGTATCTGCTGCGGGTTGTCTTTGGCAAGGGTGACAGGTCCATAATAACGATGATGATGAGGGTAATAAGGATGATGGTGATAAGGATTAAGGTGATAATGATAATTATGGTTAGGGTGGTGATTAGGTCAATGATGAGGGTGATCATGGTGATGATTATGGAATAATGGTGGAAATTAAAATAATGGTGGTGATATGGATGATGATGGAGATTAGGATAATGATGTGGATGGTGACTGGGATGATGGTAATGATGTGGATAGTGACTGGGATGATGGTGATAACGAGAATGATGATGTGGATGATGATGATGAAGAGGATGATGATGTGGATGATGGTGATGACGAGGATGATAATATGGATGATAGTGATGACTAGGATGATGAGGTGGATGATGGTGATGACTAGGATGATTATGTGGATGACGGTAATGACGAGGATGATGATGTGGAGGATGGTGATGACTAGGATGATGATGTGGATGATGGTGATTATGTTGATGATGAGGTGATGATTAATGGAGATGATGATTATGATGAAGGGGGTGATGATGTGGTCTGCCGGAGTCCAGCCAGGGGGAGGGGAGGTCCGTCAAGGAGGAGGAGGAGGAGGAGGAGGAGAAGGACAGGAAAGTGGAAGAGGAGGAGGAGCTCAGGGTGGCTGCTCCGGCCAGGGGGAAGAGTGGAGAGGAGATGCGGGGCTGTGGTCGAGGAGGAGGAGAGGGCAGGGAGCGGGGTGGTGGTGCGCCCGGCGAGTCGGGGAGGAGCGTTCGGTGGTCGAGGAGGATGACAGGGAGGAGGGATACGTCGGTCGGGTCGACTGGAGGAAGTCGGAGAAGAATCGGGGGAGAAGATGCTGCTGGCAGGAAGGAGACGGCGGTGCAGGGTGGAGAACGGCGGGGTAGGTTTATCCTTCGAGGACGTAGAGGAGTCGGGGAAGAAGGGCTGCGGGTCGTCGACTCCGGCGAGGAGGAGTTGCTCCAGTTGGCTACAAGGATGAAGGAGAAGAACGGGGTCGGGTTGAGCACAGCCGCTCGACGGGGATGAGAAGGAGGGTGACGGTTGCTCGGTGCAGGCGGAGGTCTGGGAAGTTGACGGAGAAGGAGGTGGTGAGCCGCTACTCCGGCGAGGTCAGGGCTGCCAGACATGGCTGCGGGGGAGAGGATGAACAGGAGAATAGGGAAGGGGTGTTGTCGGCTAGGAGTTTTAGATTTAGAAAAAAATAAGGAAAAGGTAAGGAAATATTGTTTATATACATATAAACTTGGGTTGGGTGTTTGACCTAAAAGTTTGGGCTTGGTCAACCCTCTTTGGAGTGGGCCTTGGCTTTACATGGGGATGTTAGAGGGCTATAATTGCATTGTTTAAATGCAAGGATAGGTTTAAAATCAAAGGGGCAATGTTGCGCGTTGCACATTCCGAAAATTATGGAAAAAAATTATGTGAAGGAAAAATTGGGTTTCTTCGTGTATTGTCCAATGATGTGGACACCTTAATGCATTTTTGCATAAAATGTCCAACAATTGGGAAAATTGCACAAAGATAGAAATTGGGTTTATTTAATTTAAAATTTAATGCGTAAGGTGTTCTAGAATTAATTAGGAGTACATGGAGCTAAAATTATGTGGGACACAAGTGTCATAGACGTAGAGGATTCAATGTAGAATATTATCATTAACTGGGTTGCACAAAATAGGTCAAGATTGTGTCTCCAATTTCGATTGAACGCACAAGGGTACAAAGTTAAATTTATTTAGAATTGAATAATAACGTCTGAGACGAATGTTGTGGGACTAAAATATAGCACAAGAAAGCATAATTATAAGTTACACTGAGGTCAGAATAGCAGACGATCACGTCTAGGGCAAGAGTATAAAATTTGTAGGAAGGCAATGGCTAGTGTAGTGCTCCAATTATCGAAGCAACGGTAAGGTGCACTATGTGACATAAATATTGGAAAATTAATTAAAATAAAATATTCTATTTCTATTCGGGTTCAAACTAGCCCTAATTTTACTATCTAAGCAAAGTAGGCCTAATTTTGGGTGAGGGGGTTTACAATCTGCCCAACTTAAAATAATTTCATCCTCGAAATTAAAATAAGGTATGGTTTCTCTCTATCTAATCTCACTTGGTCACAGTCTAAAAGAATTCACCTCAAGTTGACAATGCGATTTCTATCCAACTTAGAATTTACCCATCTATCATCTATGGCTATACATCTAAGAAAATATTTCTAAAGTTATTTAATCATGTTTATTCAATCCTCAAAGTTTTAACACCAAATATATTACCTATGATATGTCATTAATCAATTATAAAAGAGAGTCATCAAGTCATGTGATTAGCCTATGGGGTATATCTAATACTATCAATGTATCAAACTTATACCAAGCACGAGATTTTGTCTTTCTGAAATAAGGAAAGACGGAAAACAATAATAAAGAGTTCAAGGAGGAGGTAATAGAATAGAAGTATGGGAATCAAAGCGTTTAAAGAATTCAAATAGGAATTGTCAAGGCAGTTGTGGATTGAAATACTATTTGGTAATTTCTTATTCGCATGCTCACATCAGTACAGTTATGTACTTGATATGATGTGCTCTGACATATCTATAGGGAAAATATATATGTATACTAGTCAACTATATATCTTAATCCACGTAAAGTAGTATTACGAAGGGCGAACCCAATGTACCAAGGTTAGATAGACCTTAATACACTGATTCTGATTAGACAATGTATTAGTAGGCGTCCCTAATAACACATATCTCATGATCAAGCTCGATAAAAGAATAAGCTTGTAAAACTAGGCTATAATAGCAACATAAGTCGAGGTAGTCCAAAAAATATAAGTACGCTAGATTATGATAAGAGAAGTTACAAAAATAATTTAAGTTCACAAGAGATAAGACTCTACAGTCTCTACAGTTGTCATACTAACTCCTTGTCTAAGTCGCTAGTCGACCAAATAGGGGTATGGACCTCTAAGTTCTACTGTCTGAATAAATACTATCTTCTTATGCTAGCATACAGTTAATGTCATTCAGTTATACTTCAATAATAGGTCAAAAGAACTATGTGATACTAGGTTATGAGGCATACTACCCAACTTAAAAGAATTAACTAATACTGTGACAATCTTAAGGGGATCCTACAAAATAATATTGTTCTTATAAATAAAGTATAAACTCTTATTGGGTACATACGGAAAAGATCTTGGTACTTATTAAGGTATCCTCTTACCTTATATAGGTTATGGTCATCTTAAGTCTTAATCATAGTGCTCACAGAACAAAAGGGTTAATATTAAGAATGGAAGTGTTAGGTGGCACGAGTTAAAAGAAGAGAAGAACATAATTAGTCGTCTCACAAATATCGAACGCTAAGTTTTTAGAGGAATAAGATTTGAATTTAAATAAAAAGGCTCTAGATAATAACATGGTTGTCTAAGGGGAAGGTGGTTTGCTAACCTCTCTATTCGGGGTACGATCTAGGGAAATATTATTTTATTCCACTTGGCTTCCTAGGGTACTGTCTGCTAATATCAAGACAAGAATCTAAATGTATCGTTTATAATACTATCTCACTATAAAAGCTAAGTTTTTGTCCTAATACTTAACCTTGGATTTCTAGTGGTCCCTCAATACTAGAGTCAAACAATATGGTCAAATTTCTAACTAACTCTAGTAGTGTCTATACTACCTCTCAAATCTTCATAAATACATCAAGGGGTAATAGTAAACCAATCTATAGATAAGGAATGCTAGGATTTACTTAGATATTCTAAACTCAGTGATGTGTTAATACTCAAGTTGTATTCTTGGTAGGATTATTACCCTAATTATTATTCTAACAATAAGGGTTCCTATGTTCTAAGGGAAGGCTATACTCAAGAAACTATTAAGAAGCACATGAATCAAGTAGGATGCGATTATTTAGATAGAACAGATGGGAAAAAAATGAGTCCTAGTCAATTGTGTATGAGATCCTATATTCTAGTCCTAATTGCAGGCTTGCTCGGTACAGTAACGTAACCGAGACCATATGCTCTAGACCTACATGGGCCACCACAAAAATATGTCACGCCCTAGTCCCAAAATACGAAGGACTAGGAACAAGTAAGCATGCCAGCCGTATGTATATGGCAACTCCAATATATGGATACCATAATACACACGTACGCTGTAATATGAATAAAACTCACATGTGGTATCTATATTATCACCAGTCACAGAAATACTAATCTTATCCACACAATAAGTCACAGAAAAGAATATAACCAAACTAGAATAAAAAGTCTAAATAATCCATAGATAATAGTCGGTGGAGACAAATCCACTACCAATGACTATATCAAAACTAAAATAAGAGAGAGCAGGGTAGAATCTCTAATATAGAATAAGGTGACGATAAAAGTGTCAGCTAAAAGATCCAGTGGTAGAGATAATCAATGATGCTCAGCGGGTAAGGTCTCCTCGGCAGAAAGTAATGCGTCAGGTCCGGGTCCGTACTCCTGCGGATACTCATGAACATATACACCTGGAAAGGGACCAGGTCCTCAGAGGGACATAACAAGATACATAGAAGCAAGCCAATTGAATACACTAAACATGCATAATGTTTGAAAATAAATAAGTACGCTGTATAAGACAATCTATATGAATGCAAATGAGGACTACTTTTCGATGCATTGTCAAGGGTAGACTACTCGATCTAATCCTCACAACTCACACACCCGTCTAGAACATCAGAAATCGACATACCGTAGGGGTAGCGACCAGTGTGTGACACCAGAAATTTATATACCACGGGGGTAGCGACCAGTGAGAAATACTCCCGTAGTGCGAGTTAGATACTACAGTTTACCAGAGTGGTTAAAGCCCATACACCTAATGATTGTCCTCTCATGATACTAGGTGTCAAGTGTGTGTCAACATATCTAATATATAGTAATGACTGAATAAAACTACACATGCAATGAATATAATTGAACGAAACTACACATGTAATGAATATGCAGAAATATAAATTGCATGCAAAGTACTATAAATAATTTGGCAAGGTATACTTGCCTGGCAAGAAAGCTATGTAGTCCTAATATCCTGCTCTAGAAGTTGCACAGAATATTCTAATAGATCCTCGGGGTCAGCGTGCACAAGCACGGGAATCGGGAGTGTCTGCTGCGGGTTGTCTTCGGCAAGGGTGACAGGTCCATAATGACGACGATGACGAGGGTAATGAGGATGATGGTGATAAGGATTAAGGTGATAATGATAATTATGGTTAGGGTGGTGATTAGGTCAATGATGAGGGTGATCATGGTGATAATTATGGAATAATGGTAGAAATTAAAATAATGGTGGTGATATGGATGATGATGGGGATTAGGGTAATAATGTGGATGGTGACTGGGACGATGGTAATGATGTGGATGGTGACTGGGATGATGGTGATGATGAGAATAATGATGTGGATGATGATGATGAAGAGGATGATGATGTGGATGATGGTGATGACGAGGATGATAATGTGGATGATAGTGATGACTAGGATGATGAGGTGGATGATGGTGATAATGAGGATGATGATGTGTAGGATGGTGATGACTAAGATGATGACGTGGATGATAGTGATAATGAGGATGATGATGTATAGGATGGTGATGACTAAGATGATAACGTGGATGACGGTGATGACGAGGATGATGATGTGGAGGATGGTGATGGCTAGGATGATGATGTGGATGATGGTAATTGTGTTGATAATGAGGTGATGATTAATGAAGATGATGATTATGATAGAGGGGGTGATGATGTGGTCTGCCAGAGTTCGGCCAGGGGGAGGGAAGGTCCGGCAAGGAGGAGGAGGAGGAGGAGGAGGAGAAGGACAGGGAATTGGAAGAGGAGGAGGAGCTCAGGGTGGCTACTCCGGCCAGGGGGAAGAGTGGAGAGGAGATGCGGGGCTGTGGTCGAAGAGGAGGAGAGGGCAGGGAGCAGGGTAGTGGTGCTCCGGGCGAGTCGGGGAGGAGCGCTCGGTGGTCGGGGAGGATGACAGGGAGGAGGGATGCGTAAGTCGGGTCAACTGGAGGATAAGAAGAATCGAGGGAGAAGACGCTGCTGGCAGGAAGAAGATGGCGGTGCAGGGTGGAGAACGGTGGGGTAGGTTGATCCGTCGAGGACGTGGAGGAGTCAGGGAATAAGGGCTGTGGCTCGTCGACTCCGGCGAGGAGGAGTTGTTCCGGTTGGCTACAAGGATGAAGGGGAAGAACAGGGTCGGGTTGAGCACAGCCACTCGGCGGGGATGGGAAGGAGGGTGACGGTTGCTCGGTGCAGGCGAAGGTCTGGGAGGTTGACGGAGAAGGAGGTGGTGAGCCGCTACTTCGGCGAGGTCAGGGCAGCCGGACTTGGCTGCGGGGGAGAGGATGAACAGTAGAATAGGGAAGGGGTATTGTCGACTAGGAGTTTTAGGTTTAGAAAAAATAAGGAAAAGGGAAGGAAATATTGTTTATATACATGTAAACTTGGGTTGGGTGTTTGACCTAAAAGTTTGGGCTTGGTCAACTCTCTTTGGAGTAGGCCTTGGCTTTACATGGGGATGTTGGAGAGCTATAATTGCATTATTTAAATGCAAGGATAGTTTTAAAATAAAGGGGGCGATGTTGCGCGTTGCACATTCCAAAAATTATGAAAAAAAAATTTATGTGAAGGGAAAATTGGGTTTCTTCATGTATTGTCCAATGTTGTGGACACCTAAATGCATTTTTGCATAAAATGCCCAACAATTGGGAAAATTGCACAAAGATGGAAATTGGGTTTATTTAATTTAAAATTTAATGTGCATGGTATTCTGGAATTAATTAGGAGTACATAGAGCTAAAATTAGGTGGGACACAAGTGTCATGGACGTAGAGGATTCAGTGTAGAATATTATCATTAATTGGGTTGCACGAAACGGGTCAAGATTGTGTCTCCAATTTTGATTGGAATGCACAAGGGTACAAAGTTGAATTTATTTAGAATTAAATAATAACTTCTGCGACGAATATTGTGGGACTAAAATATAGCACAAGAAAGCATAATTATAAGTTACACCGAGGTCAGAATAGTAGGTGGTCATGTCTAGGGAAAGAGTGTAAAATTACTAGGAAGGCAATGGCTAGTGTAGTGCTCTAATTACCAAAGCAACGGTAATGTGCACTATGTGACATAAATATTGGAAAATTAATTAAAATAAAATGTTCTATTTCTATTCGAGTTCAAACTAGCCCTAATTTCACTATCTAAGCAAAGTAGGCCTAATTTTGGGTAAGGGGGTTTACACCTGTACTCTTTCCCCAACTCATTTGTGTCTGCCTACAATGCACTTAGCCTCACTCACACACATACTATTACACATAAGCCTGGACACTCAAATCACACACTCAACTATTATATACTAATGCACTAATACCAACACACTGTAAGACACTTGTTCATCATCTACTGTAACATCCCCAACACTTCACTCACATCAGTTTCCTTACTGACACAAACAAAGACACATACACTCGCACTTGATGATACATACTAGTGTATCATACCCTTCATAACTCAACACCAACTCATATATATACTACTCATACATTATAATACACATATACATCAATCTAATACTGAATGTAAATATAGACACACCCACAACACCCTATTGATAATTCACCAACCACTTAGTATGCACCAAGCCACACATGACTATCGCACCATGATACTCATGTGATACTCTCTTCAAACTCCAATATACTCTACCAAACCTCATGAAACACATCCAAAATCCTATATATAGTATAAATAACATATATAAGAGCTATTCTAATATAATATAGAGAAATTGACATGTTAGAACCTAATATACATAGCAATACCCCTCCTACGACTCTGTATCATGGCATATCAGATACGGCCTACTCGTATCCAATTGTGGACACATAAACTTCCAATATTCATAAATTAGAGTCCCTAATACTCAATATACCCATTCTCAAATACTTGGTGCACCAAATTTGGATTTCTCCCAATTTAGGTACAAAACTCAATGTAACTATCACAATAGAGTTTATTACAACCTAGTTCTTCTTCCTATAGCTAGTCCTTAGCCATGGGAGGTATCCTATAGGACTATGATAATTAGAATAAAATTGATGGAAAATAGAAATTATACCTATTGGGAGATAGATTTCTAATGTATCACCACAAATGGACACAATACAATGAATGGACACACTTCTTAGCCAAGCTTCCCTCCAATGCATCCTCTAGCCACAACACTAAGCTCCTTAGCCTCCTTGGGAATGATTTGGAATGTGGATTAGAGTCAATTTATTAGGGTTTTCTCTTAATTTAAGGAAAATTTGGAGATAAACTAGTTAGGGAAGATTGGAGACTATTAATGAACTAATGTAGGCTATTTATATATACTATATGGACCGACCACCCTCTCTAGGGTCAGGGTTAGGTTTAGAAGTAATTAATAATAATTAAAAGACCTTCCCTCTTCTCTCACGAATATGATCTACTAATCCTTAGGAAAAGAATATTCCATTCTTGGGTCTAATTGGGTTTAATGGACCTAATTAAGTTATGAAATAACTAATGACTCAAGTAGGCTACCCAGCTAGTCTAAACTTGTTAGCTAACCTATTAGTCACATAATTAATATATGTAATATTCAAATATTTAAAAATATAGTTAAATGAAAAAAATATTCTTGTAATAAAAATATGGTGGTTACATAATCCGGATATAATAACAAACATATATATGCAGTGTGTATTACTTTGACTCATAAAAGAGTGAGATTTATTAAGGGTCAATAACCTCTATCAATTGTGTAATAGCATTGTGTGTATGATGGACTGTTGATTATAAAATAAATCCATGTCCCGATTCGTCGGGTTGATGATATCCCCTTAACGAACTCATAAGGATTGTCATATAAACCCTACGGGTGAATTATATCCTTATACGACTCCATATCATGGCGTATCATGATACGGCCTAATCAGATCCAATTGTGGATGCATACACTTTCAATATTCATGAATTAGAGTCTCTAATACTCAATAGACCCATTCTCAAACACTAGGTGCACCAAATTCAGATTTTCTCCAATTTGGATACAAAACTCAATGTAACTATCACAATATAGCCTATTACAACCTAGTTCTTCTTCTTATAGGTAGTGCTTAGCTATATGAGGGTTTTTATAGGTCTATTATGATAATTTGAATAGAAATTAATGGGGAAATATGGATTATACCTATTAGGAGATGGATTTCTAATGTATCACCATAAATGAACACAATATAATGAATGGACACACTCCTTAGCCAAGCTTTCCTCCAATGCTTTCTCTAGCCACACAAAGCTCCTTAGCCTCCTTGGAAATAATTTGGAATGGGAATTGGAGTAGATTTATTAGGGTTTTCTCTCAATTTGAAAAATATTTGGGAATGAACTAATTAGGGAAGAATATAGACTATTATTGAACTAATGTAGGCTATTTATATATACTATAATGGCCGGCCACCCTCTCTAGGGTTAGGGTTAGGTTTATAAGTAATTAATAAGACTTAAAAGCCCTTCCCTCATCTCTCATGAATATGATCAACTAATCCTTAGGAAAAGAATATTCTATTCTTGGGTCTGATTGTGTTTAATGGACCTAATATAGGGAAGAATGGAGAGTATTAATGAAATAATATAAGCTATTTATATATACTATAGGTGCTGACCACCCTCTCTAGGGTTAGGATTAGGTTTCAAATTAATTAATAAGACTTAATATCACGATCTGTACCTAGAAATTGTGCATGGGTCGTGGGTACCTCCAGCCTACAATGTAGCATCAGTGGTAGAATGTTGTAAGGTCCACAAAACCATCTAACAAACTCACGTAATGATATATGTATATCCTGTTAATGGTAACTCACTCTAAAAGGAGGACAAGATTAATATATATAACATCAATACTCAATCAAACAAACTAGAGATAGATAGTGGCACGATGACATAAAAAAAGAGAAATAACAAGTTATCACAATATCCAAGTATAGAGTTTAGCAAATAATACGAAGGATCTCAATATAAATAATATTCTAAGGTCTAAGCTGGAAACATATCCAGTACAAATAAAAGGTATTAGCTACTGGTTTGCTATAGCTAGGTGTGTCTCCTCGACAGCTGGAATAAGATCATCCTAGACTAAAGGATCTACCTTAGCTGGCTCTCCATCCTGCAGGCCATAGTAGGTAGGACACCAGTCCTCTAAACAGTCATCTAGAAAAATATATCCAATCAGGAAAGGAGTGAAGTACGAAAAACTGAAAGCAGTTTCATATACATGGTAGAGAATATATAACAGTAATAAAAATAAATACAAGATGCACAGGTAACTAGGAAGTGGAAATATAACTGGAAGAGTAAATAAAAGCAATATGGTGTGAACTTGCAATAAAAGACTGTAAATAAAATAACTGATGATACTAACTAGTGCCTTAGAGTACAATTTATTATGCGATCGGTTTAGGTTACACACAAATAAGGGGAAGGAAACCTTACCCGCAGCCGAGGGATAGATAGATCCCGAGGGAGCGGGAGACGAAGACCCACGAACGAGGTAACGAGTGAAGTAGGGGACCATCGGAGGCGATGAGTGAAGAGTTGAAAGCCAAACGAACTCCCCACCGGCTATTATTCTATGGTAACTCAATTACACGTATAGGGTATAATTAACATGCACACGAATAAACTAAGGGTTTGATCAAATAATCAACTTCTACTCCCCCATCCTGATAAATATTCATGGATCAATTAACGACACGTTATGCACACGAACATAATATGAGCATACGAAGAACATGATATATACGAGCACAAGGAATACCCGAAGCACACGATAAAGTACATGTGTAAGAAGTATCTAATGTATGCGTCAAATAAATGACATCTCCTGAATCAATCCATATAATACCAGCCTATGTAACAAGATGTCAGAATCAAGTAAACAGATCTAGAATATTTGATATATACACTATCAAGTACTGAAACCTAACAGAGAATGTACTCGCCTATGGTCAAGAGAAAATAATGCGAAACAGTATCCGAACTGGTGTCACACAGACCTATATATGAATTTACATATTATTGGGTGTAATAAAGGGATAAACAAGTTTAAATAAACTAAATATTATTTTTTAGGTCAAAACTAGGTCATATTGGTCAACTAGGTCGATACCTTGATTCCAGGCTCAAATCTAGCTATTTATAGGTTGTATGAGTTAATATCTAGATTATTCGGTCCAACCACTGCTCACTTGGGCTATACTAGCTATTACAACATACTAGGGTATCATAACTATTAAGTATCAATAGATACACTTATATATATATATATATATATATATATATATATATATATATAACATAGTTATTCATTAGCTAAATATTACTTAATATTGATTAACTTGGCTTTGAGCCATCCTTGGTGTCAATATCAAACTATCCTCTTGGTATCTAATACCAAATACCAATGATACAATATACCTCACTATTACCTTGGCTTCACTCAAGGTAGTAATAAACCTAGTATCAAACCCATACTAACCAACATTTAATATACATTACCTTATAACCAACAATACACTAACTAATATATATATATATATATATATATATATATATATATATATATACAACTAACATAACTAACAATAAACTAAAACTCTAACAACTGATCACAAATTAATATATATTTACTTATAAATACACTAACTAACCCACTCTAACATACATATACTAACTTAACAACTGTTATCAATAACTTATACTAACATATATCTAATACTACCCATAACTCTAACTATCAGTTCAGTCACTAACTTATCTAACTCATCTGCTAATATTAACTAACTGATACACATATATAGACACTCTCTAACTCACATACAAGCACTGCAACTTAATTATCTGATACTCATGTATCAGTGACACACGATTCACTCTTCCCCTTGTGCACACTAGCACAAAACTATCACAATCACTTCACATACAACTTTGCCCTCAATAGCCGACTATAGACACTATATTAACTTAACTCTAACCCAAACTCACATACTATAACTACTAATCGATAACTAACGATTATTAATATACTAACTAACATTTCCAGTACACTAACTTCAACATACATATACTAATTAATATACTTAGCAACTGATATAACATATTAGTATATATACTAACCGATATATAATAGATATCATATACTACTTAGCTTATAACTCAACTACAACCAACATCCCCAACCGTTTAATACCCAACTGATAAAACCCCTCACATATTACTGCTGTTCCCACAATAAACCACTATATACTTCCCCATCCTAATAACTAATTCAATGATACTTATCATGTATCATTGATACATGCCTCCTTGATACACCCCCATCTCTGTAATAGTAGCCACTTGCCCACTATCGAGTTTCCCCTTAACTCTAAGTCACCCGCCTAGACATATTTCTAAACCCCTAACACTAGAACTACTACACAATCTGTCACGCCCCTGATTCCGTGGAATCGATAGTCGTCCCCCCGGGCGTGACCGCTGTGCGAGCCTAGGTTGCACACCGCACAAGGCTAAGTATTTATGTTTTTGCATAGCGAGAACATATTCAGAGTACCCAGATAAATTGAAACACAGATTGAAGCATGGAAAAGTTTTCTTTATTGATAATATGAACATCTATTACAAACTCCTTGAATGAGTCATAAGGTTGCCTCTATGGGCTTACAAAAGTGTTGACACAAAATGAGATAGCAGTCATGTACATTACATCCCTTACTAAACTAAAAATATAAGACCTTGGGTCGGAACGACGGCCTTTCCACGCAGCTGCATATTTGCTTGGCTGCTAGCTTCTATCTTCAAAATACTTGAAAAGATTGGCATAGATCAAGGCGTGCCTACAGCTGGACTGGATTGGAGGATTGACTTCTGCTCCTCGCTTGGTTCTCCTTAGCGCGGGGAACCTATTTCAACGAGGGTCAGTACATCAAAACGTACTGGTGAAGGCAAGCTAACCCAACTATACCAATCAACACGTTGTTTTAATGAAGCATGCATATTTATTGTGGTCTATCCATCTTTCCTTAGTTTATTTTACAGCAAGCAATAGATATAAAAAATTACTGAAATAACCTGCCACCGCTCGGTGACATTTACCTGCCTGTCTGAACCACCTGCACAATACTTACCATGCCTTCCTTGCCAAGAAGACACAAGTTAGTTGCAACATGTTTAAATCTACGAGGGGATCACTGGCACATTGCCATAGTGGATGGGCTAGTCTCAGTATGAAATGTCGTGCGACGCATAGTTCAGGACGTCGTAGGGCATTCTGTCCTATAGTAGGCGACTATCATAAGTTCCGTCCGGATCGGATCGGTGCCGGTGCCCCAGCGACCGTCCGTAGGAACCAAGACCTTGTGCACAAGTTGTCCGTGATCAACGCAGTACACTAAGTTATCAATCGAGGCAAATTAGGGCATATCAGGCGCAGGGCAATAACAGGGCAAGATTTACTTTTGCATAGTCTTCCTGTTCAGTTTATTGCATTCATGATGAGTTTTATACATAGCACAATTTTAATAATAAATATACATTCTAACTTGTATTTATGCATATGATGAATATTCCAAACGAACAAGCATGTAAGTAAGTAACCGTTCACAAGTTTTATTTGACAAGCATAATTTCCAAAGTCTATTTTCTTATTATCTTGAAGTCTTTTAGTTATTACTTGGTATCATTTGATCGGGGCAAGCACGAATACAAGATTTTAGATGTGAAGACTGGACGAAGGGCCAGCTAATCGGGATGGTAGCCACTCACTTAGTAGTTGGAAGAAAGAAAGAAAAAAGTGCCTTAGGAGTCCGTTCGAGCGGCGCTTACTGCTGGTTCACCTGCATTGTCATGAATAGCTGATCAATACCCCTTCCACTCTTTCTATTATCAAAATTAAAGTGCAGTTCGAAGAACAAAAATAATAAAATTCATCAAAACCGTTCAAGAAATCTCAAGCAAATCCGAAAACCAACTCAAAGCACGAAAGCAACAAGCGACAACAAAAACTAGGCAACAAAAGATGTAGCGGAGAGGTCCCTCCTGACTCTGCCGCTAAGTCGATCCCAGGGGCACGGTCTACTGAATATAGGAATCGATTCCAAAGAAGAAAATCCATAAAGAGGATGGGTTCTTGTTTCAATCTATCCCAATCGAACGATACCGTCTAGTATTTCTTAGCCGCGCTCCCCGAATAGGGGGAACGGGGCACCACATCCTACCCAACTAATTGGAAGTTTCGTCCCAAAACTTAAGGAATAGAACCTACCACTAGGAAATAATGAGGGGAACCTTTCCCTCATCTTGGATTCAACTTTCTAAGTAGATTCTTCGACAGAGTGATTCCGCCGAAGTACGCGAACGAGAGGAACCGAACGAGTCCGAAGCAGCTTTTCTTTTCTATCCAAAATTTGTACAGGTTGTTCTACATACGTCAAGTCGACCTAGAGGTTCAGTTGTTCAAGGTCTACCACATGGCTTGGGTCGTACATGTACTTCCTAAGTTGAGAAACATAGAAAATATCATGTACGTCGGATAGGGATGGTGGTAGTGCAATCTGATAAGCAACTGAGGCAACCCGCTTTAGTATTTCGAACGGACCGACAAATCTCGGACTTAGCTTCCCTTTTTCTCCGAATCTACTGACTCCTCGCATGGGCAAAACTTTGAGAAATACCCGATCGCCTTCAATAAACTCAAGTGGCCTTCGATGTGAATCTGCATAGCTCTTTTGGCGGCTTTGAGCTATCTTTAATCTTTCTCGAATCAACCGGACCTTTTGAACGGTTTATTCCACAACCTCAGGGCCAAGGATCTACCGTTCACCAACTTCGTCTCAACAGATCGGGGATCTGCACTTCCGCCCATACAACGCCTCATGCACCATCTGAATGCTTGATTGATAACTATTGTTGTAAGCGAATTCGGCTAACGGTAAGTGCAGGTCCCAACTAGTCTTCAAATCCAAGGCGCAGAGTCGCAGCATGTCTTCCAGGATCTGGTTGACACGTTCTGTTTGGCCGTCGGTCTGTGGATGGTAGACGGACCTGAACTTCAACTTCATCCCCATTGTTGACTGTAGGCTTCTCCAGAAACGCGATATAAATCGACCATCTCGATCAGAGACTATGGATACGGGTACGCCGTGGAGCCGAACAATTTTGTTGAGATATATCTGAGCCAGGCGGTCGGCACTCCAAGTAGATTTGATAGGAAAAAAGTGAGCTGACTTGGTGAGTCGATCGACGATAACCCAGACTGCATTATGTCCCCATTGCGTCCTTGGCAAGCCAACAATAAAATACATTGTTATATATTCCCATTTCTACTCCGGAATAGCAAGGTTCTGAAATTCTCCGTCTGGTTTCTGGTGTTCGGCCTTTACTCTCTGAAAAGCCATGCAATGCGACACGAACTGTGCCATATCCCGTTTCAAGCCGTGCCACCAAAACGTCGTGTGGAGATCCCGATACATCTTTGAGCTACCCGGATGAGAAGTATAACTAGCATAATGGGCTTCAGTGAGGATCTCTTTTCTGAGGGCCGCATCGTTCGGAATGTACAGTCTATCCTTCACTCGGAGCATCCCGTCCATGCCTACCGCAAAGTCGGACGCCCTTCCTGCTGAGATAAGGGCATGAATCTTTTGCAGGAACGTGTCATCCTTCTGAGCGGCCTTTACTTTTTGTAATAAGTCAGGTTCGAGGCGCAGTTGTGCCAGTTGCCCCAACTTTTTGTATCTGATCTTTAGAGTAATACCCAAGGATCCAAGATCCCGGTGCAGCATATCATTGATAGGCAAACTTCCTACGAACACTCGACTCAGTGCATCAGCTACAACGTTCCCCTTACCGGACGTGTATCTGATCATGAGATCGAAGTCGCTAAGGAGTTTAAGCCATCACCGCTGCCGAAGATTCAAATCCTTTTGGGTGTACAGGTTTTTCAAACTTTTATGGTCCGTATAGATTTCACACGGTATACAATAAAGGTTGTGGCGCCATAGCTTTAGCGCAAACACTACCGCGGCCAATTCTAAGTCATGCGTCGGATAGTTCATCTCGTGAGGCTTTAACTGTCTCGACGCATAGGCTATGACTTTATCCCTTTGCATCAGAACACATCCCAGCCCTTTACCTGATGCATCACTAAAAATATTGAAATCATCCGGTCCGTTCGACAGAGTGAGGATTGGGGCAGAGACGAGGCGCTGCTTTAACTCCATAAACGAAGCTTCACAGTCGTCCGTCCAAGTAAACTTTGCACCCTTTCGTGTGAGCTGAGTCAAGGGCGTAGCAATTCTAGCAAAGTTTTGTATAAACCTACAGTAGTACCCTGCCAGTCCAAGAAAACTTCGGATATCGCTAGCTGACTCCGGTTGTTTCCACTGAATAATGGCTTCCACCTTTTTCGGATCAACTGAAATACCTTGCGAAGAGATGATATGCCCCAAAAAGGATATACTGTCCAACCAAAATTCATATTTACTCAATTTGGCATACAACTTGTTGTCTCGAAGGGTTTGCAGCACCATCCGCAGGTGTCCTGCGTGCTCGTCCCTAGTCTTCGTGTACACCAAGATGTCATCGATAAAAACTACCACAAATTTATCGATGAAGGGCCGAAATACACGGTTTATCAAATCCATGAATACAGCAGGTGCATTCATCAGACCAAACGACATCACTGAAAATTTGTAATGTCCGTATCGGGTTCGGAAGGCAATCTTTGGCATGTCTTCAGGCTTAATCTTCAGCTGGTGGTAACCTGAGTGAAGATCGAACTTTGAAAACATCGTTGCCCCCTGTAGCTGATCGAACAAGTCATCAATCCGTGGCAGAGGATATTTGTTTCTGATTGTGATTTTGTTCAATTCTCGATAGTCTATGCAGAGGCGTAGCGTTCCGTCTTTCTTCTTCACGAAGAGCACTGGAGCACCCCAAGGAGACACGCTCGGACGGATGAACCCACGATCAAGTAATTCCTGAAGCTGACATTTCAATTCCTTCAGTTCTACAGGGGCCATTCTGTAAGGAGGCTTGGAGATCGGCTGCGTGTTTGGAAATGTATCGATAGTGAATTCAATATCTCGGTCGGGCGGCATGCCGGGTAGTTCGCTCGGGAACACATCAGAGAACTCTGCCTCAATGAAAGTAGACTCGACATTTGCGTAGTCTTGCCGAGTATCCCAAACTAATGCTAGAAATCCCTCGCAGCCTGAGTAGAGCATTTGTCGAACAGATGTTGCCGAAATCACCATGCAGGCCCCAGTCGCATCGGTTGCCGGACTACTAGTGTAACAGAATTCGGCTTCTCCAGGCAGGCGGAAGATGACTCATTTCTCTGCACACTCTATAGTTGTCGAGCATGTGCTGAGCCAATCCATTCCCAAGATGATATTATAGTCCCGAACATCTAGAACTAAAATATCATGTGACAGCTTCCTTTCTCCAATATAAATGTAACCACCTAGGTATACTGAACGGACAATTATTTTTGTGCCAGAGGGGGTGCTAACACTTAAGTCTAGGTGCAACGGAGTCATTTCTATATTGTTCTTTATGGCAAAATTTGTGAAAATAAAACTGTGCGTTGCACTAGAGTCAAATAGAACACGAGCAGGTATATTATTGAAAAGCAAAGTACCTGACACCATGGTGTCCGAGGCCAAAGCTTCCTCTCACATCATCATATAGACCCGTCCTTGAGCTTGATTACGCCCTTGCTGAGGCGCAGCTCTGTTGGCCTGAGGTGCAGGTGCCTGATTTTGTTGTTGAGGTGGGAGGACCGGACAATTACTGATTTGGTGGCTAGGATCGCCATAACGGAGGCATGTGCCAAGCTTACCTCGACAATCTTTTTCAATTTGCCCTGGCTTCCTGCAAAAGTTGCTGGTCTTGTTGATGTCTCCACGCTGTTTACCGCCATTATTTGGACGCTTTGTAGCATTTTTTCCTCTATCGTTGCCTTGGCATTTGTGATTGGAGGTTTGCACAGCGCCGGCAGCAATGTGAGGATACTGCGGTTCTAGAGAAAGGGCGTGGTTCAAAACTTCCCTCATCGTCTGATACTGCGGAATAACCACGTGCGCATGGATGGTAGGACGTAGCCCTCCTTCGAATCGTCTAGCACGACTCGCTGCATCGGGTAGATAGGAACTAGCAAATTTGGCAAGTTTATTGAACTCAGCAGAGTATTGCTTAAATGTCATGCTGCCCTGCTACAGTTGTACAAACTTATTTTCTTTTTGACGATGTACAGGCGGGGGTATAAACTCCTTCTCAAACGCGGCACAAAAAGTCGTCCACGCGATTGCCTCCTCCCCATGGTGAAGCTGGAGAGATTGTCGATGCACGTCCCACCAGTCGTGCGCATTGAGGCGAAGCTGTAGTTGTGCACACGCGACTCACTTTTCTTCAGGTACTTCTAAGAGAGAAAAATGGTCTTCAAGCTCGGCGAGCCAATCTAGGGCCACGATCGGGTCCTCAGTCCCTTTAAATGGCGTGTTGCAGACTTTTTTGAAGTCATCGAAGGTGAAGGCAGTCACTTTCCTCGCGGTGTCTCAACTTCAAGTATTGGTTGTTCCACCGGAGTCGCTGCTGTTGCTGCGGACTGGTTGGAGGCCATAGTCTGAATAAGTTGCTGCAGGATATCTACCTGCTTTTGTTGGACTGAGAGTCGGGCCTCTAGATTGCTCTCAAACTTGGCTTGGCGGGCATCATCTCTTTGTCGTTGTGCTTCCAACATTTGCATCACTTGTTGAAGCGGATCAACTCGGGATACGGCTCGTTGGCTACGTGAGCTTTTCGAAGTGCCTGAACTGCTTTCCTGGGCGTATGTCTCGCCCGGTGCTTGCGCTGATGGTTGCGCTTGCACCATTCCTTGGAAAGAAGGTAAATTACATCAGGATCATAACGTATTATGGACTTATTGCATGAACGTATCTCATTTTGGCCTTAACGAGTTCAGGAGTTCGCACAAGGATTTATCGTTAAGGGAACTTTTTCGGTTCAAAAGTCAAAGGAACTTTGAAGTTGTGCTCTGATACCAACATGTTACGCCCCCGATTATATGGAATCGATAGTCGTCCCCCCGGGCGTGACCGCCGTGCGGGCCTAGGTTGCGCACCGTACAAGGCTAAGTATTTATATTTTTGCATAGCGAGCACATATTCAGAGTACGCAGATAAATTGAAACACAGATTGAAGCATGGAAAAGTTTTCTTTATTGATAATATGAACATCTATTACAAACTCCTTGAACTGAGTCATAAGGTTGCCTCTATGGGCTTACAAAAGTATTGACACAAAATGAGATAGCAGTCCTGTACATTACATCCCTTACTAAACTCAAAATATAAGACCTTGGATCAAAACGATGGCCTTTCCACGCAGCTGCATATTTGCTTGGCTGCTAGCTTCTATCTTCAAAATACTTCAAAAGGTTGGCACGGATCAAGGCGTGCCTACAGCTGGACTGGATTAGGGGATTGACTTTTTCTCCTCGCTTGGTTTTCCTTAGTGCGGGGAACCTATTTCAACGAGGGTCAGTACATCAAAACGTACTGGTGAAGGCAAGCTAACCCAACTATACCAATCAACACGTTGTTTTAATGAAGCATGCATATTTATTGTGGTCTATCTATCTTGCCTTAGTTCATTTTACAACAAGCAATAGATATAGAAAATTACTGAAATAACCTGCCACCGCTCGGTGACATTTACCTGCCTGTCTGAACCACCTGCAAAATACTTACCATGCCTTCCCTGCCAAGAAGATACAAGTTAGTTGCAACAGGTTTAAATCTATGAGGGGATCACTAGCACGTTGCCATAGTGGATGGGCTAGTCTTAGTACGAAATGTCGTGCGATGCATAGTTCAGGACGTTGTAGGGCATTCCGTCATATAACAAGCGACTATCATAAGTTCGGTCCGGATCGGATCGGTGCCGGTGCCCCAGTGACCGTCCGCAGGAACCAAGACCTTGTGCACAAGTTGTCCGTGATCAACACAGTATACTAAGTTATCAATCGAGGCAAATCAGGGCATATCAGGCACAGGGCAATAACAGGGCAAGATTTACTTTTGCATAGTCTTCCTGTTCAGTTTATTGCATTCAAGATGAGTTCTATACATAGCACAATTTTGAGAAGAAATATACATTCTAACTTGTATTTATGCATATGATTAATATTCCAAACGAACAAGCATGTAAGTAAGTAACCGTTCACAAGTTTTATTTGACAAGCATAATTTTCCAAGTCTATTCCCTTATTATCTTGGAGTCTTTTAGTTATTACTTGGTATCGTTTGATCGGGGCAAGCATGACTACAAGATTTTAGATGTGAAGATTGGACGAAGGGCCATCTAATCGGGATGGTAGCCACTCACTTAGTAGTTGGAAGGAAGAAGGAAAGAAGTGCCTTAGGAGTCCGTTCGAGCGGCGCCTACTGCTGGTTCACCTGCATTGCCACGAATAGCTGATCAATACCCCTTCCACTCTTTCCATTATCGGAATTGAAGTACAGTTCAAAGAACGAAAATAATGAAATTCATCAAAACCGTTCAAGAAATCTCATGCAAATTCGAAAACTAACTCAAAGCACGAAAGCAACAAGCGACAACGAAAACTAGGCAACAAAAGATGTAGCGGAGAGGTCCCTCCTGACTCTGCCGCTAAGTCGATCCCAGGGGCACGGTCCACTGAATATGGGAATCGATTCCGAAGAAGCAAATCCATAAAGAGGATGGGTTCTTGTTTCAATCTATCCCGATCGAACGATATCGTCTAGTATTTCTTAGCCGCACTCCCCGAATAGGGGAAACGGGGCACCACACAATCAAACCCTTGTTATTACCTACAATATACATGAGTGCAGTATAACCTCATCCCTCCCTCAATCCTGGAAACCGAGTCACTACTGTACTCCCTTGACACTCCAACCTGGAACAACTATATTGCCCGCACTCCTGAACACTTGTGCAATACTGCATCAGGCAATGCATAGCTGAACCCCCAACTGTGCTGCAACCAGGCTCATCCTTCACTGGCCACTCGAGCCTGACCCATGCTTGCTGCTGCTGGGTTTACTTAATGTTGTTGTTGCTACTACTTCCTTATCCCTGTCTTCATAAACTGATATATTACTGCAGTATCCTTCATCAACTGATAATACACAGTTGGTACCACCGATACAACCTGATTTCCTCTTGTGTACAGTCACACACATATACACAGTGCACTTCACACACATACCCCCTTTCATTCACTCCTTTATGCAACCTGACATTGAATTTTTTCCCTCTACTGCCCTATAACCAACCTACACATGCATAATCTTATAACTCACACACACTACCACACCAATAACCCTACTGGTACTGTTGTTATTGATTTCCTATGTGCCCGAGCACAGTCACCCTCACTCGTGCATATTCTGTGCATATTGTGCACAATAACGGTACACACACACACACACAATACTATATGCATATACAAGAGCAAAACTAGAAACAAGCCAAAATGACCAATTCGTTATTTCAACAAATACTTGGTGTGCAAGGGGCCACACATGGGTATCACACCATGATACTCATATGATATCCTCTTGAAACACACCCCAAATCGTTCCCAACACCTCCCAAATCACCAAACACACCTAAAACACAAAAAAAAAAATATAAAAATAATGAGGAATGACCCATTTGGTATTCCATCAAACACTTTGTGTGCTACCTCAGAATTTTCTCAAAATAGGCACAAAACTCATTGTAACTCTCTCCAATGGCCTTCTTTGGACCTAGTTCTTCTTCCTATGCGTAGCTCTAAGCCAAGAAAATGTTCCTATGGCTCTATTACAAAATTCTAGTATTAAAATGACAAGGAGAATGAGAGTTTACCTATTGAGAGATGGATTCCCAATGAGTTTTCTTTCAATGAGCACAAGGATGAGAAATGGACTCCAACTCCTAGCAATGCTCCTCTTCTTCTAGCCTCTTATAATCCTCAAGATTTTAGCTCTCCATGGGGATAAAAATATGAGGGATAGGGCTTGGTTTTGAAGGAATTTGGTTAAGGAATGAATGTTTGGAGTTAAGAACTAAACTTAGGGTTTCTTCATGAACAATAATGAAGAAGATAGAGGCCCCCCTCCTTATAGTACCGGCCACTAGGGTTAGGGTTGGCTATGGCACAATGTCCAAAATGCCCCTCCATGTTGTCATGAAGAGTTATTTAATAAATTTGAGGTTTAACTAAGAGGGTTTCGGATTTAATTACAAGGGGTTATTGATCATTCTCTCTAATTAAACTAATTAACCATGACTAAACTAATTGGTGCACTAATGGTCATGACAAGTCTAGTTGGGTTCATTAGCAACTAGTCTAACTAAGGGCTAATACACAATCATTTATATTTTATATATATATATATATATATATATATATATATATATATATATATATATATATATATATAACTACATAATTTATTATATAATAAAATATATCAATAATAATAATACCAAAATAACTAAAATACTCTTAACTTGAAAAGTGATGATTACAATCCTAGCCTCCTTAGAAAAATTTTGCCCTCAAAATTTAAGAAAAACTAGCACTATACAGGAAATCATAGTAAGAATAGAAAATAACTCACAGCTCAAAAAGATATGGGTACCGCTCACGCATCTCGACTTTCCTCTCCCAGGTCGACTCTCCCGTAGAGTGATACCTCCACGCGATGCGTAATAAGGGAATTATCTAGTTTCTCAACACCTTCTCCCTGTAATCCAGAATCTCTACTGGCTGATCTGGATAACTGAGAGTCGGACCCACCTTGATCTTCGAGTGATCCAATATATGACTAGGATCTGCCACGTATCGTCTCAGCTGCGATACGTGGAACACGTCATGTACCCCCTCTAGTGCATGAGGCAAGTCTAGTTTGTAGGCCATTGCACCGATCTTGGTAAGAACATCAAAGGGTCTGATGTACCGTGGACTAAGTTTTTTACCTCTACCAAAGTGAATCGTGTCCCGTGTCGGAGAAATATGCAAGAACACCAGATCGCCAACTTGGAATAACACCATCTTAACACTAAAATACAACAAGGAATCATAAGAAATACAAAAAAAATCTACCTCAAACTCTAAAGGTATCCGGTGGCTGTCGGCCCAATGTCGTTGTCTGTGTTGCGGCACCCAGAGTCTGTCTCTGATAAGCTTCACCTTCTCGACTGCATCAACAGCCATCTTCGATCCCAACAAGGCTCTCTCTCCAACATCATCCTAAGATAAAAGAGTGTGACATATCCTTCCATACAATGCCTCAAATGGTGATATCTCAATACTGGCCTGGTAACTGTTGTTTTAGAAAAATTCTACCAGGTGGAGATGATCCTCCCAAGAACCTCCAAAGTTCAGAATACAGGTGCGTAGCATATCCTCAAGAGTCTGAATAGTCTTCTCCGACTGCCCATCCGTCTAGGGGTGTGTAAACTCCCTCACCCAAAATAGATATTTTGTGTATATTTTATATTATTATATTTATTGTAGATGTTGAATTTATTTAGAGTATTCTCTTAGTTAATTAGAAAATAAATTTTTTAGTATATTTACTTATATAAATATTTATTTAGAATTATTTTTAGACTATTTTAGATTATTGAGATTTTTTTATAATTTTTAGTTAATTAAAAACTAGTAACACTAATTTTCTAGGACTTTGAAGAATTTATTTTATGTTCAAACTTAAATAAAAATATCCCAAACTTTTATTTTAGGTTCTAAATAATAAAATATATTTTCTATAATTTGTTGGGAATTTTTTGATTATTTTTAGTATTTATTTTGAGTTAATTATCAAAAACTGAATTAAAAACTATTTTCTGAAAAAGAAAACCCAAAAAGAAATTATTTCTGCCCAGTCAGCAAACAGGGGGCCCACCTGTCAGCCGCCCGCAGCAAACAGTGCCGGGCCCGCCGGTCAGTGACTGCGGGGCGGGCAGCGTTGGATGGCTGCCACGTGTCAAGATCTGAGCCGCGACTGCTTTCTCTCTCCTCTCTATATATATTAGTTTAAGTTTATTTCTAGGGTTTTTCTTCAGCCGAATTTTGGAGAATTGCCATCTAGGGTTCCTTCATCTTCCAGAAGCCATTGCGCATAGCTCTGGACTCCAAATGAGGCCTAGTTTTTTGTGTTAGAAAGATATTGAGGTTAGCTTTCTGATTATATAATTTGTTTTACAAAATTATTATTATTAAATTCTGGAAAATTCGTAGAACACAGCATGTCCGAAAATAGACATGTTTCGATGTTTTCGTGATTCCGGGAGAACCAGGAATCAGAATCACGAACCATTTAAAGTTTCAGAAAGCTAATGTCGAGATCATTGACATATGTTTTTCCCAGAATTTATTTCGAAGTATTTTTATATTGTTAATTCTGTAGAACTTCTAGGGTAAAATTTAACCATCGGTGCACGATACGAAACTTGTATGTGCCATAATTTCCAAACAAATTTGAATTCGGACGAGCCGTAAAATCCAACATGTTTTTGACGCTGAAATCTACAGGAATTCATGCATGAAAGTCAAGTTTGTATCAGTTGACTTTTCGGTCAACAGATCGCCTCGATTTGCGTGCCATGAGTCTCGAGTCGATAAAATTCAATTCCTTTGGACAAAATTTAGGCATTAACCTAAAAATCAGAATAATAAGATTAAAATAGAATTTTAGAGTAATTATTACAGAATTAAATAAATTAAAATAAATTATCTTTTGACGTGATGAATTTGTAATACATAGGCTATTTGGACTGTGACTTGGACTCTGATTCATACCAACAGCAGGACCCCAGGCAAGATACCTTGCCAAGTTGTTTACAGTATTTTACATGCTTAGTATATTTCTGTATAATTATTTCATTCTGTTTATTTATTGCATGTGTAGTTCCTTCAGTCATTACTATATATTAGATATGTTGACACACACTTGACACTTAGTATCATAGAGGACAATCATTAGGCGTATGGGCTTTTAACCACTCTGGTAACACCGTAGTCACTAGCACGCACTATGGTGGATCGTGTCCGATGGTCGCTACCCCCGAGGTATGTCGATTGATGGAGTCCGAGGGTCGCTACCCCCGAGGTATAACGGCTGATGATGTCCATTGACGAGCGTGAGGTTGTGAGGATTAGATCGAGTAGCCTACCCTTGCCCATACGTCAAAAAGTTGTCCTCATTTGCATTCATATAGATTGTCTTGTACAGCGTACTTATTTATTTTCAAATTATATGCATGTCTACTGTATTCAAGTTGGCTCGTATTTTCTGTATCTTGTTACGTCCCTCTGAGGACCTGATCCGCTGCCAGGTGTACCTGTTCTTGAGTATTTGTAGGAGCGCAGATTTGGATGGCTATAGATGCTTCGTGGACGTCTTCTCTCGAGCCGTGATTGATAGCTGGTACTTATATTGTTTAATGGTGTTGTACTTATATTATATTTACTTTCTCATTTGAGTTGGTAGTGGATTTGTTTCCATCCAACTATTATCCTTAGATACTCCTTATTGAGATCTAGTTTCATAGACATTGGTTATTTTATTCATATTTGATTTTCGTGGATGAGATCTAGATTATACCCTGTGACTTGTGACATATGTTTATACCACTTGTGGATTTGATATTCATATTACAGCGTACGTGTGGATTTGATTTCCATATATTGGAGTTGCCATATCCATGCGGCTGGCATGCTTACATGTCCTAGTCCTACGTATTTTTGGGACTGGGGCGTGACATGTTTTTGTGGTGGCCCATGCAGGTCGAGAGCATATTGTCTCGGTTACGTTATTGTACCGAACAAGCCTGCACCTAGGACTAGAGTATAGGATCTCATCCACAATTGACTATGATTCATCTTCCTCCTATCTGTTCTATTTGAACAATTGTATCCTGCTTGATTCCTGTACTTCCCTAATAGTTCTTTGAGTATAGCCTCCTGCTAGAATATAGGAACCCATGTTATTAGGATAATGATTATGGTAGCACACCTATTAAGAATACAACGGGAATATAGACACACCACTAAGTTTAGAATATCTAGTGAACCCTAGAATTTCTTTTCTATAGATTGGTTTACCATTACCCCTTGATGTATTATGAAGATTTGAGAGTAGTATAGACACTACTAGAGTTAGTTAGAAGTTTTACCATAATATTTGAACCTAGTATAGAGGATACCCTAATAAGTACCAAGACCCCTTCTCGTAGACCTTAACAGGAGTTTCTACGGTATGCTTAAGATAATTACAGTACTAGTTTATTGTTATAAGTTGGGTAGTATACCTCACAACCTAGCATCACATAGTCTTTTGCCCTATTATTGAAGTGTAACTGAATGACATTTGTCGTATGCTAGCGTAAGACGACAGTGTTTATTCAGACTATAGGACTTAGAGGCTCATACCCCAATTTAGTCGACCAATGACTTAGACAGGGAGTTAGTATGACAACTGTAGAGATTGTAGGGTCTGTTATTATTATTGCTTATGTTGTTTTTGCTTCTGCGAACTTGAATTAATTTGTACCTTCTTTCATCATAATCCAGCGTACTTATATTTTTTTGTACTACCTTGATTTATGCTGCTATTATAGCCTAGTTTTTGCAAGCTTATTCTTTTATCGAGCTTGCTCATGGCATATGTATTATTGGGTGCACACAATGATACAATTGCCTAATTAGAATCGGTGTATTAAGGTCTAGCTAACCTTAGTGCGCTTGGTTCGCTCTTCGTATGACTACTTTACGTGGATTGAGATATATGGTAGTAGACAAATATACTTGCCCCTAGACATGTCTGACACATCGTATCGATTATATAACTGTACTGATACGCGCATGTAAATAGGAAGTTACCAAAAATAGAATTTCAATCCACAACTGTCCTGACAACTCTCTTTTCGAATTCCTTAATCTCTTTGAACCTCGTACTCGTATTCTGTCACCTTCACCTTGAATTCTTTATTATTGCTCTCCGTCTTCCCCTATTTTGGAAAGACGAAACCTCGTGCTGATATAAGTTGACACTGATAGTACTAGATATACCCCATAAGGCTAATCACATGACTTAGTGACACTTTTTTTATAATTGATTAAGGGTATATCATAGGTGATATGTTTGGTGTTAAAACTTTGATAATTGAATAGCATGAGTAAATAAATTAAGGAATATTTTTCTTAAAGTATATAGCCTTCTGTGATAGATGGGTAAATTCTAAGTTGGGTAGCAGTGCATTGGCAACTCGAGAGGAATTTCTTTTAGATTGTGATCGAGTAAGATTAGATTGGGAGAGGTTCAAGCCATTTAATTTTGAGAATTTTAGAAGAATGACTAAGATGATGAGGATTAATGAATTTTAAAAATCTTGATATTGAGGACCCAATATTTATACCTTAAGTACATAATTTAAATTTTTGAGTATTGAAGGTAAAATCATCAATTTGAATTTGAAGGATAAATATATAATTTTAGACTTGAACATTGGTGGACTGCATTTAAATTATTTTTCAATTTGATGATTTAAATAAATAAATAAATAAAATTTTGATGATTGGACTACCTATTTGAAATATTGAGGATGTGAATGAAATTTAAAAAGTTGAAAACAAAAATTATAAGTAAAAATAGGAATAATATTGGACTCGAATTACTTCTAGAGGAGATTATGATACTTAGAGATCGTGAGGTAAAATTTGATATGGGTTATTTAAATCTTGAAGATATTATATGGATTCAATTTAAATTTGGATATTGATGAGTTGGAAAAGTGAGAAGAGATTACAATAGGTTGAATTTTGATTTGAACAATGATTATCTTAATTTTGAAATGATCGCGATAGATTTGAATAGATTTTGTTATTTAAATTTTTGAAAGAGATTGCGATTGACGTACCTTATGTACGAATGAGAAGGATTTAACAAATTATGCCTTATTTTAATTTCTAGGACAAAATTGTTTTAAGTTGGGTAGATTGTAAACTCCCTCACCCAAAATAGGTATTTTGTGTATATTTTATATTATTATATTTATTGTAGATGTTGAATTTATTTAGAGTATTCTCTTAGTTAATTAGAAAATAATTTTTTTAGTATATTTACTTATATAAATATTTATTTAGAATTATTTTTAGGCTATTTTAGATTATTGAGATTTTTTTATAATTTTTAGTTAATTAAAAACTAGTAACACTAATTTTCTAGGACTTTGAAGAATTTATTTATGTTCAAACTTAAATAAAAATATCCTAAACTTTTATTTTAGGTTCTAAATAATAAAATATATTTTTTATAATTTTTTGGGAATTTTCTGATTATTTTTAGTATTTATTTTGAGTTAATTATCAAAAACTGAATTAAAAACTATTTTCTAAAAAAAAAAACCCAAAAAGAAATTATTTCTGCCCAGTCAGCAAACAGGGGGCCCACCTGTCAGCCGCCCGCAGCAAACAGTGCCGGGCCCGCCTTTCAGTGACTGTGGGGCGGGCAGCGTTGGATGGCTGCCACGTGTCAAGATCTGAGCCGCGACTGCTTTCTCTCTCCTCTATATATATATTAGTTTAAGTTTATTTCTAGGGTTTTTCTTCAGCCGAATTTTGGAGAATTGCCATCTAGGGTTCCTTCATCTTCCAGAAGCCATTGCGCATAGCTCCGGACTCCAAATGAGGCCTAGTTTTTTGTGTTAGAAATATATTGAGGTTAGCTTTCTGATTATATAATTTGTTTTAAAAAATTATTATTATTAAATTCTGAAAAATTTGTAGAACACAGCATGTCCGAAAATAGACATGTTTTGATGTTTTCGTGATTACGGGAGAACCAGGAATCAGAATCATGAATCGTTTAAAGTTTCGAAAAGCTAATGTCGAGATCATTGACATATGTTTTTCCCAGAATTTATTTCGAAGTATTTTTATATTGTTAATTCTGTAGAACTTTTAGGGTAAAATTTAACCATCGGTGCACGATACGAAACTTGTATGTGCCATAATTTCCAAACGAATTTGAATTCGGACGAGCCGTAAATTTTAGCATGTTTTTGACGCTGAAATCTACAGGAATTCCTGCATGAAAGTCAAGTTTGTGTCAGTTGACTTTTCGGTCAATAGATCGCCTCGATTTGCGTGCCATGAGTCTCGAGTCGATAAAATTCAATTCCTTTGGACAAAATTTAGGCATTAACCTAAAAATCAGAATAATAAGATTAAAATAGGATTTTAGAGTAATTATTACAGAATTAAATAAATTAAAATAAATTATCTTTTGACGTGATGAATTTGTAATACATAGGCTATTTGGACTGTGACTTGGACTCTGATCCATACCAGCAGCAGGACCCCAGGCAAGATACCTTGCCAAGTTGTTTAGAGTATTTTACATGCTTAGTATATTTTTGTATAATTATTTCATTTTGTTTATTTATTGCATATGTAGTTCCTTCAGTCATTACTATATATTAGATATGTTGACACACACTTGACACTTAGTATCATAGAGGACAATCATTAGGCGTATGGGCTTTTAACCACTCTGGTAACACCGTAGTCACTAGCACGCACTATGGTGGGTCGTGTCCGATGGTCGCTACCCCCGAGGTATGTCGATTGATGGAGTCCGAGGGTCGCTACCCCCGAGGTATGACGACTGATGATGTCCACTGACGAGCGTGAGGTTGTGAGGATTAGATCGAGTAGCCTACCCTTGCCCATACGTCGAAAAGTTGTCCTCATTTGTATTCATATAGATTGTCTTGTACAGCGTACTTATTTATTTTCAAATTATATGCATGTCTACTGTATTCAAGTTGGCTCGTATTTTCTGTATCTTGTTACGTCCCTCTGAGGACCTGGTCCGCTGCCAGGTGTACCTGTTCTTGAGTATTTGCAGGAGCGCAGATTTGGATGGCTATAGATGCTTCGTGGACGTCTTCTCTCGAGCCGTGATTGATAGCTGGTACTTATATTGTTTAATGGTGTTGTACTTATATTATATTTACTTTCTTATTTGAGTTGGTAGTGGATTTATTTCCATCCAACTATCATCCTTAGATACTCCTTATTGAGATCTAGTTTCATAGACATTGGTTATTTTATTTATATTTGATTTTCGTGGATGAGATCTAATTATACCCTGTGACTTGTGACATATGTTTATACCACTTGTGGATTTGATATTCATATTACAGCGTACGTGTGGATTTGGTTTCCATATATTGGAGTTGCCATATCCATGCGGCTGGCATGCTTACGTGTCCTAGTCCTACGTATTTTTGGGACTGGAACGTGACAGGGTAATATGCGGTACTGAACTTGAGCTGGGTGCCCAATCTAGCCTGTAAACTCCTCCAAAAGTGTGACGTAAAATGACTCTTCCGGTCCAAGACTATGCTTATAGGGAACCCATGCAATTTGATAATCTGTCGCACATATATTATATATATACCCACTTTAAATGGCAAAAAGTAGACCAATTAATCAACCAGTCTACGATAACTCAAATTGCGTCGTTCCTTCTAGGAGATCGCGGAAGCCCAAAAAAAAAAATCCATGGTAGCATGCTCCCACTTCTACTGTGGAATAGGTAAGGGCTGAAGTAACCCGCCTGGCTTCTGACTCTTTGCTTTCACCTGCTGGTACACTAAGCATCTGGATACGAAGTACGCCACCTCCCATTTTATGCCATACCACCATACATGTTCCCTCATATCCCTATACATCTTGTTGGCACCAGGATACATAGAGTACTATGAGCGATGTGACTTTTACAAAACCTCCTTGCAAACCTCTCCACTTGGTACACACATCCTCTTACTGTACCATAAGAAACCATCCTCAGCAATGGTGAAGTCATCTAATAACCCAACCTGAACCTGTGCTCTGATGCTCCTCAAAGTCACGTCATCATACTAAAGGGTCCTGATCCTATCGATTAGCTTTGACTGTATCTGTAATCCCTACATCTGTATCTCGATACCAGAAACTACTACCTCAATACCCAGGTTCTCCAAATTGGCTAACAAGTGCTTATCTGATGTTAAGGATATAGCCACCAGATACCTGCTTAAAGCATCGGAGACCACCTTGGCCTTCCCTAGATGATACTATATCGATATATTAAAGTCCTTCATTAACTCCAACCACTGTCGCTATCTCATGTTTAGCTTCTTTTGTGTAAATACGTACTTTAAGCTCTTATGGTCTATGAAGATCTCCATATAGATAGTGTTTCCACAGCGTTAGAGCAAAAATGACCGCTACCAACTCCAAATCGTGGGTCAGATAGTTCTTCTCATAAGGACGCAACTGATTAGATGCATAGGCAATTACCTTCCTATTTTGCTCCAGGACGCAACCCAAACCCTTTTCTGAAGCGTCACTATAAATAATGAATACACCTATCCCTGATGGAAATATCAATACTAGAGCTGTCGTCAATCTCTTCTTCAGCCCATTAAAAGCGGTCTGACACTCCTTTGTCCATACAAACTCCACGTCCTTCTTGGTCAGCCTAGTCATCGACTTTACAATTTTGGAAAAGTCCTGTATAAACCTCATGTAGTACCCTGCCAGTCCCAGAAAACTCCTGATCTCTGCCATCGAACTTGAAGTAGCCTATGACTCCACTGCCGTGATCTTCCTAAGTTCAACTGAGATCACATCTCCTGTTACCACATGACCAAGGAATTCGACTTTGTCAAGGAAGAATTCGTACATTGAATGCTTTCCATAAAGCTTCTCCTTCCTGAGAGTCTCCAGAACTATCCTCAGGTGCTCCTTGTGATCCTCTGGCGTCTTCGAATATACAAGGATATCATCGATTACTACCACGAACTTATCAATGTATTGGTGGAAAACCTTGTTTATCAGGTTCATCAACACCGCTGGAGCATTGGTCAACCCAAACGACATCGCCATAAATTTGATCTAACCATACCGGGTCCGAAAAGTTATCTTTGGAATATTCTCTCTCTTCACCTTCACCTAATGGAAGCCTGACCTCAAGTCTATCCTAAAAAAATACCTTAGATTCGCTCAACTGATCGAAGAGATCATCTATCCTCGGCAGCGGGTATCTGTTCTTGATAGTGAGGTTGTTAAGAGCCCTGTAGTATATACACATACGTACTGACCCATCCTTCTTCGGTACAAACAATACCGGAGTACTCCACGATAAAGAACTGGATCTGATGAAGCCCTTGTCCTATAACTCATCCATCTGCTTCTTCAACTCTGCCAGCTCACTATTGTTAAATCTATGGATATGCTGTGATATCAGCTCTACGTCCGGTACCAAGTCTATAGAGAAATCAACGTCCCTGTCTGGCCGCAACCCCGACAACTCCTCTGGAAAGACATCCCGGAACTCCATAATCAAAGGATGTGGCAACTCTTCCTCTTCCACCAGGTTTCCATAGATGACTTTCTCGCTCTGCTCTGCTGATCCTCCGACAATCTTGAACTATGGCTCTTCCGATGGCCAAAATAAAACTCTGCCTCTACGACAATCTATACTAGCATGGTGCCTACTCAACCAATCTATCCCAAGTACAATGTCGTAACTCGAAAGTGGCATTACGAGTAACCACGCACTCAATTTTTGGCCTCCCAAGGTAGCTCTCTGATCCTTACAAATATCACTGACCATGATGATGCCATCCTTAGTCATGATCTTGCAAGTCCTACATAAGGGTTCAGCCTCTAAATAATTCTTAAGAGCAAAAGATATTGATACAAAGCTATGGGAAGCACCAAAATCAAATAAAGCTAATGCTGGAATATAATCTAAAAGAACTAAACATGTGATGACGTATACACCTGGCTCTGTCTCCTCAATCGTCATGGCAAAAGATCGCCCCTGTTGTGCTCCTATCTGCTGCTGATGCTGCATAAAATATTGTTGCTGGGTCGGGAGTGGAGGTCCCCGCTGCTGTGCTACAGGTGCTACTGGCACTCTAACATGTGCTCTAACTGGTGCTCTCTGAGCAAGAGCTCCACCCTGACCTTGACGAACTGGTACCAAATGATAATATCTCAGTTGGTGCCCCGCTGCTCCATAGAACAAACATACTCCTAATCTCTTCCTGCAGATATTCCATTCGTGTCCTGGCTTCTTATAGAAGGGACAGATAAGAGTCTGCTGCTGATGCCTCTGAGGTTGGCGATGCGCCTGCTGGAACTTCTGATGCTAAGGCTGAAATGTCCGTTGCTGTTGGAACTGGGGCCACTTGGCTGGATCTGCACTGCTGCTGCCATTGAATATCTCTTCGTCCCTCTTGGGCTTCAAACTCAAGTTCCTCTAAACCTTGTAGGCCTCCTTAAGTATTGCCTCGTAGGTCTCATGATTTCAACAAATAAGGGCCTTTACGTCCCAATTCAGGCCCTCCCTGAACCGGCTCGCCCAGTCCTCCAGATCTTGCACAATGTTAGCCACATACCGGTTCAACCTGCCAAACTTTGTGGCATACTCCTCATCAGATAGGTTTCCCTGCTGAAGGTTTTTGAACTGTCGCCCCAGATCAAGTCTCTTGGTAGGAGGAAAGAACATCTTCTTGAACAAGTCCTTGAAGCCGTCCCACGTCAATCTTGTAGTAGCGATCTATGGCTCATTCCGGAACTAAGTATTGACAATGTCTAATATTTGCAACTCGGCCGCCTCTACCTTCAGATCCTCTGGTAGGCAGGATAAATGCATGATGTACTCACTTTTCTCTAACCAGTCATCGGCATATATAATGCCCTCCGTCCCCTTGAAAATACGGGGATCTAACTTCTTGAAGTCTTGTATATTGCCCAGCTTGGGCTGGGCCTTCTGTGGCTGTGGTGGTTCCGTCCTCTCTACTACTGCGATAGCCACCTGGTGGGCATTATAAATGTCCTAGCATAGTACATCTGCCTGCCTTTGCTGCGCCGCCATTATCTCCCAGAATATGGCGAACATATGTGTTGCATCCGCTAGCATAGGTGGTGGTGGTGGTGGAAGTCGCTCAAAAGAAGCTAAAATCAAACCAACTCTACGGACAGGTGAGGGAGGAGGACCGCCAAAAGTAGTGGAAGCTCCCACCTAAACTGGGGAGGAAGCCCTCTGAACCGAAGGAGGTGGAATGGCTTCAGCTACTGCAGCTGCTCGAAAAGGGGGTAGAGAAGTCGCCGACCTCTCAGAAACTGCTCTAGCATACTATGAACGGGTCTTTGACGACATCCTTTAGACAGTTCGAAACAAATGATAATAATAAGGCACAAGATACGATATCATCAAGAAAGGACAATAATATTTCAAAAGAAAGCAATATTCGGAATGAAAAAGATAGCAAGAATCAATAGGTGGAATTGTTTTCTAGTTATGATTGAGTATTATATCTCATCCTAGTGTCCTATATCCTATATTCTATTACAGGCTCGCAATAGCAGTCTAAGTCCGAGTACCACTACGATATCGTACTAGTTGCTACTCGCCTTCATGGGCCACCACTAAAAATGTGTCACAACCCGTACCCGAAAATTGGGCATGAGTCATGGGTACGTCTAGCCTACGCCGCAGCATCGGTGGTAGAATATTGTAAGGTCCAAAAAATTATCTAACAAACTCACGCAATGATATATGTATATCCTGTCAATGGTAACTCACTCCAAAAGGAGGACAAGATGAATATATATAACATCAATACTCAATCAAACAAACTAGAGATAGATAATGGCACGATAACATAAAAGAAGGGAAATAATAAGTTATTACAATATCCAAGTCTAGAGTTTAGCAAATAACACGAAGGGTCTCAATATAAATAACATGCCAAGGTCTAAGCTGGAAACATATCCATTACAAATAAAAGGTACTAGTTACTGGTTTGCTATAGCTAGGTGTGTCTCCTCGACTGCTAGAATCAGATCATCCTGGACTAAAGGATCTACCTTAGCTGGCTCTCCATCCTGCAGGCAGCTGAGGTAGATCCTTTAGTAGCAATCGTTTGGAAAAATAAATCCAATTAGGAAAGGAGCAAAGTACAAAACTCTAAAAGTAGTTTCATGTACATGGTAGAGAATATATAACAACAATAAAAATGAATACAAGATGCACAGGTAACTAGAAAGTGGAAATATAACTAGAAGAGTAATTACAATAAACATGGTGTGAACTTGCAATAAGAGAATTGTAAATAAAAGAACTAATGATACTAACTAGTTTCTTAGGGTACAAGTTCATTATATGATCGGTTTAGGTTGCACAGGAATATTCTATGGTAACTCAATTACACGTGTATGGTGTAATTAACATGACACGAATACACTAAGGGTTTGATCACATAATCAACTCCTACTCTTCCGCCCTAACTAATATTCATGGATCAAATTATGACACGTTATGCACACAAACATAATATGAGCACACGGAGCACACGATATGTACGAGCACAAGGAATACCATAAGCACACGATAAAGTACATGTGTAAAAAGTATCCAATACATGCGTCAAATAAATAACATCTCCTGACTCGATCCATATAATACCAGTCCGTGTAAGATGGTGTCAGAATCAAGTAAACAGATCTAGAATATTTACTTGATCTAGAATATATGATATATACGCTATCAAGTACTGAAAACTAACAGAGAATGTACTCGCATGTGGTCCAGAGTAAATGATGCAAAATGGTATCCAAACTGGTGTCACACAGATCTATATATGAATTTACATGTTATTGGGTGTAACGAAAGGATAAACAAGTTTAAATAAACTAAATATGATTTTCTAGGTCAAGACTAGGTCATATTGGTCAACTAGGACGATACCTTGATTTAGGCTCAAATCTAGCTATTTCTAGGTTGTATGAGTTAATATCTAGATTATTAGGTCTAACCACTGCTTACTTAGGCTATACTAGCTATTATAAGATATTAGGGTATCATAACTATTAAGTATTAATAGATATACTTATATATATAACATAGTTATTCATTAGCTAAATATAACTTAATATTGATTAACTCAGCTTTGAGCCATCCTTGGTGTCAACATCTAACAATCCTCTTGGTATCCAATAACAAATACCAATGATACAACATACCTTCACTATTACCTTGACTTAACTCAAGGTAGTACTAAACCTAGTATCAAACCCATACTAACCAAAATTTAATATACATTAACTTATAACCAATAATATACTAACTAACATATATATATATATTAACTTAACTACAATACTCAAACTAACGTACATAACACTAACATAACTAACTGTGAACCAAAATTCTAACAACTGATCACTAACTAATATATATTAACTTATAAATACATTAACTAACCTACTCTAACATACATATACTAACTTAAGAACTGTTATCAATAACTTATACTAATATATATCTAATACTACCCATAACTATTAGTTCAGTCACTAACTTATCTAACTCATCTGCTAATATTAACTTACTGATACACAATATAGACACTCTCTAACTCACATACAAGCACTACAACTTAAGCATATGATACTCATGTTTCAGTGACACATAATTCACTTTTCCCCTCGTGCACACTAGCACAACACTGTCACAATCACTTCACATACAACGTCCCCCTCATTACCCGACTATATACACTATATTAACTTAACTCTAACCCAAACTCACATACAATAACTACTAACCGTTAAATAACGGTTATCAATATACTAACTAACATCACCAATATAGTAATTTTAACATACTTACACTAACTAATATACTTACACTAACGTATTGGTATATATACTAACTGATATATAATAGATATCATATACCACTTAGCTTATAACTCAACTACAACCAACATACCCAACTTCTTAATACCCGACTGATACAACCCCTCACATATTATAATTGTTCCTACAACAGACCACTATATACTTCCCCATCCTAATAACTAATTCAATGATACTTATCATGTATCATTGATACATGCCTCTTTGATACACCCCCATCTCTGTGATAGTAGCCACTTGCCCACTGTTCAGCTTCCCTTTAACTCTAAGTTACCCACCTAGACACATATATAAACCATGAACACTAGAACTGATACACAATCAAACCCTCACTATTTTCTGCAGTGCACATGAGTGCACTATAACCTCAACTCTCCCTCAATCCTGGAAACCAAGTCACTACTGTACTCCCCTAACACTCCAACCTGGAACCACTATATTTTTTGTACTCTAAAACACTTGTGCAATATTGCATTAGGCAGTGCACAACTGAACTCCCAACTGTGCTGCAACCAAGCTCATCCCTCACTGGCCACTCGAGCCTGACCCATGCTTGCTGCTGCTGGGTCTACTTAATGTTGTTGTTGCTGCTGCTTCCTTATCTCTGTCTTCATAAACTATTGTATCACTATAGCATCCTTTATCAACTGATACTATATAGTTGGTACCACTGATACAGCCCAATTTCCCCTTGTGTACAGTCACACACATACAATAGTGCACTTCACACCCCCCTTCATTCACTCCCTTATGTAACCTGGCATTAAAATTTTCCCCTTTACTTCTCTATAACCAACCTACACATTCATAATCTTATAACTCACACACACTACCACACCAATACCCCTACTGCTACTGTTGTTATTGATTTCCCATGTGCCGGAGCACAGTCAACCTCACTCGTGCACATTTTGTGCATACTGTGCACAGTGATAGTACACACACACAATACTATATGAATATACAAGAGTAAAACTAAAAACAAGCCAAAATAGCCAATTTGTCATTCAACAAATACTTGGTGTGTAAGAGGCCACACATGGATATCACACCATGATATTCATGTGATATCATCTTGATACACACCCCAAATCATTTCCAATACCTCCCAAATCATCAAGACACACCTAAAACACCAAAAAGAAATATAAAAATAATGAGAAATGACCCATTTGATATTCTATCAAACACTTGGTGTGCCACCTCAGAGTTTTCTCTAAATGGACATAAAACTCATTGTAACTATCTCCAATGGTCTCCTGTGGACCTAGTTTTTTTTTCTATGGGTAGCCCTAAGATAAGAAAAGGTTCCTATAGGTCTATTACACAATTTTAGTATTGAAATGACATAGAAAATGAGAGTTTACCTATTAGGAGATGGATTCCCAATGAGTTTCCTTCTAATAAGCACAAGGATGAGACATTGACTCCAACTCCAAGCAATACTCCTTTTCTTGTAGCCTCTTATAATCCTCAAGCTTCTAGCTCTCCATGGGGATAAAAATGTCATGCCCCAGTCCCAAAATACGTAGGACTAGGAACACGTAAGCATGCCAACCGTATGTATATGGCAACTCTAATATATGATTACCATAATACACACGTACGTTGTAATATGAATATAAACTCACATGTGGTATATATATAGTGTCACAAGTAACAGATGTACTAATCTCATCTATAAAATAAGTCATAGAAAAGAAATAACTAAACTATAATAATGAGTCTTTTTAATCCAACAATGATAGTCGGGTGGAGACAAATCCACTACCAATGACTATATCAATACTAAAATTAGGGAGAAGGGTAAATCTCTAACATAAAATAAGATGATGACATAAAGGTATCAGCGAAGCGATCCATCGCTAGAGATAATCAAGGATGCTCAGAAGGTAAGACCTCCTCGAGAGTGATAAGTAGTAACTCCTGATCCGTGCTCCTGTGAATAGCCATGAACATCTACACCTGGAAAGGGACCAGGTCCTCAGAGGGACGTAATAAGATACATAGAAGAATGCCAATTTGAATATAGTAAACATGCATAATAGGTAGAAAAATATATAAGTACGCTATACAAGACAATCAATATGAAATGCATAATGAGGATAACTTTTCGACATATGGGCAAGGGTAGGCTACTCGATTTAAATCTCACAACTCACACACACGTCAGGGGACATCATCAGCCGACATATCGCGGGGGTAGCGACCCTCGTGACTCCATCAATCGACATACCGCGGGGACCATCGGACACGACTACCATAGTGCGTGCTAGTTACTACAGCTCACCAGAGTGGCTATAGCCCATACGCCTACTGATTGTCCTCTATGATACTAAGTGTCAAGTATGTGTCAACATATCTAATATATAGTAATGACTGAAAGAAACTACACATGCAATAAATATATAGAAATAAAATGAATATACAGAAATATAATAAGCATGTAAAGTACTGTAAGCAATTTGGCAAGGTATCTTGCCTGGTAAGAAAGCTGCAAAGTATAACGTCCAGGAGTCAAGCACACAGGATCAGAAACTACGGTCTCAGAATGAATGCCTCCGGATGCTGAAATAAATATCACCAACGTTCCTAGAATAAGAGAGATAGGTAAAAAATACTACCCTTTCGTCCAATTTGGACACAAGGGCAAAACGGTAATTTCGGATCAAAGCGGGGTCCACATGCGGCCCACTTTGTACCGAAAAGCGTGCCAGAGATAAAGGTCTCTAAAAGGGACAAATTATAGGTTAAACCAATTCTAAACGTCAATACGAACTCAACGGTATGTCCAATTTTGGATTCCGGTGAGCCGAACACAAATTTGCCCAAAAAGTCAACCGTGGGGCCTACAAATAGGGGACTTAGTCAATTGTCTCAGAATCGCGTGAAACTTGGGTCACAGGACCAGCGTGATACCACGAGTCCAATGGCGTAAGTTTTGTCGTATTCTGACGAGCGTACACTAAATGGTGCAGTATTTTGCAAAAGTCGTGATACAGGAACTTTTTGCGGATACGGGCTGATTTCGACGTGCACACGCGTCCGAATTAGTTTTTACGAAAGTCCACACATCTGGGTATACTATGTGCACCTTTCGGTATACTTGGTACACGATGGGGCGGTCCCGTTTGGCGGGGCGCACTCCATATCATAAATTTTGGAAGTTGAGAAAACAGGTTTTTTATGATTTTTCATCCGATTTAATTCAGCATTCAGCATCAAATAAAATAAAGTAATTGACTAAAAATAATCTAGGTTAGGTGGTCTTCACATAGCAAAAAGAATTTCTAGGTTTGGATCTCTGTGGTGGGAGATACGAGTCCTTGAAAATGGGTCATCGCAACAGATTTTTCTGAAATTAAATGACGTAGTTTTCCTCGACTTGACGTCGATTTTTACCTAGGGTTTAGCATTGTACAAAGTAAACTAATCTATGGAATCTAGAGAGGGATAGGTGGGGATCATACCAGCGAAGATGGGGTCGAATTTGGTTGAGTGAGGAGATAGAAATCAGCGCGGGAACAGGGGTATGCTACTGTTCATTCTCTGTCGCATGCGCGGGGATGACGCTCGAACGGCGACGTCGCGGCCTGCGTGCGGCTACTCCTGTGGCACAGTGGTGGCGCGCGAGGCGGAGGTCCCAAGGCTGCGACGTCAGGTCAGGGTTGAAGGGTTTAGGGCTAGGGTTTGTAATTATGGTATATATATAGAGAGAGAGGTCGAGAGGGGGCGGGTGAGGGTTACGCGCGGGGGGGAGGGAGAAGCCCTTGCAGCCGCTGCTGTTGGCTTCTGTAAACGGGTGCGGGGTTTAGGGATGATGGGCGGGTATTAGTAATGGGTTTAGTTAGCGTTTAGGGTTATAGGTATTATTCGTTTTAATTCTTTTTCTATCTTTTTTTTTTAATTCTCTAATTTTATTTCTTAGTCTTTTCTATTTTTATTTCTTTCTTTTTCTATTCTTGTCTATTAATAATATATATATATATATATATATATATATATATATATATATATATATATATATATATAATTCTAGAAATTTATATTGGTTCATATAATAAATCTATCAACTGTCCACAGGGTCTCCTACATGAAAATAATTAAGAAAAAATTATAATTGCTCCATAAATCCTCTATTGCACAATCACCTCAAAATAAAAAAATTAAATAAATTCTATTACTTCTAATTACCTAATAAATGCTATAAATTAATTAAATAATTAATATGGTTTAAAAATTAGGGGTTTTACAAAAAATGAGAGGGGTGGGGCTTGGTTTTGAAGAAATTTGGTGGAGAAATAAATGCTTGGAGGGAAGAACTAAACTTAGAGTTTCTTCATGAACAATAATGAAGAAGATGGAGCCCCCCCCCTCCTTATAGGGCCGGCCACTAGGGTTAGGGTTGGCTAAGGCACAATATCCAAAATGTTCCTCCTTATTGTCATGAAGAATTATTTAAGAAATAAGGGGTTTAACTAAGAGGGTTTCTAATTTAATTAAAAGGGGTTATTGATCATTCCCTCTAATTAAATTAATCAATATTGACAAAACAATTGGTGCACTAATAGTCATGACAAGTCTAGTTGGGTTCATTAGCAACTAGTCTAACTAAGAGATAACACACAATCATCTATATTAAATATCAATATATATATACAACCACACAATTTATTAAGTAATAAAATATATCAATAATAATAATACCAAATGACTAAAATATCTCTATCTTGAAAAGTGATGGTTACACTAAAAAGCCCTTCCCTCTTCTCTATTGGGTCTAATTGGGTTTAGGGGACATAATCTAGTTATAAAATAACTAATGACTCAAGTTGGCTCAACTCAACTAGTCTAAACTTGTTAGCTAACCTATTAGTCATATAATTAATATATGTAATATTCTAATATTTAAAAATAATAGTAAAATAAAAAATATTCTTATAATAAAAATGTGGTAGTTACAATCATATCCCTCTTAGAAAATTTTGTCCTCAAAATTTAAAGATGGTTGTATCCCTCTCTAGGTCAAAACCTACCAATCTATCTAAAGTCATGCAAGCATATAATTTATTGAAAAATAAATCACATTATTATGAACATGCATGGTTATGGGCTATGTCTGTTATGATATTGATGTCTCTATCAAGAGTATACTACTAACTATACTATAGCACAAAATTACTAAAGCAATCTATAAGGTACTGAGGAATCAAGCAATCAATAGATGGAAGGGACAAAAAGAAAGAACAGAACATGCTAATCCATCATATGTAGCATCGGTCCCCTCGATCGTCATTGTAAAATCCCTGCTCTGCTGGGGTTTCCTCTCTACTGGTGTGGGTAATTTTATGTGCCACATGTGGCCTTGCTGGACTCCTCTATTCTCATTGTCTGAAATACCTGCACTCCTACTCTCTAGGATACTTCATTATATACCCTATCTCAATATCACACTAATACACCTAACTAATATTATCACCCATAATAACACTCACAGATACTAGACTAACATACTCCATATAACACTCATCCTAGTCTTGATACACTCTGATCACTCGCTCGATGTAGGCGCCCTTTGTACACAGAGACTAACTCTATACTATACATGCTTAATACTCCAGGATACCAACTACTAACTATGCTCTAATACCTACCTTATAACTATTATTAAAATGGTACTACACTATGAGTTACTTTTAGGCTTATATACTGATATCTAATGCTCATATACCCAACCAGAAAATACTCTCAGACTCACAAACTATATTCCCAACAGTCAACTGATACTCAACTAGACACAGACCAATCTGCAAGTTACCAAACTACTATACTATCCAAAAAAGCTGTCTCAGGAACTAATGAAGGTAAAGCTCTTATAGGGAACTAAACTATAGGAACTAGAGGTATCTCTATCCTGAGCTAATAAGTTGATAGAACAGATCTCAATGATAATAAGGTTGAATGATAGAGACGATATATTAAGAACCAATTTAAGATATAATCTAATAATTATACACGTCTATCTAAAATTATGTTACCCAGAATCCTCGTCAGGCTAGTAAGAATAGCTGCGATAAAATATAGAGTCTGTAACTAAGGTATGTACCTCTATAATCATGTTATCTAGAATCTTTGCTATGCCAACTAGTATAGCTGCGAGAAATTCTAAATTCTATAACTAAGATATGTACATCCAAAATCAGGTCTCTATGTTTCCACCACGCCAGCTAGTATGACTGCGATAAACTCTAAACTTCATAACTAAGGCAGACGATTACCTTTCTCACTATCCTCATCAAAATATGTTACCAGAATATACCTCAATTTAGTCCATAAAATTTATCTCAATACAAGAATCAAATTCATCAATGAACCGAAACAAGTTGAAACAGTTTTCGGAATAATATTTTGGTATGATTCCCAAGGGTCATCCCAGAAATCTCTCAAAAATTCTAATTTATGATTAATCATTCTTTCATCCTATATCATATATCCTATCACAGGCTCGATGTAGAACAACTATGCCATTGAACTACCATGATATCGCACTAATTATGAAGCCTGACCTGCATAGGCCACCAAAAAAATATGTCACGACCAGTGTCATAACCCACACCTAGATGTGAGGTACGAGTAAGTGAGCGACATCCATCCTACACTGAAGCATAATGTTGTCTAAGTCAACAATACTATCTATCTATCTAACACAATAATATATATAATATATCAATGATATCTCTACTCCAAACGGAGGACAAGATGATAATATCTAATGATAATCAATATTCAATCATAATAGACTAGAGAAACATAATGGCACGAGATCATATAGAAACAATAGAATCACAAAGTTTTAACTACAACCAATAACCAAGTCTAAGAGTCTATCAATAATCACAATAAGTCTTAAATATAAATAGCATGACAAATGTCAAAACTGGAGACAGATCCAGTATAATAAAAATACTAGCTAAGTGTCTGCTATAACTAGTTGAGCCTCCTCAACGGTTAGTACTAGATCCTCTTGTACTAAGGCTGCAACCTCAGCTGGCTCTACGTCCTGTGGGCCATAATGTGTAGGACACTAGTCCTCTAAATAATTATCTAAAAAATATATCCAGTTCAGATTGGAGAAAAGTACAACCCAATAGCAGTTCCAATAAATGATAGAATCTATTAAACAGTAATAGCAATAAAAATAAATGATAGAGGATAACTGAGATAGTAAACATCATGACAAGAGAATATCACGACTGATAATAGGAAATAACTAAGAGCAATATGATAAGAATAAATACTATAATAAACTGGAAATAAAAGAGAACTATAATAACAAGTGCCTTAAAATATTAGTATGATATGTGATCGGCTTGGGCCTAGTACGGTCTATAAATAAAGAAGACTAACTCAACCACATAATTGTCTAGTTATCACGGTCTACAGTACAACACGATCTATAAGGTATGATCATATATCCACTAATACTTCTCCTGCCCCTGACTGGTACACGAATCCAAATTATGACAAATTATAACAGGTAAATCATGATGCACGATCTATAATATCATGTACAATGAGCAAGGTCTATATAATAACAAAGATATCATGGTAATCACTTAGTAATGACGAAGAATGATATAATAATCACTGAGTGATCACGAACAATAACATCTCATGACAGAGATCCAAGTATACCAATCCGTGTATTATCGAGTACTTTCTCTGATAGTTTTCTTATTTGATAGTCTCTATATTACATGTCTTTAGTATTGAGATATATGATTATTGACAAGACTAAACTAGCTCATACTAGGTGAGACTAGATTATACCTAAGTTTCTTTGTCTATACCTTGAAGGTATTAGCTATACTAGCTAATACCACTAAGTATCTTATATATAACTTACTATATACTAGTATTACCTAGTATCTAGAATTATCTTGGTGTATAGATTAGTTCTCATACCTTAATACCTTAACTATAACTTGATATCTAGATACCTAGGGAAACACCAATACCTTAGTGTGACTTAAATTACCTAATATCTTACTAAATATTACTTATCTTACATACTAGTTTAGACTTATACCTACACCTGCTAATTATATTAAACTTATACTAATATACATATCCAACACTCAAACCGTCACTCACAATATCCTACAACTGACTGACACCCTACCCTGATATTACATAATATCAAATCACCCTCATGTTGATATATTAATACCATACCCCAAGCTCAATACCACTCCTCACTAACTGAGATACTTTATTGGCACTCCCTCCAATACACAATGACTGGTACACTAATGTATCACTCCCCATATACATACCTAACACAACTCTAATACAGTCACACACTTCCCCTTCCCCTTTGAAAAGATATACACCTGGACACATTGCTATCGCCCCTAATGACATTGCTGTTGTTGCTTCTAAGGCTACTGTTACCTTACCTCTCCAAGAAACACTCACACACAGACCTGCCCTGGTGTACCACTGAAATCTTATGTTGCTAGGTTGTACTGTTATGGACAGCAAAGAGTACCAACTTGCACTATAACTTGGGTTATTTCCACCTCTTAACCTACATTGAACCTGGTACTGCCAACCTGTAGTGAACGTTCTATAGTTCACTAATTTTCTTTCAATACTTCTCCAAACATTCCCCCATCTGGGTATGCCGTCAAGCCCCACTGCCTGACCCAACCTCCAGTACCCACACTGCCCGAGCTCCCTTAGCCTATCTCCTTCACCTCAGTACACAAGGCAGTGCCACGCTCCTCTACTGCCTGCACAACCCGAGCCATGCTCATAGCAGACATAAGTAATCTCCTACCTAGACACAATCCTAACACCAGACCCCTAAACCTATACTAAAATACTAAATATTCATTTAACCCTTGCCTATGCAACTCACCAAATACATTACACCATCATAAGTACTCAGGTACCAACACTCCAAGACACCACATGCAATCAAGATCCCCAAGACACTCACTAATTCCATATACACACACACACACACACACACACACACACACACATATATATATATATATATATATATATATATATATATAACACACACACACACACACACACACACACACACACACACATATATATATATATATATATATATAACACACACACACACACACACACACATATATATATATATATATATATATATATATATATATATATATATATATATATATATATATAACACACACACACACACACACTATATACCCAATTTAAGAATACACTCAAACCATTCACCAAATACCTGGTGTGCTCCCTGAAGATACCCATCTATAGCTTATGATACGCTCGCGATACGCACTCACAAGCCCACTATACACTCCCCAAACCCCATAAACTACTATAACTAAAATATATAACATGTATTTTATCTATTTAAATGCAATGAATGAAATTTGGCATGCTAAAGCCCACGATACATGTAAATATCTCTCCTACGACATTGTATCACGACGTATCATGATATACACTCTCCGTATCCAATTATAGATATGTACACCCTTGCAAATCATGCACCTCACTCTAAAATTACTAAATAGATATTTCTACAAATACCTAATAGCCCAAACTTGGATTTTTTCTAATTTGGTAATAAAAGTCAATGTAATTATCACAATATAGCTCATATAAACTTAAGGTCTTCCTCCTATGGGTAATCCTTAGCTATGGAAGGGTTCACTAGGGTATAATACCATAAAGTAACCATGAAATTCAAGAAAAATGGGGGGGGGGGTTATATCTAATTGGAAGTCAAATTTTAATAAAACTCCTCTAGGTGGACACAAAATATTCACAAGCTCCTGGAATCTCTTCTCCAAGTACTGCTCCTTGCAATCCAAGATCCTAGGCTTCCTTGATGATAAAAATGAGTAGAAAATGAGAGAAAATAAACTAAAAATGGTGGGGTTTGGTCTCAATTTAGGGAAGAACAAATTTGGAGGTAAAATATAATGACTTATAAAGAGGAGAGCGACTCCCTTCCCTATTTTAGGGCCGGCCGCACCTACTCCCCCTTGGCAAAGCAAAAAGTCCCAAATGACCCTAATTTATGTCATGAAGGGTTTAGTAATTAAGGGATTAACTAAAAGGGAAGGTTATAATATTAATAAATATAATATTCTATTCATTCTCTTAATTTAATGAGTCAAACCATGACTAACTAATTGATTGAACCAATAGGTCTTGACAAGTCTAGTTGGGTCCACTTGGGCTCACTAGTACCTAGTCTAACTAATGGGAAAATACACTAACTACTAACTAACTAACTAACTAACTAACTATATATATATATATATATATATATATATATATATATATATAATATCAATAATATAAAATAACAAAAATATCCTTCTCCGGAAATGTGGTAGTTACAATCCTACCCTCCTTAGAAAAATTTTGTCCTCAAAATTTAAGGAAATGCTAGCACTAGAATAGAACAAGCACGATCCAGAAAGAAGGAATATCCCATGACTCTAAGATAAAGTAATACTCACACATTTCCTCTCCTAGGAATATCACTTAATCATCATATTTTTATAAAATCTTAATTCCTTATTAAACTGAGCTTGAAGTGTTATTGAAATCCCTATATTGTCCTTGATACATTAACCACTATCATATATTTATAATATATTGATCCAAACATTAAAATTATGAGATTCCATGTAAGTTCACTCCCCCTTATATGTCAATATTTTCTCTTGTTATTTCTAGTTAATCTTATGATCCTCTGTCATCAATTGTAAACTCTTACAAGATGTGGTTACCCCAAATTTTCAATCTCATCCATAGAAGAGCCCATCCTTCGAAATTCAATTCCTCCTCGAGTTTCCAAGTCCATCTTATCAATTTCAAAATTCTATCTACTTGTATGTTCTTCCAGTCAAAATATCTCGTACCTCATTTTATTTTCTTTTCATCTACTACCCCGTTGTATTTGGTATCCTCATTCTGATTTAACTACTTTTCCACCATTGTTTTCCTCTTGTAGTTTTGTCATTTAATTTTGCCCCAAATCATATTCTATAAATCAATTTATCTCATCATAAAGTTCTTATCACTTCAAATTTATGTTATTCCCTTAGGCATGCTCGAAATCCCAATTCTGTGTTTTGATCGAATTATTATTAATTCTTTTATCACAGTAGATTATTCTCATCATTCTCACTTTCACCTACTTTGTCTTTAGCCTAATTTCTCTCTCCATTGAATATTCATATACTAAATCCATTCAAGTTTTACCAATTTTCTATTTGACCAAAACTTATCTTAATTACTTTTTATTTTTCTCGATCCTATAAATCTTTAAAACACAAGATTTGCCATGATCTTAACACTTATAAGATTTTAAATCTTAACTATTTTCATTATCCTTCATCATTAATTCACTAATGCTAATATTTTCAAGATCCATAATCATCCTTGACTTCTTTATTAGTCCTCGATATCACCTCAATTTGTACCACCTACTGATAAACAATACCTCCTTCCTTCAAGGTTTATATCCTCTATGACTTCAAACTTAATTTCATACTATCAACCTTTAATTTTAACATTGATGTTTCGATTCCCTAAAATATTATTTCTTCCGATAAAATTACTCTAGTAATCTCGTCTGGTTTCTCTTCAGAGTTCCAACTCTCAATACTTCTGACCTGTGAAGTTCTATCATCCGTGTTCATGCATACGGTTCCATTGTCAAATCCTACTTTATTACTCTGTCTACTCGTTAACGATCTCCACTTATCGTAGACCTTGAAGTCTCTACCAAGAGCTCCACCTATGAACTACCCCTCAATGTCCTAATAAGAATAACTCTACTGGGATAGACAATAATATAATCAAACTGGTATTGTAAAACTTTATAATGAACCGTACACAATTCAATACAAGAATGGAGTTACAGAAAGATATGATAGATGGTGGAGAACTTGTTCTAGAATATCTGCTTGATTTCCTTCAGAAATAACAGTCCTTTAAGGTACATCCATACAATCTCATGTAATCTTATGATCCCTTATCAGATCCTGTAACCTATCATTAACTCTGTAATTTTTTTTCAATTTCCTCAACTTGTGTTTTAACTAAGCACATAATCTTAAGTCAAATTTATCTTCTCTATTGAAGTTCAATAATTTTATTTATTCTCGATTTTTTCTCTGTATTCCTCAAATTTACTACTCTCTCAATATTAATATTTTTGTCAAATTCTCATATCATTCCTCAATAACATATGTCATTAAATTAAACATTGACCTCAAAATATTTATAATCTTTCAATCTTCCTTTACCAATTTAACCTTATAATTAAAAAATCCTCTCAATTCATAACATTATTGTCGATTATTATTTCCAATTTAAATTTATATCCAAAAAATAAAATAATCTCCTGTCCCCCTTTTTTTACTAATCATTGGTTTTATTATTCAGCTTTATACCATATTCCGATAATTATAATTCATCAAATTTATTTTGCCATCATCCTTAATACTTTCTTATTTCTTAAAAATATAAAATTAACCCTAATATATTAAAGTATATCCTCTATGCACTTTTTGATATTCATACTATCAAAATACCTTTATGTATGGAGACTGATCATCCTCAATCTAACATTCATTTTTCTTATATTTTTCTTGATTTTTGATATCATTCTCAATTCACTATTTAAATATCAATTATCATCAATTTATCCATCTATATGTGTAAGAAATTATGCAAGAATTATATATCAGAACTGGAGGGCGTTGTAGCGCAATCTCTTATCTTATGCCAATCAGATCTACAATAGAGGCACATACCCTTCCTCTTCCTACATTCCTTCCATAGGTGCCCCGACCTCTTGAAAAAATTACAAGTGGGACCCCCTTTGACAAGCCTATGATGAGCTGAATCCCTAACTGGAATATGATACATATGCTATATACTTGGGCGCTTCAGAGGCACGGTGTAGATACCATCCAGTGCCCTCTTGAGTTTGGATCCTTTCTCTTGGTGATGAATAATGCCGAATTGTTGTTGGATCCTCTGTCCTTGCTCCCTATGTACTCTCCTCAGCTCTTCCAATTCTTGTATGTCCCTTGCTTCACTAACCCCCTTTTTCTCATGATCCAAGGTTGGAGGCAATGTATCCTCCGAGGTTCCTTCCACGCAAACCTTCTTGCTTGTATCTCCTTCCGCCATGTTCAAAGACGTTATTCCTGAGGATATAGATAAGCAGATAATGAGTTTCAAGGGCATAAGAATTCAAATATCATAATAAAAAGAAATATTCAAGAATCAAATGAGTATAAGAATTTCCTAGATGTGGTTGAGTATTCTCTCATCCTAGTATCATATACCCTATATTTTATCGCAGGCTCGTAGTGGTACAACTATGCTGTTGTACTACTATGACTTCGCACTAAATGCGAAGCCTGACCTACATGGGCTACCACAAAAATATGTCATAATCCGTACCCGGATATGAGGGCACGAGTACGTGAGCGACGTCCAGCCTATGCCATAGCATGGACGGTAGAACGATGTCTAAGTCAATAGTACTATCTATCTATTTATCTATCTATCTATCTATCTATCTATCTATCTATTTCACACAATAATATATATAACCTGTCAATGATATATCAACTCCTAACGAAAGAGAAGATGATAATATATAATGATAATCAATACTCAATCATAATGGACTAGAGAAGATAATGGTACGATATCATATAGAAGAAATAAAATCATAAAGTCTCAACTACAACCAATATCCAAGTCTAATATTCTATCAACAATCATAATAAGTCTCAAATATAAATATATGCCAAATGTCAAAGCCAGAGACAGATATAGTATAATAAAAATACTAGCTAAGTGTCTGCTATAATAGTTGAGCCTCCTCAACGGCTGATACTAGTTCCTCATGTACTAAGGGTGCTACCTCAACTGGCTCTCTGTCGCGTGGGTCATAATATGTAGGAGACCAGTCCTCTAAATAATCATCTAAAAAATATATCCGGTCAGGATTGGAGTAAAGTACAACCCAATATCAGTTTCAATAAATAATAGAAGCTTTGAAACAATAATAGCAATAAAAATAAATGATGGAGTGTAATTGAGATAGTAAACATCACGACAAGAAAATATCACGACTGATAATAGGAAATAACTAAAGGAAATATGACAAGAATCAACACTGTAATAAACTGAAAATAAAAGAGAACTATAACAACAAGTGCCTTAAAATATTAGTACTATATGTGATCGGCTTGGGCTTAGCACTGTCTATAAATAAAGGGGACTAGCTCAACCATACGTGAAATGCATAATTGGCTAGTTATCACGGTCTACACTATAGCACGATCTATACTACAACACGATCTATAAGGTATGATCACATATGTCACTACCACAATTCGAGATGAGGGTATTTTTGTCATTTTTTATTTATTATATTTAGTGATTAAATATTTATATATTATGCTACTAATTATTTATTATGTATTTTTCTATTTATTTATTTATTAGTTAGTGGGCTAGCCTATTATTGGACTTGATACTAGTGGACCAAATAGAACTATTCATGACACAATGAGCTCAATATTGGGCTAGGCCCATTAGACTCATTCCCTTTAGTTAATTAAGGAGATTAGAATTAATTTTTATTAGATTAGAAGCTTTCTAATATAGTCCTCCTTAATTAAATATTATAACTAGCTAGTGAGGGGCACATTGGACAATGTGAATTGCTTGGAGAAAGGGCTAGAGTGGGTCGACCACATAAGGGGGTCTTTCTTTCTCCACTTCATTAATTCACACATTTTAGATCCCCAATTATATTTTTCCATAAATTGATTCATTCTTCCACCAAATTTACCCTAATTCACCCTCATTTATTTCCAATTATATCATTTAAGGAGCATTTAAGCTTAGATTGCAAGGAGCACTTGGAGAAAAAGAATTTGGCTAGGAGCTTGTGTCCTAATTATGTTCATTTAAGCAATTCATTGGAAATCCATCTCACAATAGGTATAATTTAATTTTTTCTAATAATTTAGACTCTAATTCATGCATTTGACTATTAGAAACCCTTTTATAGCTTAGGACTACCCATAGAAAGAAGTTCTAGGCCTAGTTGATCTTTATTGTGACTTCAACATATATGTTTGTGCCCAATTTGGGAGAATTCTGAGATTGGTGCATCAAGTATTTGTCATTAAGACAATTATGCCTAATTAGACTTAGATTGATAGTGTGTGAATAGATACATCTCAACAATTGGATACAGTAGAGCGTATCATGGTATTTTATGATACACTATGACACATGGACTCATTTTAGGGGATTTGTGCATAGTAGTGTAACTACTCTCCAATTTCTATTATAACAAATTGTATTAGTTATTTATAGATATAATTAATATGTATAATTGGTAATAGTTAAGAATTGGGGGTTATGGTACTTGGTTTAGGTGTATATCATGAGTAACCTAATGGTGCACTATAGGTGTTCGATAAATTGACTATTACATAGTGCGTTTACCAGTATAGATCTTATTGTGTATATATACATACATACATACATACATACAAATGAACATGTATATGTGTGTCTTTATATATATATATATATATATATATATATATATATATATATATATATATATATATATATATATATTTATATATATATATTTATATATATATATATATATATATATATATATATATATATTTATATATATTTATATATATATTAGGTGCATAAATATATGCAAGTGTGTGTGTATCCAAATAAATAGGGGTTTGTGAACTGTGCATTGTACACTGTAAACTATGAATAAGGTGACTATGATCGACGGGTGTGCAAATTGTAAGCTTCTGTTGCAGTGGTCGGGCAGAGCCGGTTGTAGCACTGCACTGAATTTGAATGTACTGTGTTAACTGTGGGTGTTTATCTAGGCATATACGGTAGCAGTTGGAGAAAGGATTGATAGCAAGAAAGTAAGGGGGTAGTCGGGTACAGTAGTTTCACACAAGGGAATTTTATGAATCAATAAGTGGCAGCAACATTAGCTTGAGAGTTAGCTAGCTACTAGTAGTATAGGGGACAAGGTAAGGTTTGTAGCACAACAAATGTTGAGGGGGTAAAGGCTGAGCAAAGCTTGGATCTCAAGTACATATAGATGTGGGCAATTTGAGGACTGTATTAGGTGCAATTTATCAATGAGCAGGAGTGCTCTAGTGAGTATAAGCTTGGGTGGTACCTATGTACCATGGATTTAAGGTAGTAAGTTAAGGGAGTGTTAGGTGAGGTTATGAAGGGCATGTGTCTATGAGTGTGGGACTGAGTGTAGAGTATCTAAGTGTAATAGGTCAGTGTATCACCAAGTCTATGATACATGAGTTTAGTGTGAGGATTAGGTATATGGGAGTTGTGTTTGTGACAGGTGGGGGATGAGTAATAGTATGTATGTGTATGTGTATATAAGTATGGTTTATGAGTGTTAGACAAGTGCAGTTGCTATAATTATGGGTTAATTAGATATTCATGTATCAGTAGTGTGTGAGGGTATCCAGGAACCTTGGGTATAAGAGGGTGTTGGACTAAATGCAGCAACTGCATTTAGTTGTAGTCTAGAGTAGTATCGTTAGGGACTGCAAATAGGTATGGTACAACAGATATTGCACAAGGTGCATTTAATAACTGTGATATTTTGACACTGTCAAGTTGGTGGATTTCCTGCAAGGTGTGAATGGTGTGAAGTGTTGATTAGTGAAAACATACTAGTTGATATCGAGTGTAAATACCATCGGATACCAATTATCAGTATAGACAGGTTATGGGGGGTAAGGTAATGCCTATGGATTAAGGTACTTAGCCATACTAAGTGTTAGTAAGGATATTTTAGATACTAAATTATATATAAAATACCTAGGATACCATTGTAACTGGGTAAGTATACATATAGATAACTACTTAGTATTAATGGTTAGTATATTACTTGATATTAACTAGTAACAACCTAGAAACCTAGGTATGACCAAGTAATTAAGAGTTTACCTTGTAATCAACCTAGAAACTAGGTATAGACCTAAAACCAAGGTAACACCTAGTTAAGACTTAGTTTGACCTTGTTTGACTAGTATGTCCTAGAAATGGCCTAAAAATCATACCTTAGTTCATTTTAACTCATTTATCACTTTTTGCAGTAATTGACATGATATTTTATATATAGGATTGTGTGACACCAGCTCGGATACTGAGTCGTACTTGTTGCTCAGGACCAGAGGTGAGTACATTCTCTGATAGTCTCTATGTTACATATATTTAGTATGGCGATATTTGATTCTTGACACGATGTTACATGGATTGGTTTACGTGGATCTCCGTCTTAAGATATTATTGTCGTGATTACTCAATGATCGTCGTGTCTTTCTTCGGAATACTCAATGATTACGGTGATATCTTCGTGAATATTTAGACCATGATTATAGTACATGATATTATAGATCGTGCATTATGATATACGTTTTATAAAATGTCATAATTTGGATCCGTGTACTAATCGGGGGTTAAAAAAGTATTAATGGATATGTGATCATACCTTAACGCCCGTGATTTAGTGTAGCCCGTGATAGCTAGCAGATCATGCAACTCTCGTGAGGTCATGCTAGCTCCCCTTTTATATATAGTCCGTGTTTGGCCCAAGCCGATCACATATCTTACTAATATTTTATGGCACATGTTATTGTTATATTTTTATTCAACCCATTACATTGTTGTTCCTCAACATATTATTCTCAGTTTATTACTATTATTTACCATGATATTCCTTCTTGTGATATTTACTAGTTCAGTTACTTCCATTATTTATTTTTATTACTATTGATGTCTCATAGTTTCTGTCAATTATTAAAACTGCTATTGGATTGTACTTCGCTCGTGCCATATCTTCTTCTTATTTTATATTATGATTGAGTATTGATTACCATTATCATATTATTATATTGTCCTCCATTTGGGAGTTGAGATATCTATACTGGCACATTATATATATTGTGTGAGATGTTTAGATATTATTGTTGACCTAGTCAACGTTCTATCGTCGATGCTGCAGCGTAGGCTGGTCGTACCCACGTACTCGTGCCCCTCCACCGGGTGTGGGTCGTGATAACATATCCATTAATACTTTTCCTGCCCCCGACTAGTACATTGATCCAAATTATGACACATTATAATACGTAAATCATGATACACCATATATAATAGCATGCACGATGATCACGGTCTATATAATCATGAAGATATCACGATAATAACTGAGTAATCACGAAGAATAATATGGTAATCACTAAGTGACCATGAACAATAATATCTCATGACAGAGATCCAAGTATACCAATCTGTGTATCATCTCGTCAAGAATCAAATATCTCAATACTAAATAGATGTAACATAGATACTATCCAATAAGAAAACTATCAGATAATGTATTGGCCTGTGGTCCTGAGCAAAGGGTATGAAACGGTATACGAACTGGTGCCACAAAGACCTATATATAAAATTCTAAGTCATTTTGTGTAATAAAGTAATAACAAGTTTAAATAGGCTAAACTATGATTTTCTAGGTCAAGACTAGGTCATATTGGTCAAACTAGGTCAAACTAGGTTAGTACCATAATTTTAGGTTCATACCAAGCTTCTAGGTTGATTAAAAGGCTAAACTAGCTCATACGAGGTGATACAAGACTATACCTAGGTTTTTAGGTCTATACCTTAAAGGTATTAGCTATACTATCTAATATCACTATGTATTTTATATATAACTTACCATATACTAGTATTACCTAGTATCTAGAATTACCTTGGTGTATAGATTGTTTCTTATACATTAATACCTTAACTATAACTTGATATCTAAATACCTAGTCTAACATCAATACCTTAGTATTACTTATATTACCTAATACCTTACTTAATATTACTTATCTTACATACTAGGTTAGACTTATACCTACACCTACTAATTAACTTAAACTTATACTAATATACATATCCAACACTCCAACGCTCACTCAAAATATCCTACAACTGATTGAAACCCCTCACAGATATTACACAATACCAAATCACCTTCATGTTGATATTTTAATACCTTACCCCGAGCTCAACTCCACTCTCACTAACTAAGATACTCTACTGGCACTCCTTCTAATTCATAATTACTGGTACATTAATGTATTACTCCCCATACACACCTATACACTACTCTAAAACATACACACACTTCCCTTTCCCCCCATTGAAAGGAATACACTTGGACACATTGCTATTGCCCCTAATGACACTATTGTTATTACTTGTAAGGCTATTGTTACCTTACCTCTCCAACAAATACTTACATAGACTTGCCATGGTGTACCACTGATATCTAATGTTGCTGGGTTGCACTGTTATGGACTGCAAAGAGTTTGAACCTGTAACTTAGGTTACTCCCCCCTAGCTCTTAACTTGTATTGAACCTGTCACTGCCAACCTACACTGAACGGTCTGCAGTTCACTAATTTCGCTCTAATACTTCTCAAAACATCCCCCCATCTAGGTATACTGTCAAGCCCCACTGCCTGACCCAACCTCCATTACCCACACTGCCCGAGCTCCCTATGCCTATCTCCTTCACCTCAGTGCACAAGGCACTGCCATGCTCCTATACTGCTTACACAACCCGAGCCATGCTCATAGCAGTGCAGAAGTGATCCTCTACCTGGACACAATACTAACACCAGCCCCTACACCTATACTAAAATACTGACAATTCATTTAACCATTGCCCATGCTACTCACCAAACACTCTACACCATCAAAATTACTCAGGTACCCACACTCCAAAACACCACATGCAATCAAGATTCCCAAGATACTCACTAATGCCATATATATATATATATATATATATATATATATATATATATATGTAAATTTAATTCTGACGCTAAAAAAGAAGTGATAGTTAGATATCATTCAGGAAAATGGAATGATACTCAAATAAATTATTCCACTATCAAGAAAGAAATTCTTTCCACAATATAATGTATTCATAAATTTTAAGACAATTTACTTAATAAGAAATTCTTATTACGTATAATTTGAAGCTCATCTAAGAATGTCTTAGAAAATAATGTTAAAAATTTGGCATCAAAGTAAATATTTGTTAGATGGCAAGCCGAATTAGCCATATTTGATTTTGATATTGAATATATTAAAGGAAAAGATAATTTACATCCTAAATTTTTTACTCGTGAATTTTTGCAGGACCATGAATAGAAAGGAGAAAGAAAAGCAACCATTGGTTCCTAGACCCATGACTTCTGGATATTGAATTAACACAAATAAATGTGTTAGAAGAATATTATAAAGTCTGGAATACTGATATTGGATCCAGTAGCGGCATTACCAGATCAATGTATCCTCCGAATAAGTCAATAAAACTCACTATCAAGAATTCGACAGAAAAAATTGATGTTGTTTCTTTTGTCAAGACCATTGACAGTAAAGAAGCAATTATCAAAGAATTACAGAAAGCCTTAAGGAAGAATAATTATACCAATGTTTATATCTAGAAATTACTTCAGCCATATTGTAGGCTTCAGTAGGAGTCTAGATAAGAGTATTGACTTTATTATCCGACTCTTCTCCAATTAAATCAATTATTCTTGTTTTAATTAAAGAGCTGATATTATCAGTAAGTAAGGCCTCAATAATATTTTTTTTCTTATCGAGAGTCAAAGTGTTTATTGATAAACCAATCATTTCTACTATTAATTTATAGTAGTTAATATCTTTTTCTATAACACATTCGTTACACTTACAATCAGTATCACATTCATTTACTGATTCATCACTAGATGAGTTCTCCTCATAGTCAAAATCGATTATTACTACAAAAGACCCACTCCGACTGATGTACTATTTAAAAAAAATAATTTAATAGTACAAAATCATTACTGTGGAGGAAAAATTTATGAATGGAACATAGATAGGCTAACTGATAAACAAATTCATGATCAGTTACATCGCATGATGATGTATTCCAATATTGCTAAGGCTATTGGCAATAATGATAAAGATACTTCGAGACTAGTGGTCTAATTGTATGACTGAAACTCAGAGGCAAGAAATTCTAAATGTCGTTAAAACTAAGACCAATCTTGAGAATAATATTCAACAAACTAAGCATGATGTTGTTTATACTCTAATTATTATAATTTTAGAATACTTTACAGGAGGAATCTCCGATCATGAAAAAAGAGTGAGAACTCTTCTTCAAAATTTAACGTGTCCAACATTAACTCACTTTAGATGGTATAAAAATACTTTCTTAAGTAGAGTAATGTTACTTGGTGATACAAATGATGCTCACTGGAAGTCTAAGTTCATTGATGAACTTCCTATACCATTCAACATTAGCCAAATGTAAACAGGGTAAATTTTTTACCTTCCGTTTTATTATTTACCTGCTTCAGTATGAGTATTACTCCATGGAGCATGATTTTTTTAATCTTTGATACAAAATCTTTGTATCGTTAGCGATATTCTTATAGAATTCAGATACATAATTTAATGCACTAAGAAATCGTTGTAACTGTTTATTATCAGTAATTTTATTTGGAAATTTAGAAGCAAACTCAATACTTCTATCAATTGGAATTATTGCGTTATTCATAATATTATGTCCCAAAAATCTTATTTTTGCTGAAAAAGTTTTATTTTTGTAAAATGTAAATCATATTACCAAACCTGTCAAGAATTCATAATAATTACTATCAGCAGAGGATTGTTGTAAAGTATCAATTTTATGAGGACTAATGTCATTATCTTCGTTGATATTATCCTCAAATTGCTGATCATCATCTGACATTTCAGAAGTAGCATGGGATGATTTTCCATTAATAACCTGAATACTTTTTTGAAGGTTATTAATAGTTGATTTATTTTTATTAATGTTTTCACTAATAGTAGCAAATTTTTGCCTTGCTCGAACTATTAGTTCTTGCAATTCTTTTTCTTCAGCATTAATTGTCTGAAGATTAATAATTTTTTATTACGCATTAATTGTAGCTCTGCAAAAACTATTTTAGAAAAAAATATTAAAAATTTAGCATCTAACCAAATATTTGCTAGATAACAAGCAGAATTAGCTATCTTTGAATTTGACATTGAATATATTAAAGGAACTGACAATTCACTTCCTGACTTTCTTACTCATGAATTTTTACAGGACCATGAGTAGGAAAGATAAGGGGAAGCAACCATGGGTTCCTAGACCTTTGGTATCAAAGCCATGTTATTGGCTCAAGGCTGAGGTAATTCTACTTCCTTACTAATATGTAATCATAATGATGTAATTATTATTTCTAGTTATTTATCTGTATAGTTATTATTATTGGTAAAGCTGTTACCTTAGTTAACCACGATAGAGTTAGGATCTGTCAAAGTGATGTGTCTTGTACCTAGTGGGAAGGCACCAAAGTCGTGTAGCCTCGTTATGCCGTGATGACAGTTTATGGCATAAATCTTTGACAGCCGTGCTAGGCATTTACTATCGTTAGATCTATCCTAGACTACAGAGTATATATATACACACACACACAATACCCAATTTAAGAACACCCTCAAACCGTTCACAAAATAGTTGTTGTGCAACATCAAGATACCCATCTATAGCTCATGATACGCTCGCGATACACACTCACAATACTACAATATACTCCCAAAATCCCATGAACACATCTAATATACTATAACTAATATATATATAATATATATATATTTTAGCTATAAATGCAATAAATGGAATTTGGCATACTAAAGTCCACGACACATGCAAATACCCCTCCTACGATACCGTATCACAATGTATCTTGATACACAGTCTCCGTATCAAATTTTGGACACTTACACCCTTGCAAATAATGCACCTTACTCTAAAATAACTAAAATTTCTACAAACACCTAATGGCCCAAACTCAAATTTTCTCAAATTTTGTCATAAAAGTTAATGTAACTATCACAATATAGCTCATATGAACTTAAGTTTTTCTCCTATGGATATTCCTTAGCCAAATGGAAGGGTTTCTAAGGATTTAATGCCATAAATTAACAATAAAATTGAAAGAAAATAGAAGTTATACCTACTGGGAGTCAAATCTGAATAAAACTCCTCCGAGTAGACACAAAATGGACATAAGCTCCTCTAAGATCCTCCCCAAGTAGTGCTCCTTGCAATTGAAGCTCTTAGGCTTCCTTGATGATAAAAATGAGTAGGAAATGGATTGGGAATGGTGGGGTTTGGTCTCAATTTGGGGAAGAACTAATTTGGAGGTAAAATAAAGTGACTAATGAAGAAGAGAGAGACTCCCCTTCCCTATTTTAGGGCCGACACACCTACTCTCTGCCACGACCCACACCCAGATATTCGGGCACGAGTACGTGGGTACGTCCAGCCTACGCCGCAGTGTCGGCGGTAGTACGCTGTCTAGGTCATGTTCATAGTTAATATAAAATCTAGTTCATTCACAATAACAATAGGCAAGGATGATAACAGGCAATAGGAATGTTAAGATTTCATAAACAGAATATGACAATCAGATCCATAGTTATTACAGAACCAGAAATTAAATCGGGGATAAATCCGATTACTAGGCTGAAAGAAAATAATAACTATTTGCTAACTACTCCTCAGAAGTAGTCTCCTGAGTGGGAACCGGATCCTCAACTGTATCACCTGCTGCCTCATAGGGACCATAATAGGTGGGGGCAAAGTCCTCATCATCGTCTAATATGTCAACGGATCCAGTCAGGAAAGGAGCAAAGTACACAATGCACAACAAGATTAAACTAAATATTTATGACAAGTAGGAAAAGAAACTGACTAAGTATCATGATAAGAATATACATAATAAGTAGTAAAATTGATTAAGGGTTAAGCACTAAAAATCAGGAATATAAGTAAAACAGGATTAATTGCTATAAACCAGGGACATGAGTAAAACAGGAATATAGTAAAACAAGAAAATGTAACTGTAACAAGACAACAGGAACTGCAACAAGACAAGAACTATTGTGTGAACTTGTGTATTTAGAATACAGAGTTGGCATGTAGGGGGTTATAAGGCTAATCAGGCCGTTATAGACGACTATCAGACATGAATAATCGAGTATCAGGCTGATGGCACAGTCGCGTACCAACAGCTATCAAACATGACAGGGGAAAAGGTAAACCACATGCCTCCTAGTATTCTCCCTCCCGACACGAAAGCAAAACATGAATCCAGTGTTCTAACACTACGTGTAAACATCCAATGGTATTAGTAGAGCAAGGAACTAATTATCATAATATAAAGAATAAACTTGAAGTGCAGGTACTTGCCTGATGTTTGGATCCAATTACAGTTCTATCCTCGAGAAATTTTCCAGAAATGTGTCCAAATGCTGAAATAAATATTACCATCATGCTCAGAAGATATCAAATAGCTAGAAACGCCTGTCCTTGAGTCCAATTTGGAGACAAGAGAAAAAACGACAATTTTGGGTCAAAACGGGATCCGCATATGGGCCCGCTTTGCACCGAAAAATGTGTCAGGATCAAAGGTCTCCAAATTCACCAAACTTAGTGTCAAAAGGTCAGGAACGATGATACAAACCCAACAGAACTTCCAGAATTGGATTCCGATGAGCCGATCACGAAATCGCCCGTCGAGTGGGGCTTGTGGGGCCCACGACACACAATTTTGTCAACGTTCTCAGAATCGAACCAAACTTGGGTCACAGGACCAGCGTATCACTACGAGTCCGATGGCGCAAGTTTCGTTTTGATCCGACGTGTACACAGAAAGTTAGGGCGTGAATCAGAAAAGGCAAATACGGGGCGGTGTCCGCGGATACGCGTTGATCTCGGTGTGCACGTACACCCGAATCGACTTCCGCAAAATCCTACACGTCCGTATCAACGCTGCGCACGTATCTGTGAAGACCGCGCGCGACCAAGTCGTCCCGTTTGGTAGGGCGTACCCTGTTCCGGGGTGAATCGGGTCGTTATTTTTTCTGTTTTTGGATCGCGGTGTGCGATCACCACAGGACGCGATGCCCCGAGCGGTTTATCCGGACACCGAGAGGGTCATACAGGCTTCGCAACGCAATTTACAAAATTAAAAACGGGACAGCGAGGAGAAAGTTACACGTACCTGAACAGGGCTCGAGAAATTGGGTTTTTCTCGTGTCCGCGTTGTGTCCGACATGTGTCGACATGAAAATTTGGGAATTAGGGTTAGGGTTTCGAGCTCCGGCGAGGGGAGGCCGGCTGGAGGAGGGCGGCGCCGCTGCGTGGGAGGCCGGAGACGGCGCTGCGAGGTCGGGTGGAGGCACGACGGTCGGGCGGCGCCGGGGGCTGGCGGGGACGGCCGCTGCGAGGTCGGGTGTTGTCGAGGGAGGTCGATGGCGGCTGGGCACGGCGAGGGAAGAGGGAGGGGGAGAAGACGGAGCCGGTGGTGGCTCGGGTGGCGGTGAGGTGGCATGGGCGGAGGAGAGAGGAGTCGACGGTGGCCGGAGAGGAGAAGGGAAGGGGTTTTATAGGGCTGGGAGGCAGTGGCGTTAGGCGGAGAAGGCGGAGGAGAGAGCGGGAGGTCGTGGCGAGGAGGTAGGCTGCGTGGCCGGGCGGGGCACCGCGTGGCTGGGCTGGGCGGCGCATGCGGCGGAGGCGGCGGAAAACGTGGGGGCGGGGACTGGGTCAGGGGAGAGGGGTACGGGTTGCGGGTTGCGGGTCGGGTGCGGGTGGACCCGACCCGACCCGTTAAGGCGGGCGGGCCGAGCGGTTGGGCCGGGGTCCAGTGGGCCGGGCTGGGCTGAGAAATGGGCCGGCTGATTAATTTAAATAAGTAAATTCTTCATGGCCGGCCACACTCCCCTTCATTTTTATATTTTAATTAGTTATTTATGGGTGGACCCGACCCGACCCGTTCTGGAATAGTTATTTATATTTTAATTAGTTAGTTGGAGTGATTATGATTTAATTAGAGTGCATTTAGAAATCCCAAACCCAAACCCTAGTTTGGATGACTTAGTGGAGGAAATTTTGGTCATTGTGTTATATTCCAAACCCTAACCCTAAACCTATTTCCTACATGGCCGGCCACACTCCCCTTCATTTTTACTTCTACTTCTTCATTCTCCTCTCCATTCTCTTTCTTCTTCACTACTTCCATTTTCTTCTTCCAATACAAGTAAGTTTTCTTCCCCATTTCTCTTTTCACCTCCAATTCTTCATCCGCATACAAACCCTAACATTTTATTTTTCTCTAACCTATGTGTGTAGAGCCTAGATTTGGTGTAGAGGCTTGGTTTGGAAGCTTGGAGGCTTGGTTTGGTGAATTTGGGGGTTTTTGGAGACTTTGGCCTTGGGATTTCAACTCTCAAGAGGTAAACCCTAAATTTTCTCTTAGTGATTACTCTAATGTAGTATAATTAGTAGTTTAGAACCTTCCTAGACCTTAGGGTTACCCATGGGAGGAAGTTAGAACTTGTTTGGATGTGTTTGGAGACTTTGACATTAGATTTTGTGTCAATTTTGGGTGAAATCAGAGATTGGCCCAATTTTGGGTATTGCCCTAGGTTAGACGGATCTAGGTAGACGTGCTTGGGTGTCTTGAGGGTAAGTATATATCCCCGTTCGGACACGTGAGGTCGTGTCGAGGAGATTTGGGCATTTCGGGCGATTAGGGGATTTTTTCTTCGTTGTGGGTTCTACGTGCATGTGGAATTTTGCCACGGACCTAGAATCGGAGAGTGAGTATTTTTGTACTGTTTTAGACATCGATTAGAACTCATGGATAAATTTTGGGCCAATTTCGATTAGGTTTGGTGTACGTTTCATGAGGTATCGCGAGCCGTACTCCAAGGGTTTGTTGAAATGACCAAATGGCCATTTCGACTTGGTTTCTAGGTTTTGGGCTTGTGCGTGGGTTGGTTTAGCCTTGGGGAGTGTATATTTGGATTTTTGAGTTACATTTTATATATATATGTGTATTTATATGTGTGTGGGTGAGTGTGATTGAGTATGTGTGTTGGTGTGGTTGAGTATGGGTAGTGTGTGTGTGTAGTTTGTGTGTGAGTGTGAGGTGTTATTGTGAGTGTGTATGTGTAGGGGGGTGTGTGTGTGTGTGTGTGTGTATGTGTTCATGTGAGTGTGTGTTTGAGTGTGAAGTTGTGAGTGTGTTTGTGTGTGTGTTAGTGTGTGTGAGAGTGTGTGAGTGTGTGTGTGTGAGTGTGGATGTGTATATATATATATATATATATATATATATATATATATATATATATGTGTGTGTGTGTGTGTGTGTGTGTGTGTGTGTGTGTAGTGTTTGTGTGTGTGAGTGTTGAGTGAGTAGTGTGTAGTGTATGTGAGTGTAGTGTGTTTGTGTATAGGTGTGTTTAAGTGTGTGTTAGTGTGTGTTTGTGTGAGTGTGTGTTTGAGTGTGTTTTGTGATATATATATATATATATATATATATATATATATATATATATATATATATATATATATATATATATATAGACTTACACACATACATATATATATATATATATATATATATATATATATATATATATATATATATATGTGTGTGTGTGTGTGTGTGTGTGTATATATATGTATGTGTGGATGTGTGTTTGAGTGAGTAAATGATAAGGTGTGTGAGTGAGCGAGTGAGGTAGAGGGAAGAGTGCAGCAGCTTGTAGAGGGGGGAGGCAGCAAGTGCAGCAACAGCAGCAGCAGCATCATTTTGTAGTAGCAGCAGTAGTTAGCAAGTAGCAGCAGCAGTAGCAGGTAGTAGCAGCTAGTTAGTTAGAGTTAGAGAGGGTTATGCAAGGTATCTCAATACCTTGAGATACTAAAGGTATTGGGTATCAGGGCGAGGTATTAGATTTTTGCCTAGGATTGAGGTTAGTGATACTTTTATATATATAGTTATATATATATATATATATATATATATATATATATATATATATATATATATATATATATTAGAGGGTATAGGCGGAGTATATCGCGTAGGTTGAGATATCGGATACCGAGGGTATCCCGGTATCTCAAGGAGGCGAGTTTGAGGGTTTACTAGCTTAATAAGCTAATTTTGACCTAAAAATTTTAGAGGCAACCTAGTTTGACCTAGAGTTGACCGTAGTTGCCCCGGTTGACCGCAGAAGTCAACATTTGACCTAGTTTTGACCTAGAGTTGACTTTTTGGATCACATATTGACTTTTTGACCAGATTTCACCGGTTTGACTCGTTTGACCTAGAACAACCCTAGATGCTTATTTTTAGTTATTTTATATCTGTTTAACTCTTTAGAACCCCGTTAACCTTATTTTTTGCAATAGGTCCTTGCGACGCCAGTTCGGACCTCGATCCTTGCCAGTTGCTCAGGATGTCAGGCGAGTACATTCTCTGATAGTTTCCATTATCTGATGATTATTATGATTCAGCTTCTAGTATAGTATTATCTAATTTTTTGGCACGACACTGACTAGTATTTCTAGATTTATTTACTTACGGTATGTATATTTCATGTTTCTCCATCTATTTCTGGAATCATCTACTGGCATCACATCAGGACTCACTACAGGCATCACTCATATTTCTGGCTGGACTCATACTTGATTTGCGTATCGGGTCTTGGATTTACTTGTACTAGTCGGGAAGGGAAAATATACGAGTAGACATGTAAATATTCCCAAATCTGGAATCACTGGAATCACTTCCTCTGGTCTAATATGGAATGATAGCAGCTGCACACCAATGTGCTGTGAGCCGTACTTACCACTAGCTGTTTATATGTCGAAATAGGTATTTCAGAGACACGAGTTCATTCTTTCTAGTCTGGACTCTCATGCATTTCTTGACTGGTCTCACTTATACTTTCTAGACTTGATTCATTATATTTATTCTTGCTAGACTCACTTCACGTTATTGTGCACACACTTGCTCTTAGTTTAGATTTCTTGTATCCTGCAGTCATTATTATCTTGATTCTGATTTTCATGCATCTTTACCTTTATGCACCAGTTGACAGCTATATATGTATATTTTCTTATTCATACTTCATTTTCTTCACCTTGTGCTACTTGCTACAACTATTTTATAGTTTTTATCATTTAATTGGAACTGCTGTTAGAGGTGTACTTGCTCCAATCCTGACTGGATATATTTTTTACAGGATCCAGAAGATTGGTGTCCGACATTTTATGGACCTCAGCCTGTCGATGGTGCAGACATGGACCCTCTAGTTCAGGAGTGATTTCCGGGTTGGTAGCCGGGATCACAAGGACCTCAGTTGTATTTATTAGCTTTTGGTACAAGATTTTTCCCCGACTTTTGGTTTAAGATTTTGTATTGTATTTTGATTCAGGATATTGTTGTTATTATTATTATTGTTGTTGTCTTTAGTAGTAGTTGTTGTTTATACTCTGTAGTTGTTAGACTTCCTTGTTATCTTATCGTGCTTAGATCATGATTGAGTATTTGTATTATCTTTATCATATTGTTCCTCCGTTTGGAGTTGAGATCTTGACAGGTACCTATATCTGCATGGGACACCACAAAAAATGTGTCAAACCGGTAAAATCTGGGTCAAAAAGTCGACTCTAAGTCCAAAAAGTCAACTCTAGGTCAAAGGTTGACTTTGGAGGTCAACCGGGACAACTACGGTCAACTCTAGGTCAAACTAGGGTGCCCCTAAAATTTTAGGTCAAAACTAGCTCATTAAGCTAGTAAACCCAAAAACTCGCCTCCTTGAGATACCAGGATACTCTCGGTATTCGATATCTCAACCTACGCTATACACCCCGCCTATACCCTCTAATATATATCCTAGCACGTATGTATATATATATATATATATATATATATATATATATATATATATATATATATATATATATATATATATAACCAACTCTAACCTCATTCCTAGGCAAAAACCCCATATCTTGCCCCGTTACCCAATACCTTAAGTATCATATATACCTATCTATCTATATATATATACCTATATATATATATATATATCTCATACAACACACTCAAATACACCTATACACAAACACACTACACTCATACACACAAACACTACACACTCACACACATACATATATACATATACCAATATATATATATATATATATATATATATATATACACACATCCACACTCACACACAGACACTCACAAACACACACTCACACACTCTCACACACACTAACACACACACAAACACACTCACAAATTCACACTCAAACCCACACTCACACCTATACATACACTCACACAAACACAAACACACACCTACACATACATACTCACAACAACACCTCACACTCACACACAAACCACACACACACACTACCCACACTCAACCACACCAACACACACACTCAACCACACTCACCCACACACATATAAATACACATATATATATAAAATATAACTCGAAAACCCTAATACACACTCTCCAAGGCTAAATCAACCCACGCAGAAGCCCAAAACCTACAAACCAAGTCAAAATGGCCATTTGATCATTTCGACAAACACTTGGAATGCGACTCGCGATACCTCGTGAAACATATACCAAACCTAATCAGAATCGACTCAAAATTTATCCACGAGTTCTAATCGATGTCTAAAATCTCACAAAAATACTAACTCTCTGATTCTAGGTCCGTGGCAAAATTCTATATGCACGTGGAACCCACGACGATGAAAAAATCTCCTAATCGCCTGAAACGCCCAAATCTCTGTGACACGACCTCACGTGTCCGAATGGAGATAAATACTTACCCTCAAGACACCCAAGCATGTCTACCTAGGTCCGTCTAACCTAGGGCAACACCCAAAATTGGGCCAATCTCGGATTTAACCCAAAATTGACACAAAACCTAATGTCAAAGTCTCCAAACACATCCAAACAAGTTCTAACTTCCTCCCATGGGTATCCCTAAGGTCTAGGAAGGTTCCAAACTACTAATTACACTATATTAGAGTAATTACTAAGAGGAAAGTTAGGGTTTACCTCTTGGGAGTTGAAATCCCAATGCCAAAGTCTCCAAAAACCCCCAAATTCACCACACCAAGCCTCCAAGCCTCCAAGCCAAGCCTCTACACCAAATTTAGGCTCTACACACCTAGGTTGGAGAAAAATGAAAGGTTAGAATTTGTATGTGGATGAAGAATTGGAGGTAAAAAGAGAAATGGGAAAGAAAACTTACTTGGATTGGAAGAAGAAAATGGAAGAAGTGAAGAAGAAAGAGAATGGGGAGGAGAATGAAGAAAAAAAAAAGTGAAAATGAAGGGGTATGTGGCCGGCCATATAGGAAATAGGTTTAGGGTTAGGGTTTGGAACATAACACAATGACCAAAATGCCCTCCACTAAGTCATCCAAACTAGGGTTTGGGTTTAGAGTTTCCAAATGCACTCTAATTAAATCCTAATTACTCCAACTAACTAATTAAAATATAAATAACTATTCTAAACTAATAAATAAGTCTGACAAGGGTGTTGGTTGGGTCTGGCAAGGGTCCACTTGGGTCTGACATGGGTCCAGACTAGCCAAAACCCTAAAACAACCAATAAAAATAAATATATGCATATAATTAAATATTAATACAAATATTTATGATTAATACACAATTTACCAAATTAAAATAAAAAAATATCTTGCCCTGGAAATGGGGTAGTGACACAAACATCTCTAGTGTAGCCTTTCTTGCCATAGTAAGTACAACCCACTGGTGCTCCCTGGCGCTGCTGCTGTTATTGCTGCCTCTGTTACTACCGAGCTGGTACTGTTACTGTTGATCTGCCGCACTTCATGGCATAGAATCATGGATACGAATGACATGTGATGGTGATGACATTCGGGGTACTCATCCACCTCCTCCTTCACTCTGATCATGAGACATCTTCTGGCCTTCCGTCCTCGCCGACAAACTCTGCATAGTAAGATCGTGCCTCTAAGCTGTTATCAATACTTCTTCATAAGACTGGTAGTTGTATCCATCTATTAGTTATAGAATCTCTATATAAAGTCCTTGCTAGAACCTTATTTCTTTATCTGACTCCGTAGCCACCATAGTCGGAGCAAATCTACTTAGACTACAAAACTCGGTTGCATATCCATCTACATTCTTACCGGCCTGCTTGAGACCGATAAACCTTTGTTGGAGCTCATACTGTGCGATGACTCCAAAATACTTAGCCCAAAATTGAGTCCTAAAACTGTCCCAAGAGATAGGATGCCTCAAGCCAACCTCCAAAGACGCCCGTCAATCACGGACAAGGTCTTGAGGCTACAGTCAGACCTGATTAACTTGTTCATCGGCCAAGACCTTCGCTGCCGCCAGAATAACCTCGATGTCTTGCAATGAAGCGTCTGTTGTGATAGCATCCTTTATGCCATCGAAATATCTCGGGTTAAGTTGGCAAAACCTGACTGACGCCCGAATCAGTCCTTCTATCTCTCTCCAAGGTCGTCTGTAAGTCCTGACTCAAGAAGACATTCTACTCTTATTAAAACTGTTAATATTGCTATACTTCCATCTGATGCTACTGTATAGCCATTATTCCCCGAAGGATCTCTAATAATGATGAGGTATCAAGTACCGCTGGCACTGTCGGTACTACTGGGGGTACGGGGATTTTAGGGGTTGGTTTCTCATCATATCCCACTTCTAATTCTACCGTGACAGCTTTCTCAACTACTGGCTCTATTCGTATCTGACTCTGAGCTGGTGCTACCTCATGTCGTTGTCCAGGAGAAGCCTATCCTGCCATGCCTGATGCTCCAGCAACTGATGAAGCCCTAAAGGAAATGACAAGTAATATCATGAATATGACGGGAAGGATCAAGTAGGCGAGCAGTTTGAATAGTTCAAGCATTGTTATTGAGGAAGATGAAGCAAGATATCAAAGGGAACATGTTTGATTGAGACTCCTATGACCACAACATCCCACAAGTCTGAAAATACAGACCTGCATGGGCCACCACTAAAATCTTGTCACGTCCAGTACCAGAATATGGAGACGGACATGGCCAAGTCCCCCCATACAAGGTATATAATATTGTACGGTGGTCACGACTATAACTAGACAAGGGACTTTATACTACAAACAAGTCACTTAGGGTCACATAGAACATATATTGTCTTAATCAGTCAATTAAGGATAGTAATATAGAACATTCATGATAAGGAAGTAAGGCATCCCAAATGCCCGACACAATATTCTGGAGACCAGCCACACAAAATAATAAGCTGGCAGAGTAGCAAAAGTTCATAACCATGATCTGTAGTTTGATTAATTATAACAATATAATAAGACTAAATATCCAGATTTACGACTAACAAGTATCGGTGGCTAAACGTCCAAAAGAGTAAAATTTGCAATAACGAGCAGTGATCAAGAAACTCACTTGTTTTCCTTAACGGCCATCCGCCTAGTGCGCACCATTATTCAGGGGAAAGTACGCTTGATCCTCGGGTGTTGGTTCTAAACTTGGCCATGCAAAACTAGTGGGGTTAGACCCCAAATAACAAGTACCACAAAGGAAGTACGAATGAAAAAACAAAACTAGAAAGAATAAACATATATATATATATATATATATATATATATATATATATATATATATATATATATAGTCCTGTCTCGTAGTTTCGGTTCATATCCTATCATGATACAACAATCTAACCCTACAACCAAACTAGGACAAGGGTTAGACCTTCGCACCATGATAGTCCATGTCCCTAAACTATTTAAGTGAAGGTACAATGCACAACCAAGTCTAGTTATATATTCGGCCAATCACTCGTACGGCTTACTAGGTGGAGTCTGAGTTATCCCATAAATATTATGTATATAATAGGAATCCTCAGGTCGAGCCATATTCTAGCCGGGACTAGCCTAGCCATGAATCGCCACATAGCACATAGTAGTCTGCACCGGTCCTTCGGAAGGCCACTGTGATAAGATCGCATATAAAATATAGTATATAAGAATCAGATATTGCACCCACTAATGGGGATTTAAACAATATACATGGGGGCCAGCATTCAATCCCCATATGATTGAGGGTGGCTAGTTGTAGAAGCATGAAAAATATGCTGGAAATTATACGCATAAAACCCCCAACATACATGAAGCATGCGTAAAACAGAGCTCCAGCTCTGCATGGCATAAAAATATGACTTCAGAGCTATTGGCATACAACAGGGCTTCAACGCTATTCAGCGTAGAACAGAGCTCCAAAACAACCCGCATAAGGCATCACTTACAGGCTATTTTAGCATAAAAAGGTTGCTACACTCCGACGTAAACAATGCCTGCTTTTAATGTAGCGGGAAGTTGTACGAGGAACTCTTCGTATTTCTCGAATGAACCTGTCAGACAAAACAGTGAACCTGACTCCTGACAAAGAGTATTGCACGACGATCGAGAGGACGGTTGTAATGATGATTATGCACAGAGGCCCAGGTTATCACTTAGTGACATATCCTTGATACAAGTCATTTTTATGCACTCAAGGAATACGCTGCCTATTTTATACAGGCAGAAATGAGCCTTTACGCTCAAGATGAGACGAAATCAGGCGCCACGTCAAAAGCCATTTTTCGTACAGAACTCGAGGCATATCTCTGCAGTTAATGCGCGAGATGGGGGCAGATCTCTGCATTTAATGCAGATTTTGTTCTATTTTCAATGACTAGGAGAGCTAAAACTAGGGCTAATACGCTCACGTCACCATCCTTGCATGTTACGACAACCAGGCTATTTTTAACTATAGGAGTACGCTGTATGCTATCTCCTCGAAATATACAAATTCTGGCTATATTTGCAAAGGTACGTGATAAGGCTATTTGGCCCAAAATACTCTCAAGACCTCAGTCAAGGAAGGATAATTGGCTACCTTTATGCTGGTTACCTATTATGCAACTACTTGGCTTTTACGCCAACAGGACAGCTACTTGGTCTTTATGCCAACAGGACAACTACTTGGCTTTTACGCCAACAGGACAGCTACTTGGTCTTTACGCCAACATGACAACTACTTGGGTTTTACGCCAACAGGACAGCTATTTGGCTTTTACGCCAACAAGACAGTTATTTGGCTATTATGCCAACCATCTCTACGGGAGGGGCAGTTACCTACGTTGCTTGCATGCCGTGATCTTCGATGAGCGATTATACATATTACCTCATAATGGGACATGCGTCACACGTGGATTCAGGAGATCATTCAGACATGGATAGCAGTTATTATAACCGCCGCGTAAAAGGTGCAACTCTCTCCACTAATTGCTTCTACGCCGACTGGTCAGTTACTGTGATCGAGCTCTATAAATAGAGACTTCCGGTCACAGGAGAACGGGGTCAAAATGGGTAGAAAATCAGAGAGAGAGAGCGCATATAGAGAGTGTTGATTGACGACTTTGGCAACGAGAGTTCAATCCCTCTTGCAATCTTTGAAGCTCCTTCTTCTTCTACAGCACTTCTTCGTCATCGTGTGGTCCAAGGGACAAAGTGATCGATCGTAGATCAGACTCCTATAGCAATTTTTCCCCAGAATTATTTTTTGTACTTAACATCCTCGTATAGGATTAATTGTACTTCTTTTTCTTGTTTGTAAACAAAGAAAGGGTTTCATATAAATCTACTCTCAATTTCTTTTGTTTATTATCAAACACAAGATGGCGACTCTACTGGGGACTACTTTCTCATCTGACGAGAAAGCCATTGCTCAACACGATGCTGTATCCGTCGGATCAACGAAGAAGACTCTGGTCGTCCAATTCGACCAATCTACTTATGAAGATATGCTTCGCACAGGGGGTAGCTCTCATTCCCTCTCTGTCCAAGACAACAGGAAGTTGCGTAAAGTATGGATGCCCCGGACATCCTCTACCCTTCCTGCAGGCTCTCTTTCTCCGACCAACAAGGTTATGACATCACAACCTATACGCTCCGTGCATAAAAATTTGTCTCCCGTCTTTGACGTGGCAGACAAAGCTTCTGGCAATGCCTCAGTTCCAATCCAGAAGTCTAGAATGCGCAGTGTGCGTAAAACTTCGTCTCCCGTCTGTGACATGGCAGACAAAATTTCTGACAAGGCCTCAGTGCCAAATCAGAAATTTTAAACGTGCCCTGCGCGTAAAACTTCGTCTCTCGTCTGTGATGTGGCAGACATAATTTCTGACAAGGCCTCAGCGCCAATTCAAAAAATTTTAATGCGCCTTGCACTTAAAAAAATATCTTCCATCTACAAGGAGGCAGATGTACCCTTGGATCACATCAAGGGAAAACGAGTGGCAAATTTCCCGACCGCTAGAGTTGTACGCCACCAAGAGAAGAAGTTGTCCGCTCTTCAAAATATGCGTGACGCTGGAGGCCATTTGAAGACTTCCCCTATTTTACGCAAACCTGTGCAAAGCTCCAGATTATGCCAGGGTAAGCCCATCCACGTAAAGAATACCCACTTCACAGGAAAATACGCTCCTCAGACGGATGATGGATCGTATGCCACTCACATGGCTGAACTGCTGTATTCTTATGGCAAGGAGAGAATTATGGTTCCCAATCTCCATACCCCAACTGATATAAAAAGGCAGAATGAGCCTTCTACTTCTTCTGTTAATCCCCTGATTTACGTAATTTCTTGATCCTGAAGCGCAAAGACAGGGGATCCTCTAATATGTCTATTATACCCCCTTGGGAGCATTGTTGTAATAGTCATAAAGTTATAGTTAACTACTATTGTTCGAAGGCAAAACGGTTAGTTTTTGACCGGTTGAACTACTCTTTGTCTCTACAGGAAGAAGAGCCGACATTCGTATCAGTAAACATGGCTTCACACATTCCTAGAGGAAGGTCAAGTTCAAGACGTGATCCCTCTAGATCTCCAAGCAAAAGAAGATTTGACAGACTCCTTTAGAATATTGAAGCAGGTGTTTTTCGAAATACCCATTCGAGGTCGCGACAATCGGCTTCATATTTTTTCGATTCCGACACTGGGGGTTGCCAGTTTCCTGAATATGATACTGACAACATAGACTCGATCTCTACAGAGATCTATACCATCCCCTCAGTAGCATCCAAAGAAATGGAAGTTTATGCTATTAGAGATGAACATAAAGAAGCTTCTCCATCAGAAAGTACTGAGTAACGCATCGCTGTATTGGAAGCATCGCTGAAAGAGATGCATACCATGATGGAGAGTATGCACCAAATGTTGGTGACTCAACACACAGCTGCACCTGTTCTTCCGACTCAACTACGGGTGGGGGTAGATATACCATCAAGTCAGGAGCCTGTCCAAAATCAAGAATCAGCTGCTCCTCAACCTCTCAACCCAGAGAATGTATTGCCTCCTGTTGGAGTTATAATACAGCCGACCTCTCACCACTCTGCAGTCCCTTTCCCAGCTGAAGATTTGATGCAGGCAGTTCGGGAATTGAAAGCCCAATTTGATGGCTTGAAGCATAAGGATCAGCTCAAAAAGTTGGGAATCAACCAGCCATACCCAGCTATCTGGGACGAGATCCCTTTTTCGCCAAAATACAAACCACAAGCTATGGTTTTGTTTGAGGGAAAGACGTCACCAAGCCAGTACATGAACTACTTCAGCATGATGACGGTGTTGTTGCAAGAGAATGATGCCCTTCTCACTCGAGTGTTTAAGGGTTGTTTGTCTGGGGTAGCCTACCAATGGTACCGTAGTCTTGCAGACAACTGTATTACTTCTTTTGAAGATTTCAAGACTCTGTTCTTAGCTCGATTCTATGAAGGAGGGATGGACATGTCTATGTCTTCACTCATCGAAGTGAAGCAGAAGAAGAAAGAGAACGTTCGTACTTTCATTGAATATTTTTGTCAGGCTACTTCGCAGATGCCTCCCGGAGTTCCGGATTCAGCCCTGGTAGACATTTGCAGGAAGAACCTTCTTCCACTGATCTCAGTGTTCACGGGACCATATCAGTTCCATGATTGGCCCTCGTTTATCATCTCAGCGGTAGCCGCTGAAGATAACAGTCGGAAGGCGCGTGGCAATGGAATTATGATCTCTACCTCTGATAGAGGGAAGCGGTCATCCTCCACTAGCGACCATACTCATAGTTCCAAAGGAAAGGAAGCTCTGGCAATCAACACGTCCAGGCAACATAATCCAGTGACTACGCAGACGAATCCTGGGACTTCCAGGCCTAAAGAAGAATATTCTTTTAACGACGACGATATTCCGAGCATATTCGATTGTCTAGTCAAAAGTGGCAAGCTTACTCTCCCCGAGGTAAAGTGCCCAAATGAAGTCGGCAGTACCAATAACCCTAAGTACTGCATTTTCCACAGGTACATACATCACCCCACAAAGGCCTGTTATGTACTAAAAAAGAAAATTTAGGAGTTGATCGACGCCAAGGCCATCACTCTGCGTAATAGAGAGAAGACGATCACTGCCAACATGATCTCTCTCCAATTTGGCAATCTGCCCCCTCAGGAAGTCCCGGATGGTCTAGTACCTATTCCACGGACAAAGATGAACATTGTTAATCTCCCTATGACCAGGGGTCAAAATCATGACCTGGTACCCCTAACTACAAAGCGTGGTAAGATTATGTGGGTTCATCCTGATCTGGTGTCAGAGATTGAGGAAGTGACTCAAGCTGCTAAAGCTAAGTCTAAAAAGTATACAAGATGCAAACCATGCCATATGGTTGCAATATCCCCAACATCAGAAGAAGAGGCTTTGGCTACCGGAAACCGGTCATGGAAAACCTACCTCAAGGACTATGGAGGAAATCAGGAAAAAGCGACGGCAGATACTTCAGCTGCCAAACTTCCAGAGCCTGAACCTGTTATATCAGAGGCAGGCCCTTCTAGGCCAACTTCAGTGGACAAAGGCAAGCAAAAAGAAGTTTGTTTTGATAAACCTTTGAAGAAAATTCAAAACAAAGGTTTAGAGAAACCATATAACTTCGACATCTTGGCCCAGTTGGCTAATACACCAGCCAGATTGTCCATTTTTGAGCTACTTAGGCTATCCAAAGACACTCATCAAGCCTTGAGTGAAGCATTAATGCAAGCGGATGTATGCTTGACTCAGCTCAAGTCCCCTGATAAAGAGCCTGTGGCATGTCCTCAATGCCATAGTGTGATGGAAGTGGTCCCTAACATCACTTTCACTCAAGAGGACATGTTGTTGAAACATAACAAGCATGACAGGCCTCTTTATTATACCGGATATGTCGGCTCCATGGAGGTAGACCGGATTCACATAGATCCGGGATCGTCGATCAACATTATCCCTCATAGTCTGTTAAGACCATTGAGAATCCCTAGAAGTGAACTGGCTTACACTACCACTACAATCGTGGGCTTCAATGCCAAGAAAAGCAAACCGTTGGGGAAAATTCGTCTGAGGATCCAGATTGGTGACCTTAGATCAGTGGCTACATGCCATGTCATTGATTCAGAGGTGTCTTACAATATTCTGTTAGGCAGACCATGGATCCACGATCACAATATTGTTCCTTCCACTCTACATCAATGCTTCAAATATGTAGACGCCCATGGGACAGTGAAGACAGAGTTTGTTGATCTCAACCCGTTCAAAGAAGTTGAGTCATACTATTCTGATGCCATGTTATACACCTAAGACTACATGAAGGAGGTGTCAGGCAAGACGGAGGATGAATCCCACCGGGAGCTAGCAGAACCCTCTACCGAGCAACCTTTGTCAATTCAGGTGAAAGGGCGGACTACCCGTCCGAAAGTCATGGAACCCATTGCTATCCACTTGAGCAGAACCAAATCGGGAGGAAGAAGTAATCCCCTAGTGATAACTCTGAACCAGAAGCCTCCACCTTTGGTCATCAACCTTTGGCGCAACAAGCAGCCGACTGATGTAAATACAACCGGGAACGTGGTTTCTGACGATAATAAAGATTCTCTTTTCTAGTATACTGACGCTCAATCTCCTAATCAGGAATCTTCCCCTTATAACGATATAGAACCTATAGCCCAAAAATTCTTGGAAGCTATAGACTTCTATCATCCGTATGTGTGGGAAGTAGCGTCAACATCTAATGTCATCATGACATATGGGCCACATAAAGATTATATCTTTATTGTTCCACCTACTCGCAACGATCAGCATCCAATAGTCTTCGTTCACATACAGAACAGATTGATTATACAAGAAGATTCTCATAAGTCTGATGCTGGAAAAATATAGGTTCACAGATATAGCCTACGGGCTTTGAAGATTATGCAAAGCATGGGTTATGACTTGAAGTTGGAGCCAGGCCTCAACTATGGAAAAGGTAGACGAATGCCGTTGCATGGTGATCCCTACTGTCAACGAACTCATTTCGGGTTAGGGTATACCACATCTCTTGCAACTTTAAACAACTCTGAGTCAAGTGGGAGGACCGTTTCCTCTTCTCAGGACGGTTTGTCGTCCTCCGACTCATATGGTAAACTCAAACAGGTATTGTCAGTAAATACGGTATTGACAGATTCTCTCGAAGCAGAGGAACAAGAATCTGAACCGTTTGAAAATGAATCCTGGGTACAACAAATGGATACACAATGGGAACTCCGGTTTGAGCAAAGAGAACCACCCACTAAAGATAAAGTTATCCAAGTCGATGTTGGGGATGAATTTTCACCAAAGTCGATATTTATTAGTAACAATCTTTTCGAAGAAGAAAGGGAAGAAATGATCTAGCTGATAAAAGAATATATCAATGTCTTTGTGTGGAATTACGAGGATATGCCAGGTCTTGATCCTAATGTGGCTACCCACAAACTCAACATAATGCCCAATTCAAAGCCCGTAAAACAACACCAACGCCGGTTCTGCCCGGATATGATGGATGCTATTGAAGCTGAAATCAAGAAATTGATAGCCTGCGGGTTCATCCGGGAAGAACAACATCCTGATTGGGTCACCAATGTTGTCCCGGTCATGAAGAAAAGTGGAAAAGTTCGTATTTGCATCGACTTCCAAGATCTAAATGCGGCCTGCCCCAAGGATGAGTTCACTCTTCCAATCACAGACGTCATGATCGATAATACGTGCAATTTTGAACGCATGTCTTTCATGGACGGATTCTCAGGATATAATCAAATTAAGATAAATCCTGAAGATGAGAAGCATACTACCTTCCGTACACCACTAGGGGTATATTGCTATACAGTCATGCCTTTTGGATTAAAAAATGCCGGGGCTACATATCAGCGAGCTATGAGTAACATATTCCGTAAACATCTACGCAAAACGATAGAATGTTATATAGACGATATCGCTGTCAAAAGCTGTCTCAAGGATAATCACATCCAAGACTTGAAGCCAGTGTTCGAGTTGATGCGCCAATACCAACTCAAAATGAACCCCACAAAGTCCTTTCTTGGCGTATCCAGTGGCAAATTTTTGGGATTTGTTATTACCGCTAAAGGCATTCAAGTTGACCCTGATAAAGTCAAAGCTATCCTAGAAATGCGACCACCCCGTAATCTGAGAGAACTCGGGGGATTTCAAAGCCGTCTAGCTTATATCATGAGATTCATATCTAACCTCTCTGGGAGATGTCAACCTTTTTCTCGCCTGATGAAGAAAGGTGTGTCATTCATTTGGGACGAAGCCTGTCAGCTAGCGTTTAATGACATCAAATGCTATCTTACTAATCCTCCAGTTCTAGTGCCTCCCGTCATAGGAAGACCATTTTTGCTGTATATTCGAGCAATGGATCTTTCTTTAGGGGCTCTTCTAGCACAAAAGAACAATGAGGGTCATGAACAGGCTATCTACTATCTAAGCAGGATGATGGTCGAAGCTGAACACCGGTACAATCCAGTAGAAAAAGAATGCTTGGCCTTAATGTTTTCCATTCAGAAGATGCGACATTACGTGATTGGCCAAACTATTCATATCATCTCCAGAATCAATCCTCTTCGAGTATTGATGAATAAGCGCATTCTTAATTCCTGACTCACGACTTGGGCAACGCTACTGACACCATATGATATGGTGTACGTCCCTCAGAAGTCCATGAAAGGTCAAGCCTTGGCTGATTTCTTAGTTGCCCATCCAATTCCGGAAACCTCCAAACTATACGAGGACATTCCCGATGAAGTTGCAGAATATAATTCTGCAATGGAAGGTGATACATGGCAGCTATTCTTCGATGGTGCCTCTAGGACTGGTCCCAAGGGAAATGTGGTTTCAGGAGTAGGAATTATTCTGGTGACTCCTGATAAACTCGTAATCTATCGATCGTATTCTCTTAGCAAACCCTGCTCTAATAATATGGCAGAGTATAACCCTCTACTAATCGGGCTTCAAGTCGCTAAAGAATTGGATGTTGAATACCTGAAAGCTTTTGGTGATTCTCAGCTGATCGTCAATCAGGTCAGAGGAATATATGAAGTCCACAATCCAGACCTCATTCCTTATCACCAAGCAACGATCGAGATAGCCATGTCTTTTAAAGGATTCTTCCTAGAGCACGTTCCTCAATCTCAAAATTTGGAAGCTGATACTCTCGCCAGTCTAGCTGCAGATCTAGTTTTTCCTATAAGAAGGCAGAATTCGGTGATCCTTCTTAACAGAGATTTATTCTATGTGAAAAATAATTTTCACATAGAACGCAGCTACGCTATAAGCGCGGTTTCTCCTAAGAGAGACTGGAGAAATCCCTTTGTAGACTTCGTGTCATACAGAATCTAACCAGAGGATCCTAAAGAAGCAGTATCTATCAAAAGACGATCATTACGCTTCTATTTTGATGCTTCTTCACAAAGTCTATATCGCCGAACATACGATGGACTGCTATTACGATGTCTCTCTGACGATGATGTAAAACGGGTTATCCGCGAAGCTCATGACAGTGTATGTGGAGCATATTAACCCGGTCCTAAGTTACAGGATCGTATAAGGAGGATGGGCTACTACTGGCCTACTATGATTGCAGATGCCGTGAAATATACAAGACAATACAAAGCCTGTCAGGTTTATGCAGATTTTATACATCAGCCTTCTGAGTATTTACATCCTATGATTGCATCATGGACCTTTGAAGCATGGGGTATGGATATCATTGGTCCGATTCACCCGTCATCTTTTAGAGGACATCGGTTCATATTAGCTATCATCGATTATTTCTCCAAATGGGCGGAGGCGATCCCTCTTGCTGAGGTAAAGACATCCAACATGATCAGCTTTATCAAGCACCATGTAATTTATTGCTTTGGGATACCCCAAAGGATAATTCATGACAATGGGCCTCAATTCATCAACCAAGCGTTTCATCGATTTTGTGATAAGAATCAGATACAAAATATGGCCTCAACGGCATATAATTCTGCTGCTAATAGTTTGGCAGAATCCTTCAACAAAACCATCATCAAACTCTTGAAGAAGTTCGTCTCTTCGAACAAAAGAGATTGGAATGAGAAGCTGGGAGAATGTCTCTGGGCATACCGCACAACGGTACGAACACCAACGGGTTATACCCCATTCTCATTAGTTTACGGATGTGAAGCAGTTTTCCCCATTGAAGTCCAAATTCCATCACTCAGAATAGCAGTGGCTAATGAGTTGACTCAGGAAAATAATGATCAATTAAGGCTTCAAGAGCTAGAAGGATTAGACGAGAAACGCCTTCAAGCTCAACAACGCATTACGTTCTACCAGGCATCCATTTCCAGAGCTTTTAATCAAAAAGTGAAGGAAAGAGTGTTCAAAGTTGGCGAGCTAGTTTTAGCCGTGAAGAGGCCAATGATTATTACCCACAAAAGTAAGGATAAATTCCAGCCCAAATGGGAGGTCCCTTATGTGATTGAAACAACATTTTCAAATAATGCTTATAGATTAGCCAAGCCTAATGGAGACTTGATAATGACTCCTATCAACGGCAAATTCCTGAAGAAGTACTACGCTTAATCACCCTCGCTTAAACAGAGTATGATAAAGATCTCATTCAGACGATACTACGTACAAAATAGTTGGATCATATTCTATCATGTTCTTATGACCTCTAAATAGATATGTTTAACTAATTTGGAAATTCAAAACCTATCACGTCCATATTACCTCTGATAGCGTTTTGTATATAAATTTAGTTGGATCATATTCTATCATGTCCATATAACCGCTGAATAGATATATCCAGCTGAAACTTACCGAAAGTATATCACGTCCATATTACCTCTGATATTACTTTTATCCTAGTCTATCATTTATATTATAAAATGATGGGTCCACAAAGTCAGAAAAAGTATCTTTATTATCTCCGGGAGTAGCAGATTACATAAGAAGCAAAAAAGGTACATCATTGGGGAGGTGCCGTTAAGTCGCGGATCTGTTGCGCCAAAGCAGCCATTCTCTCATTCTTGGAGTTCAAAATGTGGCTGCGAGCCCGTTCCAGCCTTGTCTCATCGTCATTCAAGCAAGATAGTTTGGATCGAGCATCAACAAAACCGGCACGGATGACACCCGCATGCATCAAGTTCTGCTGAGCTATCTCCACTTGGCCCTTAAATACATCACGAGCTGTCGATGTCTTGAGAAGCCTCTCCCTTTCCTGAGCGAGTTCAGCTTCCAATTCTTGAACCCTCGCTTCATCTCTCTCACATTCGGCCTGGTACTTAGCTAGCTGAGGAATAACCTCCACCAAGACAGCCTGCTCTTTATCCATCTCTTGCTGCTGTTCCTGGATGGATTTGTTTAAAGTTTCTATTTGCTCAGCAAGTTTTGCAGTTAAGGAGTCATACTCAGCTTGAACCAGATCGTCGATGCTGCCTTGGGATAGTTGCAAATACTCGTTAATGGGTTGCTCTAAACCATTAACTATTTGCTCTAGCGCATCAGCTCTTTCAACATCACTGAAATTTCTAATCTGTGCTATAGGGAGATTGGAGGACATCTTCAGAGCATCGAAACCTAGGTTCTTCTCCAGCACCATCGATATCAACTCTTTCAAAGTGAGGTAGAATATGCTAGTGTATTGATCCACTAGCATAGCAAAGCTCGAATGGACGCTGGGAGTGGCCGCAATATCGGTAAGTCTCCTTTCTGGAATAACTGCAGAGGAGGTTGCCACAGTCGTTGCTTCAACAGATGGCGCGACAAAAGAAGAGACACCAACAATAGTGGAAGTTGCTGGTATACTCGACGAAGGAGGCACAGTCGAGATAATGGGTTCATCCTCCTCTGATGTTATTTGAACTACCATTGGTGGAATGACACCCGAGAATGTTGCGGATAAAAGATCGGCGGCTTCAAAGCATGCTTCTTCGACATCGAGCACCGCCGTTTCATCAGCTGGATCCGCCACAAAGTTAGAGGTTGTGTCAACTTCGCCCTCCCCAGAGATGTCTTCGCCTGAAAAGAAGATAAGAGAAAGTTAATATCAAATTTGATGTTAATTTTCCTAAAAGAAGCGTAAAGACAATATTTACCCATGACCGATGGTATGTATGTTGCGTCTGCAGCCTGTATAGCTAAATCATTTTTTAATGATGCTAAACAAGCTGTCATACCTGGAGAAGAGGGTGCACCGACTGACGCTTAGGGAAAGTCATCCCAGTCATCACCAAGATCCACTCGAGGTTCATCGGGTGGAATCTCGCTGGAAATACTTACAGACGAAGGAGGGGTTACTCCCATTATTTTTTTGGATAAAGGTATGTTGATTCTGAATATGCTCGGTCTCGAAGGCGACCTCGAAGCACTACCAGTAACGGTGGTAGCGGCAGCAATCGCGAGCAAAGAATCTCCGGCACTGTCAGCCAAAACTGTGGAGGTTCCCTCTTTAAAAGGCGAAGGACCTATGATCAAAGAATCATCCCCAACAGGGGAAACAACAGGCTCACTCCTAGAGGCCCCCTTGGTGGAAGCCCTTTTAGGACCTCTGACAGTCTTCTTCTTGCGGGGGGAAGGCTCTTTCAGAGTGGAAGCCTTTCGCTTATTTGAGATAACGAGAGGCTCTACTGGCGGAGCTATTACGCCTCTCAGTATTATCAACAAGTAATCGTCTGCACCGGCAGTATCTTCACCTTCATCAGAGGAGACGGATGGGATCTTCTCTCTTCCAATAGACTTATGGGAGGGCACCCTAAAACTTCCATACACATCAAAATCATGATGGAAGGTATTGATGGACGCATAAAACTGTGCATACGAGTGAAGGATGCATAACTCTATTGAGAGAGAAGTCTCGGGCACAGCAAAGATTACACAGATATAACCCGTGATGAAGTACCGCCATCCTCTGGCTCCATCAATAAGTCCACCCTTGGACTTGAAGCTGGTGATGGAATTCCCCACGTGCAATTGGTCGTACCCAAATTGTTTGGCGAACCGGCTTGGCAGATAAGGCTCCAAGTAGTAGTAGTCCTCACTTCTGTACAGTAAGTGGGATGGTCTAATGCAGACCAACCAATAAAAGGATTCAGGAGAAAGAATAGTCCTCCCTTGGCCTGCATCCTGAAGTTTCGTCCCCTGTTGATTGATATATACGGGGGGGGGGGGACGGTACAGAAGAGCTTCCATCCATGGGCAAAATTTAATGCTCACCGACATTCTATGACGCTCGCCACATTCCAAAGGAAATTCTTGTAATTCAACAAGAAGGTATTTCCCGAACTGTTGGCAGAGCCGGGAGACATCACCCTGGTGTTGTGAAGGATTAACCATCCCATCAGGTATAGGAATGATAATTCCACTCGGGGAAATCCTTTACGTTGCGTATCATCAGCTAGCAGCCCATCAATAATGGCCCTTAGGCCAGCTTGTATTCTACATACCATGGCAGGAAGCAGGCCCAATCTTGCTCCAAATACCAAACGTACTACGGGCCATAAGGTGTTGCGATGGATGCGATCCACAGACGTAATACCAGGCACTACCCAGCCGCGTAGCCAGACAGAGAGGAAGCCAGCCAGTTGAGCTTCCTTCGACAGAGGCTTACGATAATGCCTCATATAACTGAAGGCTTTAGTGCCTGCAGGATAACCCCCTATCTCCTTATCGAGAATATAATCTGAAGCCCCTGCGTCTTCAATGAGGTCATCGACCGTGTTGGCACTAAGCATGCTCAGGAGGATCAAGGGCTTATCTCTGCTATCTACAACCTTGTCCGGCTTAGCATTTCTGGCCTGATGGAAGAAGAGGTAGGATGCCCATTTGTTGATATGAGCCAGATCAGAGGGCTCTTTGTAGAAGGTGGTGCAAGCGAGATAGTGGCTCATCAGCTCTTGGTACACCGCCACTGCCCGAGGGTTTTATCCCTCAGCTCCCTATTCGTGGGAACGTACTCTTCATAAGGAGTGTCCCCCATTGGCAGCTTTGAAATCTCTGCCATCTCATGAAGGGCTAAGCCCAACTCACCTAGTGGAGTAGCAAAAGTCTCAGTAAGCGAATTATATCGCTCCATCAAAGCTAAAAACAAATTGGGGTTGACAGGCAGCCCAACACTGGTGGCACTCACAGCCGCAAATAAGCCAATACTTTCAAGCTCCGTCTGAAAGTGCTTCAGGGCCCAAGCAGTTAAACTGGCCCATCGAAGATTCTCGGGGCTAAGCCATCCACTGGTGCGAGGGTTAACCTTGGGGTACACTCCTCCCTGCCCCATAAAGTCATTACAAAAAGTCGATATTTGAACCGGCTGGATTAGTGAAGTGTCTACACTCGGGACGCTGTCCGGTAGTAATCCCCTGAAAGGCATAACAGGGCCTGAAGGACTGCTCACAAAGGCTCCTCGGTTCAATACTTTTTTGTATGAGATCTTCCCTGACCGCCCATGAAGATCTGGAGTCAGAGTCCACATCATCTTCCTAGGATGTGTGGCATAGAAGAATGCCGAGATAGGGTCATCTCTGGGCATCCTGGGCAGATACATGACCGTGCCCTCAGCAGAAAATACCAATCTTCTTTCTTGGGCTTAGTCTGGGACTGTTTGTCGATAACATCCCCGAATAAGAAACCTGGTTTCTTATATTCAGTCCCATCTATGTATGTCAGGGGCTCCCCACTAATCATACTCAGCAGCATTCGTTCTCCTTGGGACGAGATCAGAGTTCCCCTTTCTTGAGGATACTCGGTTCCATAAATGGGGAATGTCACATGGGACAAATCCTCCAGATAGTTGGAATTTAGCATCCCAGCAGCAGAGCCCATCACTTCAGCCAAAGGAGGGATCTACAAGTCCACTGCAAAATACAAAAAAAAAAGTCAGTTTTTACGCTAGACGCTACACTCTTGCAGTATACGCTAAAGACTAAAAGTCTGAGCTTTTACGCCAGACTGCAAAAACTTGAGATTTTACGCTGGAACGTATTTTTAGTGCGTAAAACTCAAGGTTGGCAGTATACACCAAAATCTAACAGTCTGAGCTTTTTACGCCAGACTGCCAAAATTTGAGCTTTTACGTCGGAATTTACATCCTGCGCGTAAAACTCAAAGTTTGTAGTATACGCCAAATTTCGATAGTCTGAGTTTTTATGCCAGACTGCGAAAATATGGAGTTTTTACGCTGACATATTAGGAATATGGGCGTAATGATAAAATATCTCTGTGCATCATCTTCCTCGAAGAGGCTCTTAGCATAGAAGATGACCTTGCGCGTACACGTACAACGTGTGCGAAGGGTTTTTCCTCTCGAAGTCTTTACCTGTGATGCCCGGAGTGCAGCTCGTCAGAGGGGCACTTCGTTCAGATCGGGGCTCGCTCAGCCTAATGGGGGTTGCTCGTGCTTGAGCAGAGGAGCGAGATAAAGAAGAGGCGACTTTCTTTCCCTTAGCAGTGGAAGCCTATTTCGGTGCCATGGCGAAGCTCCAAAGTTCTCAGAAAAGAGACGAAGACGAAGAGTTCTCAAAGAGATGAAGGGTTTTGCAAAGACAGATGAAGGGTTTCTCTCTTAAGACCTTAGGCTATTTATAGAGTTTGGATAACTCTTCGAATCCCTAACCAAATTCGATATTTAATAATCAGTTATAATTTGGGACCACATCAGCCTATCATTTGAAAAAGAAGACGGACAGTCATGCTGCGTAACGGATCCAGATTTTACGCACAGAGCATATCTATAATTTTACGCTCAGAGGCTGCAAATCTACGGTTTTACGCTCAGAAGCTTTTTATACTCAGAGGCTACAAATCTACGATTTTATGCTCAGAGGCTACAAATCTACGATTTTACGCTCAGAAGCTTTTTACGCTCAGAAGCTTTTTACGCTCAGAGGCTACAAATCTACGGTTTTACGCTCAGAGGCTGCAAATCTACAGTTTTACGCTCAGAGGCTACAAATCTACGGTTTTACAATCAGAGGCTACAAATCTATGGTTTTACGCTCAGAAGCTTTTTACGCTCAGAGGATACAAATCTACGGTTTTACGCTTAGAAGCTTTTACGCTCATAGGCTACAAATCTACGGTTTTACGCTCAGAGGCTACAAATCTACAGTTTTACGCTCAGAAGCTTTTTATGCTCAGAGGCTACAAATCTATGATTTTACGCTCAGAAGCTTTTTACGCTCAGAGGCTACAAATCTACGGTTTTACGCTCAGAGGCTACAAATCTACGGTTTTTTACGCTCAGCAGCTATAGAAGGCCAATTGCAAGGGTTTATGCAGAAAATGCTCCTTTTTAGCTACAAAATATTCCAAGTACCTGAAACACACAGACATCAGCATGAAAGATGACTCTTTTTCTTGGGCCATTCAGAATCCTTTACATCTAAGTTCAAGTATGGCCGGTTCGGCGAACATTCCTCACCATATTTCAAGGGATTTTTCGGGGAAACCATTCTTGAAAATGATGGTCTGAACAGAAGTACTTCGTATCAAAGAAGTGACAGTTCAGAATTCTATGCGACTCCTCATCCAAAAACAGTATGACAGTTGGATCTTTAAAACAACTTAATGCTAAAGAGCTTTTTACGCATCTTCTGTTACGCATAAAAGTTAGGACGTGACCGGATAATCATTTATCAGAGTCAGCGTAAAGTTATTCAGACGTGTCGAAGCTGCACATTATCATACTCCTCACAGCAAATATGGCAAATCAACAATGCGTAAAAGAAGACAAGTTTATTGATCATGATTACATATGATGGAAATCCAGTTTACAAATAATTTTTTATTTTCATGATTACATATGATGGAAATCCTTTTTCTACAAAGGATTTCTCATTCTCATTTAAGATCACATTGGGAATCTGTCATGCCAGGTTCTCTTATTGGTGGAGATCTTTTTCTTCTTCTACGATACTTCATCGGCTTCTGCGGCCGATGAACAAGAAAATGATTAATGGCGGGAGGTTACAAAACTGGACCTGTTTTATTCAAGCCCACCCTCCATACGCCATGGCAGCTACGTCCTAGAATTGTGTGAGGGATTCAGACCTAACATAATACTCGAAGACAGGACCAAACTGCCTACCTACGTCCAGCTTCATAATAGGAGAAAATACAGCTAGCAAGCTGTGTGGTCTGATAAGACTCTTCCTCTCTCCTGGACGAATTATCATATAAAATTGCTTATTATCCCGAGCAAAGGAAGCTATGATATCCTTCCATGATCCATCGTTGCAGAGGACATTTGCTCAAAGATGCCTCCTTTTATGGCTCCTAACATGTTGGAAGAGCATGATCTTCTTCTTCCTTAGGTCAGCCCAATGGATCTCGGCAACTATCTCTTTTGGTGAAGGAAGTATGGAAAGACAGGTTCACTCGCTTGCCTTTATATAGGCAGAAGAGAACATACCAAATCCCAACAAATTCCTAAAAATTTGTCGAGAAATTAGCCTCGCAGAACGAGTCAAATTTGACTGTTTCATGCTTCATTCAAAGTATTTCAAATTACGAGGAATTTGAAAACTTTGAAGGGGGTCATATAGAAGCATGAAAAATACGCTGGGAATTATACGAGTAAAGCCTCCAACATACATGAAGCACGCGTAAAACAGAGCTCCAGCGCTGTGTGGCATAAAAATATGACTTCAGAGCTATTGGCGTACTACAGGGCTTCAACGCTATTCAGCGTAGAACAGAGCTCTAAAATAACTCATGTAAGGCAGCACTTACAGGCTGTTTTGGCGGTAAAAGGTTGCTATACTCCAGCGTAAACAATGCCTGCCTTTAATGTAGCGGGAAGTTGTACGAGGAACTCTTCGTATTCCTCGAATGAACCTGTTAGACAAAATAGTGAACCTGACTCCTGACAAAGAGTACTACACGATGATCGAGAGGACGGCTGAAATAATGATTCTGCACAGAGGCCCAAGTTATCATTTAGTGACATATCCTTGATACAAGTTGTTTTTACGCACTCAAGGAATACGCTGCCTATTTTACCCAGGCATAAATGAGCCTTTACGCTCAAGATGAGACAAAATCAGGCGCCACATCAAAAGTTATTTTTCGTACAGAGCTCGAGGCGTATCTCTACAGTTAATACGCGAGATGGGGGCAGATCTCTGTATTTAATGCATGAGATTTTGTTCTATTTTCAATGACTAGGAGAGCTAAAGCTAGGGCTAATACGCTCACGTCACCATCCTTGCATGTTACGCCAACCAGGCTATTTTTAACTATAGGAGTACGCCGTATGCTATCTTCTCGAAATACGCCAATTCTAGCTATATTTGCAAAGATACGTGATAAGGCTATTTGGCCCAAATTTACGCTCGAGACCTCAGTCAAGGAAGGATAATTGGCTATCTTTATGCTGGTTATCTATTATGCAACTACTTGGCTTTTACGCCAACATGACAGCTACTTGGTCTTTACGCCAACATGACAACTACTTGGCTTTTATGCCAACTGGACAGCTACTTGGTCTTTACGCCAACAGGACAGCTACTTGGTTTTTACGCCAACAGGATAGCTATTTGGCTTTTACGCCAACAAGACAGTTATTTGGATTTTATGCCAACCATCTCTACGCAAGGGGCAACTACCTACGTGGCTTTCATGCCGTGATCTTCGATGAGCGATTATACGTATTACCTCATAATGGGACACGCATCACACGTGGATTGAGGAGATCATTCAGACGTGGATAGCAGTTATTATAACCGCCACGTAAAAGGTACAACTCTCTCCACTAATTGGCTTATATGCCGACTGGTCAGTTACTGTGACCGAGCTCTATAAATAAAGACTTTCGGTCACAGGAGAATGGGGTCTAAAGGGGTGGAAAATCAGAGAGAGAGAGAGAGCACATATAGAGGCTGTTGGTTGACGACTTTGGCAACGATAGTTCAATCCCTCTTGCAATCTTTGAAGCTCCTTCTTCTTCTACAGCACTTCTTCGTCATCGTGTGGTCCAAGGGACAAAGTGATCGACCGCAGATCAGACTCCTATAGCAATTTTTCCCCAGAATTATTTTTTGTACTTAACATCCTGGTATAGGATTAATTGTACTTCTTTTTTCTTGTTTGTAAACAAAGAAAGGATTTCGTATAAACCTACTCTCAATTTCTTTTGTTTATCATCAAACACACTAGTTAAGAAGGATCTCAGGATTTTGTCCCTCCCAATGCTCTACATATTATAGTTGCCTAGTTAACCCTATGGTTAGCTGGAATCGCATGACGTGGTCACATGTTATTCCCTTTATATGTTGTACCATAGTACGTGCATTCTATATACGAATCCACTTTGTCACTTGGTAGTTTAATTTGGATTCACCCTAGCGTGATGCAACAATCAACATAATTTCTATCCACACTTGGTTATTAATCAACTATCATCTCCATGCTAGAGGAATTGTATTATATCACATGTCGCATAGCACGTAGGTATACCTCAGTGTAAAATATGTAACATAATCACGTAGGAACACATAGCATGTAGTAAGTGTATCAGCACAGATACCAATTGTCGAGTCAAGTCACCAATTATTGGTAAATCACATGAGTTTTAGCACATAGAAACTCATGGGTTGAGTTAGGCACATAGGTAGTCATAGTCACTTGGCCGCATAGGTCATTTCTACTCATAGTCGGGTTAATCAGATAGTTAGGTACAACACATGGTCACTTAGTACTCATGTATTTACAATTATTTATAACACACATAGAATCATAAATTCTAATAAAACATCAAACTAAAAAAAAACATGCACATAGGGCCGCATAAGAACTAGGGACGTATGGGATCAATGTCGCATAGGTCAAGCCCACATAGAGGTCGTGTCTCATAGGCATCGGTGTCGCATAAGAGTCAGGCAGCATAGGTCAAGGCAAAGTCCACACCTTGGGACAAGTGCCGAGTGACGTGCATTAATGCGTGTCAGTAAAGTAACTGAAGTGATGGATGTGACAAGTCATAAAGTGTGTCAGAGAAATGGCAAAATTATAAAAAAATGTGTAAGGACGAAGCAGAGTTATGCATCAAAAGAGAAGAGATGCATAGTGCCAATGTCGCATAAGTCTGCTTGCCGCATACTCTGCTTGCCACATAGATGTCTCATGGACTTAGCAAATTTCTCATTCGTTCAGCAATTGAAACACAAGGAGTTATGTCACTTAAGACTTTTCCAAACACTTATCTTCAAGACCAATTTGTGTAATAATCAGTCATGCATCCAACAAGATGGACGCATGTTAGAAGGTATATATGGCACAGATCTCAGACCGCATAGCACTCAGGCCGCATAGCACTCCCTGCCACATATGGTACTGGCTGCATGGGAACTTCGTCTTCTCCAGACAGCAAGTTCAGCCATGGCAAAAAACTCCAAAAAAAACCAAAATTTTATTTTCTCCATAAAAACTTTATTTTAACTCCAAATCAAGTAAACCAAAGGCCAAAATATTCGAAATGAAGTGCTCCATCAACCATATTTTTTTAAAAAAAATACCATGTTTTAATAGATCAAAACCAAGAAAAACTTTTGTAACCCGTGAAAACTCTTAACAAAAAATATAGATCTACTAAATTCCATCCATAAAAACCAAAAACTCCAAGTATTAAAATGCTTAGAATCATATTGTACACATATTGGACTAATAAAATACAAAAAAAATTTAAAATTAAAATCTAGAGTTTTTCTATGTCATGCAAGGTGTACTTGCCTAAAAATGAAAGAAAGAGGTAAAAATGAAAAATAAGGGAAGAAAGAGAAGAATTTAGCTTATATAGCTAGGATTAAGATTTGGACAAAGTGTTCAACTCATGACTAACCAACCCAACAATTAAACCAAGAGCCATGTGAACCAAATAATTGGTCTAGTTTCCATGACATGCAATCTAATTAACCATGCAAGCAAGAAATAATATAAGAAGGAAACTAATATGTTCCAAATACGTATATCAGGAATGGAGAGTGACAAAAACATTACCTACACTGCTCAAACCCGAGCCCAGATTAACCTTCTGTCTGAATGCCAATATTCCTTATGCCATCCTCTTTATCCCTAAAAACTCAAACACATGCTTGTTGTTGTTTTCAATAATCAGGAAGTAATCCTTAACCCTAGGTCTGCTCCTAAAGCCCTTCTCACTCACAGACACTTGACATTGGTTTGAACACAGGTGCTACATTCTAAGCTCCTTTAAATACCCCCATATACTAACACACACACACACACACACACACACACACACACACACACACATATATATATATATATATATATATATATATATATAAAAGATACACACACCAACATGGGTATCAAAACACATCCCCAATATCACCCCCCTAATACTCCTCATATTACCAACTCACCCATCTTAGTACACTCATATGTACCTTGCTACTGATGCTCAAAACCACCTCTAACTCAGCTGAACCGGAGCTTCCTAAGTACTGACACCCTCACCAAAACCAATTACTAAATCAAAACCATTCACTCCGTACCTGAGACAAATATGTACATAAGAACACTTATACGCAATATCACCTTAGACACTAGATGCACTAATGGTCAAGTATCAGTCATTTAGATACTTCCCTCATATTGCACACCTTATTGTGCCTCCTAGACACTCACCCATTACCTCTCTTAAACACATGGACACTACTACACGATCATGTGCTAAACATAGTTGTGGATACTCAATTCTAGTTGGGCACACAGATACCTTGCTGCACAGATATCTGTTATGAAACTCTAAAGTACTACATTATTAATTTCCTTCCTACTGCTCTGAACTTTAATGCAAAACCTGCACTCCTATTCTCCAACTCCAGGACACTCATAACCTAGTTTGCACACATCAAAACCTATCTCTCCTAGCTGTTGCACTCAAGTGCACACTGCTGCACTAACAGTTCTTTAGCACATTGTCATTGCCCGAGCCTTGCAAAGAACAGAACCATTGCCTCCTCTACTTCCACTCTCCACACACAAGCAAGTGCACAACATAATGTTATCAACTGGTACTATAACCATCACCACCATCCTCACATTACATACACACCAGGTTTATCAATAACATTACTCTCACCACATCAATACACCCACACAAGCCACACTTTGCATCCACCAACCCATGTGCCAGTGCATACCACCAACACCAATACATACCTACACTCTACACTAACACAAACACACACAAAACATACCATTTATACAATATATATGTATACATATATATGAAATACACCTATAGAATACACCCTCAAGCCAAATACCAAACACTTGGCATGTACCATGAGCATTACTCTATGATACTCAACAAACACCTATGATACACCTTCCAAACTCCTCACCATGATGCCACCTACCAATATTAATAATACATATAATATATGATATATACTAGTTATAATAACTAAAATAATTATCAATAACAGGGAATTATCCTCTAAAAGCCTAATTAAAGGGACAACATCAATTTTATACCTCCGTATCATGAAGTATTGTGATACAGACTCTCCGTATCCAATTATGGACACATGAGCACTCTTTCACTATCAACCTAACACTAATAGATGCAATTAAACCTAGTTAACCTATTATCAAACACTTGGTTTTCTAAATTTGGATTACCTCCAATTTGGATACAAAACTCAATGTAATTATCACAATATAGCTCATTAGGACCTAGTTCTTCCTCTTATGGGTATTTCTAAGCCATGAAAGATTTCTTAAGGGTCAAATACTATAAATTAACCATAAAATTAAGGGGGTATAAGGATTATACCTATTGGGAGCCAAATTATAATAAAAACTACTCCGAGTGGATATGGAATTGACACAAGCTTCTTAAATCTCTACTCCAAGTAGTGCTCCTTATAATCCAAGATCCTAGGCTCCCTTGGAGATAAAAATGAGAGGGGTGAGATACGGGAATGGGTGGATTAGGATTTGCTTCTAAATTTAGGGATGAATTAATTAGGAAAGTAAATGGAGATTATTCATGAATAAAGAGGCTTATATAGCCTCCTAATAGGGTTAGGATTAGGTTTAGAAATAGATAATAAGACTTAAAAGCCTCTCTCCATGTCATGAATAGAATATATTTTATTAAAGAAGGCATCTCTACAACTAGTAAAAATATTATATTCATTTAACTAAGAAAATGACTAATTATCAAGTCTAATCATGACTATTCTAATTAATTGAACCAATAGTTCAAGTCAAATCTAGTTGGGTCCACTTGGGCTCACTAGCACTAAGTCTAATTAATCGGAGCTAATCCATTAGTCAACAATATATATATATATATATATATATATATATATATATATATATATATAATATCATAATTATTCATAATAATTAAATAATATAAAAATGATAAAAATACTCCTCTCCAGTATTAGGTAGTTACAGACAATACCATAAATCTAAACTCTAAATAATACATCCAAATATCTAATATATGCCCAAAACAAATTCCTTACTAAATATACCAATACTAGCTATCTAGCTAAAGGTCTCTTATATGAATATCTTGTAATAAGTCTCTACTTCAGAGCCATATGAGCAATCTCAGCAATCTCACCCTGGGGTTCATAGTAAGTCGGACACCAATCCTCCAAATCTACTAAAAAATATTATCCAGTCAAGATGGAACGAGTACAACCCAATAGCTGTTACAATTAATTAACAATGACTATAAAATAGTAAATAGAGAATAAAATGCATGATGGAAAGCAATAAACTGATATAATGTTAAATAGTAAAGGAAGAGAGGTAATGTAAAGCAATATGGCAAAATTAATACATATATGAAGTAGAAGAGGAAAGGAACTACAAGTAGCAGGTGCAAGACAATGTAATCATCATGTATGAACTGAAAGAAAGAACTGCAACTATACTAAGTATTTTGAAATACTAATCAGATATGTGATCATTTTGGGATATTTAATAATTTATATTAAGAGAAAACTAGCTCAATCAATAGTGAAAGATATGATTAGCTAGTAGTCGATGATGTATACTACTTGCCAATATTTCTCGATCATATATCTAGCTAGTACTTCCCCACCCCGACTGGTATGATGGATCCAACCATGACATGTCACTATCCAATGATCTGTATCCAATGTCAAAATGATAAATAATATCCAATATTAATTCGATGAGTCAAGGTAACATCCCATGACTGAACATCCAATATATGTACCAATCCAGTTGTAAGACCAGGATATTCGAATGGTGACCTAGCCCGAAGATGCGATCTTTTAAATATAATAGATCCAGCAGTGGTATAGGATAACGTCCCGTCCGTATATTTATCCCTCTTCTTCGCGGTCTGCTGACAGGTGCTATGGTGACACAACAACTCCCGGTATACTGTAAGGAACCCAGGGTGTTGTTCCTCCAGCAACTCAAACTCTTCTTTATCAGGAGTATACTCTTAATATGGCTACTCACCCTTGGACAACTACGAAAGATCGTACATCTCGTGAAGGGCGAGTCCCATCTTCTCACCAGGAGTAAAGAAGGTCCCAGTGAGATAGTTGTACATCTCTGTCAAAGCCACGAACAACATCAAATTCTTCTCTAGGCCATAACAAGAACCCCTTATGAAATAATAGAGATAGACCTCCTTTAAAAACTGCTCGTACTTCTCCAGCATCCACATGGTCAAAATGACCCAAGAAGGTGAATAATGTACTCAGTTGAGAAGGCGTATTTTTCTTATTGGCTAGGACCCCTTGTCCGCAAGCTGGTTCAAGAAAGTATCAGCGCCGTAGAAATGAACATTGGGCCCTATTTAACTAGCAAAGATGCCGAGTTCCAACCCGCGAAGAGAGTAAGAAAATAACTCCTTGAAATTTGTTACTTTCTTCTCCAGCTTAGAGTTTTGGCGAATACGGCCGATCAGGACTCTCTTTTGGTCGGGAGTCAGGTTGTCCAACATCCTCCTTTGAAGAGACACCATATTCAAAGATGATAAGGATTGCTCCATCGTAGGTATGTGTATCCTTATCCAGCTAGAGGAGAAGTCCTAGTTCTCTTTTATCTTCACCACCTTAGGGTCAGAGATAGTAAAAGCATTCCCGAATTGGAAGATGGGCTTCAAATGAGAAATATTCTTGTTATCCGCAATTAGCCCAGAGTTCAGTTGGCTGAGCAACTAAAATTAAGGCTGGTCTGCTATCAAGTTCAGCCTCACCTCAGATTGGCACTTGTTTATATTGGCCTGGACATGTTCCACGATATGATCAAATCTTACGCCCAATGTAGCCTGAGCACGCCTAATAAGTACCTTCTCTAACAGTGACACGGTTTAGGTCACTGCAAAGATCGAAAGATAGTTAGAACCATTAAGATAACATAGTACCCGAGAGGTGACTCAAACATATAAAGGTTTACGTACGGCCAAGGCATGTCAGAGGCATATGATGCCTTATATACGGCCAAGTCATGTTAAGCGTATGACAGGACATCCATGCGGACGAGTGTGACACATGCGACCAAGTCATGTCAGTACCTCCATGCGGCCGAGTGAGACGTATGTGAGGCAATCTATGAGGCCAGGTCAAGACCGGAGCTTGCGGCCAAAGTGAGACTCACGCATAAAATATGCAGCTGGGTCCTATGGAAATTTTGTACATATTCTAATCTATGCAGCAGACTGTGTGCAAAGTGTCCCAGTGTCCATAACCTTCTCCTCCTTACCTTGAATGGGCACCTGAATATTTGGGTGGAAAGTCAGAATCGCATCCTTGGCCTTAGACGAGGATGCGGGGTGCTTCCCCTTGTTGTCGGCTTTCTCGGCCTTTGGCGAAGATGACGGAGCTTTGGGGGCCATGGGGATCAAGCAAAGAGTCAGAGACAGAGGAAAGGTCGAAGACTAAAAAAATTAAGCAGAGAGAAAAAGTTCTCTCTCGTCAGCAAAAAACCCTTATTTATCGGGTAAAGGAGATAGTGGCAAATCCTTGATTCTTGCGCTGTACTGTCATTACTAATGATGATGTCAACACTTGGGTCTTCCACTAAACTTATTCTTTGAGAAAACTGTCACCTCGGGATCCTTACTAAGAAATGTTACAAAATCCCAAGAAATCCATTCGAGGGTCGAGCCGAATCCTATATTAAATAGAGATTTGACAACATGGAAAAAGACTCGTCCATGCGATTCGCCATCTATATGGCCCAAAGTTATCTCCTCCATGCTTCTTAATCAAAGTATCCCAAACTTATCAGTTTGAAAACTTTGAAGGAAGTCTTATAGAAGCATAAAAAATCAGGATCCATGCGTCCAACAACCATGCGCCCCACATTCGACTTAAAAAAAATCTGGTCGCAGGATGACCATACAGCAGAGAAAAAGTTATATCATTGTGCCACAAATATTGGCCGCCTAAAGGCATGTTACCATAATTACGTCTGACACAAAATCATGACAAAATAGTTTTTCTGAACGCTTCAAAAAATGTGCGCACACTAAGCAACAAGAATCTCTCGTCAGACTAATAATGACTTCTAACAAGCGTGCAATGCCATGGGTACGAGGCTTCATGCATCGTAGACTCAATGCGCTCTGTGCGACTCTGGCCTTATATGTCCCAGACTCAACGTACCCCATGCAACTTTGGCCCTCTGGGTTCCATACCCCATATGTTCCATGTGACTCTTGCCCTCTGCGTTCAGACTCCATGCGTTTCATTTATCTCCGGCCCTATGCATTCCAGATACCAGGCATCACTTGCGTCTCAGACTCCAAACATTCAATAAGGCAAGGTTCCCTGAGATAATCTATATGTCATAATTTTTTCCAACTAAATGCGGGCCACGTGTCAAGCTGACCAAGTTACGCAAACAGAAGATGAGAACCACCAAGATCTCCAACAAACAATAAATCCTAATAATACATCCACATAGCAGCTTGCTGTGGATTCAACCCATACTATGCTCCTATAGTTGCAATCACATTCTATTGAAGGAGCCCCCCGCGACCACCAAAGAGAGGCATATGCGGCACCTATAACCCATCAGCATGATGAATATAAATAGCAAAAACTTGGACGTTCCCAAGGGCTGGATTTTTCTGCTTCAGAGAGAGACCATAATCTCCCAAAGATTTACGTACATGCACACAAGCTCAGGAGAAAAAAGGGAAGAGAGCATCCTCATTCCCTCGTTAGACCGTCAACTGAGTAAAGGAGCCACCACAGTGCTCGATCTCCATCATCACACTACCCAGGTTAAATATTGTACTTAGATCTTCTGCTTATAATCACTTTGTACATTTATTTGTTATTAAATGAAAGTGTACCTAATCTCACTCGTAATAGCGAGCATTATGGCGACCCTGCTGGGGACGTCCATCTTCTCTAATGAGAAGACAGTGATACAGTTTGATGCGGCCAAACTGAGATCTACCCAGAGGATGTTGGTGGTATGCTTCGACAAACAAGCGTTCAATAAAATGTCCTTCGGGGATAGCGCGAGTCCTTCTCCAAGGCTAGCAAAGCTTAAGAAGATCCTTAGGACATGGGTTGAAAAGGCCGATGTGCCTCACCCAACTGCTGAGCACGTGCTGTTCGTCTCTCTTTACCGTAGGTATCGCACATTATGCGTCCACTGCTTATGCGGCAGCCCCTTCCAATAATAAGGGTACTCAACACCTGAAGAACCGCAGGACATGGGTTGCAAATGCCGCTGTGCCTCACCCAACTGCGAAGCATGCTCGCCCTATCTCTCTCTCTCGGCTGCAGGGACCGTACATCATGCATCCACCTCACATGCGGCAGCTGTTTGTGGTATTAAACGAAAGGAATGAAATTGTATTTCAATGACGGGGTTTATGCGAAACCCGCGCCCTTCTGTTTACAAATAAACTTGTACAATGTAATCCTATACGAGGATGTAGGAGTACAATTTATTTAATCTGGGTATAAATTGCTATAGGTGTCTGATCTGCGGTCGATCACTTTAGCCCTTGGACCACACGATGTTGAAGAAGTGCCGTGGAAGACAGGTAGCAGCTTCGAAGGTTGCAGAAGAGGTTGGACGCACGAGGCCAAGGTCGTCGATCCCAGCTCTTTGCCTGCTCTCCGGGCTCTCTCCCTCTCTCTCTCTCTCCTTGGACGATAATTCTCTCCTGGATGATAATTCTTTCCTCTTTCTTCTCCCTTTTCTTCCCCATTGATAGGGGTCTCTATTTATAGAGTTTTGGTGACAGTGACCACTCCGTCGGTATAAAAACCGAGGAGTTGGAAGTACAACACCCTTTTACACAACGGTTAAAGTAACCAATGCCTGCGTATGGATGATTTTTTGAATGAGCGTATGACGCGGGTCCAACTAAGGGAACACAACACGTACTATTGCTACGAAGATCACGGCGTAAGAGCCACGCAGGTAGGTATCCCGTGTGTAGAAACGGTTGGCGTAGAAGCCAAATGACTATCACCCTGGCACAGAGGCCAGATAGGCATAGAAGCCGAATAGGCGTAGAAGCCGGATAGGCGTAGAAGCCGGATAGGCATAGAAGCCGGAGAGGCGTTGAAGCCGGATAGGCGTAGGAGCCGGAGAGGCGTTGAAGCCGGAGAGGCGTTGAAGCCTGATAGGTGTAGGAGTCGGAGAGGCGTTGAAGCCGGATAGGCGTAGGAGCCGGACAGGCGTTGAAGCCGTAGAGGCGTTGAGAGTCGAAGGGGCACAGGTCTTGAATGGGCGTAGAAGCCGCTGCGTACCGTGCCCGAGTGCTGACGGGGACGTCTTAGCCGGAATTACGGCTTTCGAAGATGTAATTAAATCTTCTACAGAGATTTGCCATCATCCTGTGCATTAAATGCGAAGACGTGTTTCGAAGGTCTGCAGCCCTTCTGTGCATCCGTTGCAGAGACGTGCCTTGACTGAACCTGTCACCGCTCCGTGCATTTAGATGTAGAGACGTGCCTCGAGCCCCGTACGATGTGCAGCTTTTGACGTGGCAGGCGGTTTGTCTACTGCGGAGCGTAAATCGGCTTATGCCTGCCTGTGTAAAACAATGCTGCGTATCCCTCTGCGCAAAAAAGAGCAGTTTATGCTGAGGGGACGTCAGTAAACGACGGTTCGGTGGTATCTTAACCCAATCCTCTGCATTAAATGCAGGGATCCGCCATCATACTGTGGTGTGCGTCCCGAGGGGTCTGTGCCTGTTTCCAGCCGTCGTCTGGGTCGCCGTGCAGCACTTTTTGTCAGGAGTCAGAGGCCAGGTTCACTGCGTGACTTGACAGGTTCATTTCGGGGAAGACGAAGCGTTCCTCGTACGCTATTTTAACGCTGCTTTGAGAGCGGCTGAGTTTTTACGCCCTGGAGGCGATGGGGGGGGTCCCGTCTACGCCAAAGCAGTTTTGGACGCGCTGCACCCTTGAGCTCTTACGCCTGATGGCACTGAAGGCCTTTGTTTGCGCTGCTCTGTATCAATACGCCGCGTAGCTTTTGCCAGCGTATTTTTCATGCTTCTACAAGACCCCCTTCAAAGCTTTTAAAATCCTTTGGAATTTGAAACGCTTTGAATGAAGCATGAATGGCCCATCGTGACTCGAAACGTTTCTGAATGGAGCATTGAAATGGTCGGTGCGGCCTTTATGGCGGATTTATTGGGGACCGCTGTGATCTCTTTTGCCTATAAAAAGGTGGGGGGTTAACCTGTTTCCCCATATTCCCATCACCATGCTAAAATGATCGCCGGAGTTCGTCGGGTCGATCTGAGGAAGAAGGAGATCATGTTCTTCCAGCATGTTAGGAGCCGAAAAAGATGGCGTCTTCGAGCAAGTGTCCACTGCAGCGATGGATCATGGAAGGATATCTTAGCCTCCCTTGCTCGGGATAATCAGCAACTTTGTATGGCGTTGCATCAGGGGAGAGGAAGGGCCGCTTTGGACCACACAGCTTGCAGACTGTTTATTTCTTCCTGAGACCCCTGCGGACGAGATTGGACAAACCGTAATCTGTCGTCCTGATTGGGTTGGGTTTAAGAAAACCCCAACCGGATCGGCCATGGAGAATGGAGGATCTTGTTGTTCATGACTGTGGTAGTCATGAACAGCCATGGAGGAAGAGGAAGATCTGAGCGCGATCTTCAGACGACGAGGGAGTCTTTTGTAGACGGAGTTTCCCTCATATGTAATCATGAAAAGTAGAGAAAAACGCCTGTAGACAGGGTTTTCCTCATATGTAATCATGATTTTAATCTTCAATAAAGTCATCTTTTCTTCATATGATCACTTGCCATACGTTGCCGTGAAGTCTGAATGTGTGCAGGTTCGACACGTCTGATACTTTACGCGACCCTGTATAGAGAGCACTAGGTTCTGTCCTGTTCTTTACGTGCAGCGGATAGTGCATAGAGCGCTGCTTTAGCATTTTGAACACTTAGATCTGTCCTGTTGCTAGGGCTAAGGAACCGCGTAGAGTTCTGAACTGCTGCTTCTGATGAGCAGAACTTTGTTCAGTCTTCGTCTTCAAGAATGATCTTTCGGAACTCCCTTGAAACAGGGTCGAGGATTCTGGCTGAGCTTTGTCATCTTTGACAGACGAGATGTTCAGACTGGAGTCCGGATGAACCTCCAATTTTGGGACCCGAAAAGAGTAATTTCTTAATGGTTGTACTCTGTCCATTTCGGGTACTTGGGGTCAAGAACGAGTATCTTCTGTGTGAACTCTTTGCACTTGACCGGGTCGGGGACTGTTTTGGATAAGCGAAAAGTCGCGGAGTGCGAAATCCTCAGCCTGTAGCGTCTGGGCGTAAGACACCGTTGAGCGCAAAGTCATAGATTTGTGGTTCCTGAGCGTGAAGTCGTAGGTTTGTCGCCTCTCGAGCGTAAAAGCTACCAAGCACAAAGGCATCCGGGCGAGAAAAACCATAGACTTATAGCTGCTTGAACGTAAAGCCGTAGAATCATTGCTGTTTAGTGTAGAAAGCTCCTTTAGCGTAGGACTTGTGGATCTGTAGCTCCTGAAAAGAGAATTTCTTCGAGCGTGAAGTTCTGCGGATCTGTTGCTTCTGAGCATAAACTGAGCGCCACCGAGCGTGAGATCATCGATTTGGTATCTGCTGAGCGTAAAGCCGTAGGTTTGTCGCCTCTAGAGCCTAAAAGCTACCGAGCACAAAGGCATCCGGGCAAGAAAAAAACCATAGACTTGTAGCTTGCGAGCGTAAAATCGTAGATCTGTTGCTGTCGAGCGTAGAAAGCTCCTTTAGCGTAGAACTACTGAACTGTCTTGCGCGAAGAATTTTTCGAATTCGCTGACTGTCCGTCTTTTGAGGGTAGTGGTTTGACGTAGCACCCAATCATATCCGACTATTAATGCGAGACTTGGTTAGGGTCTCGAGGAGTCCGTCCGAGGATTCGAGGAGTCGATCCGGACTCTATATATATCCCAAGCTTTGGAGAGAGAAACTTTTCATCCGTCTTCTGCGAACAAGAGTTCTTGATTGTTCGAGCTTTTCTCCTTCATTCCTTCTCTGAGCACTTCGAGCTTTCAGAAATGGCGACGAAACAAACCTCCTCCGCTAAGGGAAAGAGCATAGGTTCTTCTTCTTCTCCCACTGCCCCAGCGAGGGAGTCTTCGGTCGGGCAAGGTGGACTTCCTTCCGGAAGTATCCCGCCGACGGGCAGCGCACCCGGTCTGAGAGGTAGATCCTTTGAGGTGACAAGAATAACGAAAATCCTTCGCACACGTTGAACGTGACCGCGCTAGGTCGCCTTCTGTGCTGATAGCCTCTTCTGAGAAAGATGATGCACGGAGGCGTTTTCATCTTTTACGCCCATATTTCTCGTGTGCTAGCGTAAATGTGCCATATTTTCGTAGTTCCGAGCGTAAAAGCTCTGGCTACCAAAAACTGGCGTATGTCGTAAAATAAGTATTTTACGTTTGCGGAGGGGACTCCCGGCGTATAATAACCGAATTCGTACAATCCTGGCGTAGAGCACAGTTTGTCGTTTCTTTGGTTTTGTAAGTTTGTGCAAGATTTTTGTAATGACATACTTTCTTTGCACCTTTGTAGTTAACCTGGGTGAGTCTCCGCTGACCGAGGTGATGGGTTCCTCCGTCGGGATGCTGCACTCGAACTACCTGGAGGACTTGTCCCACGTGGCATTTCCCCTCTCCGGATCCCAGTATCCTGAGGGAAGGGGATTTTTGTTGGCGGCTCAGGGCGAGCGGGCACTGCTGAGTATGATCAATGGGGAGCCCCTGACGTATGTAGACGGAGAGCGGTACGTAAAGCCGGCTTTCCTTTTTGGGGACATGATTGACAAGCGGTCCCAGACGAAGCCTAAGAGGGAACCTTGGGTCTTTGCGGTCGAGAGCTTGGTTCTGTACCTGCCGACGATGCCGAGGGATTATCCCATCTCGGCTTTCTTCCATGCCACTCATCCCAGAAAGATGTCGTGGACGTTGACTCCCGACCTTCATGGCAAGCCGGGGAAGATCTTTCATCAGAAAGGAGCTGACAAGGGATCGTTTGTCAGTCGTCCTTCTGGTCCTGTGACGTTGTTCCGGGGATTGTACCCGGGTGACGTCCTGAGCGAAGACAGCTCTGTGATCCAGTCGGTCCAACTGTCGACTTTCTGCAACAGCTTCCTGGGACGAGGTGGGGTGTACCCCAAGGAGAATCCTCGGTGTAATGGGTGGGTCACCCCAGCAAACCTCCGATGGACCAGCCTAGTTAACTGGGCCTTGAAGTGCTTTCGGCAAGAGCTAGAGGGCATTGGACTGTATGCCGTTGTGAGCGCGACGAGCGTCGGGTTGCCTCCCAACCCTAATTTGTTCTTGGCCCTGATGGAGTGATACGTTTCGCTCACTGGGACCTTTGCCACTCCATTGGGGGAGTTGGGATTGGCCCTTCATGAGATGGCGGTTGTCTCGATGCCTTCGATGGGGGATACCCCGTATGAAGAGTATGTTCCCACCAACCGGGAGTTAGGGGATTCGGACCCTCGGGTGGCGGATGTGTATCAAGAGCTGATGTGCCAATATCTCGTCTGCACCACTTTTTACAACGAGCCCTCTGGTTTGGCCCACACTACCAAGTGGATGTCCTACCTTTTCTTCCACCGAGCTAGAGCTGCCAGGTTGGAGAAAGTTTCGGGGGGCAAGAATGAGCCCGTGAACTGTTTGGGCGTGCTTAGTGCCCAGGTCGTGGATGGCCTTATGGAGGAGGCCAAAGCTTCGGACCAGATCCTCGTTGAGAGGGTAGGAAAGTACCCCGAAGGTACTACGGCCCGTAGTTACCTGAGGCATCGTCGCGGGTCTCTATCCAAGGAAGCCCAGCTGGCTGGTTTTCTCTCGTTATGGCTGCGTCGAGTAGTAGTGCCTGGTACTGCGTCCGCGGACCGCATTCACCGGAACATCTTGTGGCCGGCAGTGCGCCTGGTGTTCGGGGCAAGACTGGGCTTGCTTCCTGCCATGGTGTGTCGTATACAGGCGGGCTTGAGAGCTCTGACCGATGGGTTGCTTGCTGATGAAGCCCGGCTTGAGAGTTTTCCCAGGGTGGAATTACCATACCTGTATCTGATGGGTTGGTTAATTCTCCACAATCCCCGGGTGATGTCTCCTGGCTCTGGTAGCAGCTCAGGGGGAAATTTCTTGTTGAACTACAAGGATTCTTCCTGGAACGTGGACACCGTTCTAGATTGTCGGCTGGCATTGAACCTCAGCTATGGTTGGAAGTTCCTCTGTACTCTCCCTCCCGTAGATCGCCATCAATTAGGGATGAGGCTTGAGGACTCGGGTAGAGAGAAGACCGATCTTTCTCCGGAGGCTTTTAATTGGCTGGTCTGCATTAGACCCTCCCATCTCCTGTACAGGAGTGAAGACCATTGCTTCTTCGAGCCTTATTTGCCTAGTCGGTTCGCCAGACAATTTGGGTACGGCCAGCTGCACGTGGGCAATGCCGTCACCAGCTTCAGGTCCAGAGGCGGGCTCATTGATGGAGCCAGAGGATGGCGGTATTTCACTACGGGTTGCACTGGAGCAGCCTTCGTCGTGCCGGATGTCACTCCCTCTACGGAGCTGCGCATCCTTCATTCTTATGCCCAGTTTTACGTGGCGATCAACACCTTCCACCGCGATTTCGACATACGCGAAAGTCTTAGGGTGTCCTCTCCCATTGCCGGGGGAGGAGTTGAAGTTCCCTCAATTTCTCCCGATGAGGGTGAGGAGTTTGATACCCCGGATGAACCCCTGGAGTCGATGCCGGGGTGTGAAGTGCCTCCGCCTGCGGGGGCTTTGGTAGTTCCTCAGAAGCGAAGGGCGCCTGCTCCTAAGGAGGCTTCTGTTCGTAAGAGGAGGAAGGAGACAGTTGCTCGTCCTTTCCGCATTCTTGGTGTTAAAGCTACCGGGAGTGGGCCTACATCTCCCCATATCGGGGATGAGTCTTTGGCTGGAGGTTCCTCGCCTTTTAGAGAGGGACCCTCTATGGTTTCGGTTGGCGGCGCCGGAGGATCTTCGCTAGGGGTCGCTGCTGTGGCGACTGCTCCGGGTAGTGGAACGAGATCGCCTAGGTGGCCATGGCAGATGGGAGGATCCTTCCCTGGACCCGCAACGGATAAAGCTCCTGCTGTGCCTAGCGAGATTCCAGTTGACGAACCTCGACCGCGTCTTGGTGGAGACTTGGAGGAATTGCGGGCGATGTCAGTTGGTCCACCTCCTTCCCCAGGTATGATAGTTCGCATTGCGTCCTTAGAGCGAGGTTTAGCTGCCTCGGCTGCAGATGCGCCATATATACCATTGGCCCCAGGTAAATGTCGTTTTTCATGTCTCCTTTTAGAAAGGTTACCGTTGTACTGATGTCGACTTTCGGGTTCCTTTTTCTCAGGGGATGGAGCCCACGGGGAGTGTAGCGTTGAGCCGCCTTCCGGCTCTGCTCCGGCCCCTGGTGGTGATACGGAGGCACCTGATCCTGAGGAGGAAACACCTTCGGGGGCTAGCTCGCCCGGAGTGGTTTCGTCGCCTCGAGAGGAGGATGAGCCTGTCACCGTGACCTTGCCTTCGGTCGCACCAACCGTCGAGGCGGCAGCTGTGGCTACCTGGTCTGCAATCGTCTCTGGTGGGGGACTCGCTGATATCGCGGTCTCTCCTGGCATTCAGTCGGGTTTAGTTGCGCTGACTGAGCAACATACCAGCCTCTTTTATACCTGTTTGGGAGCGATGATATCAATGGTGTTGGCGAAGAGTCTGGATTTCGAGCGCCTGAAGAGAACTGCCCAGTTCTCGATCGGGGTTGTCAGGGAGTTCGGCGATTCCGAGGGAGCCGATGCCCTGGAGGCGATGGTTAATGGTTTAGAACAACCCATTAACGAGTATTTGCGGTTGGCTCAGGGCAGTCTTGATGCTGAGGCCCAGACCAGATACGGTCTTATGACTGCACATCTTGCCAAACGGATGGAAGACCTGAAGGAACTCCTTCGAACTCGCCAGCTGGAGGCGATTCAGAGGAAAGCCGCCGTGGATGAGATCCTCGCCCTCCAGACAATGTGCCAATCCGAGCACGAGGGGAATGTAGCGAGGATTCACAGGTTGAGGGAGAAACTCGCTCAGGCAGAAGAGTGGGCTTCCCAGTCGTTGGCAGGCTTGGATGTGGTGGCCGGTCGATTGAGCACAGCGCGGCGGGATCTGGATCGCGCAGAAGGTGCCTGTGCGGGCGTGCGTCGGACGATAGCCGAGCTGTCCCATTCGAGTGACAACGAGGCACTGCTGGAGCGGGCCCGTGCTGATGCTCTGGCCATTAGGGACGAGAGGATGGCCGTGCTAGCGCGGCAGATCCGTGACATGACTGCTCCGCCGCAATGATGTACTCTCTTTTTTTTTTTTGCTTTCCCAGATGTAATTTTGTTCTTTCTTGGGAATAAAAAGAGACTTTTTCCTAACTTTGGACCCATCATTTCGGAATGTAAATGACAGGTTAGGGCGAGAGTGGTATCAGAGGTAGTATGGACGTGATAAACCCTCGGTAAACTTCAGCAGGGCACGTCTATCCAGAGGTCATACGGACATGATAGAACGTGCTTTGGCCAAGTTTTTGTAGGTAAAGTACTATCAGAGGTGAGATAGACGTGATAGGCTTTACTAGAGTTTACAGCTCAGAGGTAATATGGACATAGCTGTTTTATGGGCCTATTACTTGTTGCGCACCTAGGTGCAAGTAATAGGTTTGAGGACAAGCCCTGCTAGAGGTAATATGGACGTAGCAGATTTTGTGGACCTAACACCACTGGCGTACTTAGATTTAGTATGGGTGTTAGTTGAAGTGACGATCGATATCAGAGGTGATAATCGATGGTCAGAATCTTGGAAAGCCTGTTCAGAGGTGATATGGACATGGCAGATTCTCCAAGGAAATACAGTTCAGAGGTGATATGGACATGACTGATTTGTGGGCCTATTGCTTTTTGCGTACCTAGGTGCAAGTAATAGGTTTGAGGACAAGCCCTGCTAGAGGTAATATGGACGTAGCAGATTTTGTGGACCTAACACCACTGGCGTACTTAGATTTAGTACGGGTGTTAGTGGAAGTGACAATCGATATCAGAGGTGATAATCGATGGTCAGAATCTTGGAAAGCCTGATCAGAGGTGATATGGACATGGCAGATTCTCCAAGGAAATACAGTTCAGAGGTGATATGGACATGACTGATTTGTGGGCCTATACTAGTTTCTTCTTTGAAGTAGTTTTGTCGGATTACGAGAATCTCGCCGTATTCCTCCTGAGTGGAGGAGATTAGGCGTAGTACTTCTTCAGGAATTTGCCATTGATAGGAGCCATTAATAGGTCTCCATTGGGCTGGGCTAGTCTGTAGGCTCCGTTCGAGAATGTTGTCTCGATCACATAAGGGCCTTCCCACTTGGGCTGGAATTTGCCTTTACTCCTGTGAGTAAGAATCATCGGCCTTCTTACGGCTAAAACTAGCTCGCCGACTTTGAACACCCTTTCCTTTACTTTACGATTAAAAGCTCTGGAAATGCGTGCTTGGTAGAGCGCAATGCGCTGTTGAGCTTGGAGGCGTTTCTCGTCTAATCCTTCTAGCTCCTGAAGCCTTAACAGGTCATTCTTTTCTTGAGTCAGCCCGTTAGCCACGGCTATCCTGAGCGACGGGATCTGGATTTCAATGGGGAGAACTGCCTCACTCCCGTATACCAGTGAGAATGGGGTACAGCCTGTCGGCGTTCGTACCGTTATGCGGTATGCCCAGAGACATTCGCCCAGCTTTTCGTTCCAATCTCTTTTGTTTGAAGAGACGAACTTCTTCAAGAGTTTGATAATGGTTTTGTTGAAAGCTTCCGCCAAACCATTAGCAGCTGGGTAGTATGCCGTAGAGGCGATATTGTGTATTCGATTTTTATCGCAAAATCGATGAAATGCTTGGCTGATGAACTGGGGCCCGTTGTCATGGATTATCCTTCGGGGGACCCCGAAGCGATAAATGACGTGATGCTTGATGAAGCTGATCACATTAGACGCCTTTACCTCAGCAAGAGGGATTGCCTCTGCCCATTTGGAGAAGTAGTCCATGATGGCCAGTATGAACTGGTGACCTCGGGAAGAAGACGGATGAATGGGACCAATGACGTCCATACCCCATGCTTCAAAAGTTCAGGATGAAACTGTAGGATGCAGATGCTCAGATGGTCGGTGTATGAAGTCTGCGTGAATCTGACAGGCTCTGCATTGTCTTGCATACCGTATTGCATCTGTGATCATCGTAGGCCAATAATAGCCCATTCTCCTGATGCGATCCTGTAGCTTAGGACCGGGTTGGTGTGCTCCGCATACGCCGTCGTGAGCTTCCCGGATAATCTGCTGTGCTTCGTCGTTAGACAGACATCTCAACAGTAATCCGTCGTAGGTCCGGCGATATAGGCATTGTGCAGATGCATCGTAATAGAAGCGTAATGATCGTCGCTTGATGGACACTGCTCCTTTGGGGTCCTCCGGCAAGATTCCGTATGCGACAAAATCTATGAAGGGACTTCTCCAGTCTTTTCCGGGGAGATCTGTGTTCACAGCATGGCTGCGTCCTATGTGAAGGTTGTTCTTCGCACAGAATAAGTCTCTGTTAAGGAGGATTACCGAATCCTGCCTTCTTATAGGAGTGGCTAAGTCTGCGGCTAGACTGGCCAGGGCATCGGCTTCCAGATTCTGAGACCGAGGTACATGCTCCAGGAAGAATCCTTTGAAGGTCATGGCTATCTCGACCGTTGCTTGGTGGTAGGGGATGAGGTCTGGATTCCGGACTTTATATATCCCTCTGACTTGATTGACGATAAGCAGAGAGTCACCAAAAGCTTCCAGGGATTCGACCCCCAGCTCTTTGGCGGCTCGGAGCCCGATTAACAGAGCGTTGTATTCTGCCACATTGTTGGAGCAGGGCTCGCTAAGAGAATATGCTCGGTAGATGACGAGCTGATCAGGAGTGACCAGGATGACTCCTACTCCTGAGACGATGTTTCCCTTGGGACCGGTTCTGGAGGCCCCATCGAAGAAGAGTTGCCATGCGTCGGTCTCCATTACGGAGTTACACTCTGCAACTTCGTCGGGAATGTCCTCGTATAACTTGGAGGACTCCGGGATCGGATGGGCAGCTAGGAAGTCAGCCAGTGCTTGGCCTTTAATGGACTTCTGCGGTACGTACACCATGTCATATGGCGTTAATAGCATCGCCTAAGTCGCGAGTCGGGAGTTAAGAACACTCGGTTTGCTCATTAGTACCCGCAGAGGGTTGATCCTGGAGATGATATGAATGGTCTGTCCGGTGACATAGTGTCGTGTCTTCTGGACGGCGAACATCAGAGCCAAGCATTCCTTCTCCACTGGGTTGTACCGGTGCTCGGCCCCGACCATCATCCTGCTAAGGTAGTAGATAGCTTGTTCATGCCCCATGTCATTCTTCTGTGCAAGAAGAGCTCCTAGTGAATGATCCATTGCTCGAACGTACAGCAAGAATGGTTTTCCCATGACGGAAGGTGCCAGAACTGGCGGACTGGTGAGGTAGCGTTTGATGTCTCCGAACGCCTGCTGACAGGTTTCGTCCCACACGAAAGATACACCTTTCTTCATGAGGTGAGAAAAAGGCTGACATCTCCCCGAGAGGTTGGATATGAATCGCCGGATATAGGCCAGACGGCCTTGAAATCCCCGGAGTTCCCTCAGATTATGGGGTGGTCGCATTTCTACGATTGTCTAGACTTTGTCAGGGTCCACCTGGATGCCTTTGGTGGTGATGACAAATCCCAGGAACTTGCCACTAGATACACCCAGAAATGATTTCGTAGGGTTCATCTTGAGTTGATGGCGACGCATTAGCTCGAACACCGTCCTCAAGTCTTGGAGGTGATCACCTTTGAGGCGGCTCTTGACGGCTATGTCGTCTACGTAATATTCCACTGTTTTGCGTAAATGCTCATGGAATATGTTACTCATGGCCCGCTGGTATGTAGCCCCGGCATTCTTCAATCCGAAGGGTATGACCGTATAGCAATATACCCCCAGTGGTGTCCGAAAAGCAGTGTGCTTCTCGTCTTCAGGATGCATCTTGATCTGATTATATCCCGAGAACCCGTCCATGAAAGACATGCGTTCGAAACCGCAGGTGTTGTCGATCATGATGTCGGTGATAGGAAGAGGGAATTCATCTTTGGGACAGGCCGCATTTAGATCACGGTAATCAATGCAGATACGCACCTTCCCATTCTTTTTTATGACTGGGACAACATTGGCGACCCAGTCGGGATGTTGCTCTTCACGGATGAAGCCGCAGGCTATCAACTTCTTGACTTCAGCTTCAATGGCGTCCATCATATCCGGGCGGAACCGGCGTTGGTGCTGTTTGACAGGCCTTGAGTCGGTCAAAATGTTGAGCTTGTGAGTAGCCACCTTCGGATCGAGGCCTGGCATATTCTCATAATTCCACGCGAAGACATCGACGTATTCTTTTATCAGTTGGATGATTTCTTCTCTTTCAGCTGGGGAAAGATAGTTACTGATAAATATTGGCTTTGGTGAGAGTTCACCCCCAACGTCGATTTGGACAACTTCGTCTTTAGTGGGAGGTTCCCTTGTAGCAACACCGTCATCATGCTGAAATAATTCATGTACTGGCTCGACGATGTTTTTCCCTCGAACAGGGCCATGGTCTGAGGTTTGTACCTTGGCGGGAAAGGGACTTCCTCCCAGATAGCTGGGTAGGGCTGGTTGATTCCCAGTTTCTTGAGCTGATCCTTGTGTTTCAAGGCGTCAAACTGGGCCTTCAACTCCCGGACTGCCTGCATCGGATTTTCAGTCGGAAGCGGGTCCATGTAGTGGTGCGGAGTTGGTTGTATCGTAACCCCAACGGGAGGTAAGGCACTCTCTGAGTGAGGAAGCGGAGGAACTTCTGACTCTTGATCCAGCGCGGGCTCTTGGCTCGGGTGGGATGGTGGTAAGTCCACCCCTACACGTATCTGAGTTGGCGGGACCGACGCTTGAGCCATGGTAGCTGCGTGCTGAGTTAGCATCATCTGGTGCATGTTTTCCATCATGGATTGTATTTGTTGCAGAGATGTTTCCAGCGTGGTGAGGCGTTGTTCCGCGTCTCCTGACGGTGAAGCTTCCTCGCGTTCATCTTCAACGGCGTAGGCTCCCATCTCCCTGGGCGTCATTGAAGGATTAGTATAGGTCGCTGTAGAAGTCGACTCTACACTTTCTGCTTCTGATTCTTGGCGACCCCCAGCGTCGGAATCGGAAGAGGATGGAGCTGGCTGTCGTGACTTTGTGCGAGTGTTATGGAATACTCCGGCTTTAGTGTCACTGAACCTCCCTCGGCTCGGGGGCTTGGAGGGATGACGTCTTGAACTCGACCCTCCTCTACGCAGGTGTGAGGCCATGTTTACAGGCGCATGCACGGGTTCCTCTCCCTGGAAAGACAGAGAGTAGCCCAATCGGTCGAAGATCGATCGTTTTGTTTTGGGACAGCAGCAATTAATCACAACCTTGTGGCTATTACAATGATGCTCGCTAGGAGGCGTAATAGACATGTTGGAAGGTCCCCTCTCTTTACGCTTCTGGACTAGATATTTGCGTAGGTCAGGAGGAGTTGCCGGAGAGGCCCTTAGTCGGTCATTGGTTTCTCGCGTGATCCGGAGGGTAGGCACTCTGTTCCTTCGCTGGCGTGAAGGCCGAGAGGTTAAGTAGCCTGCCGCTTGCTTTCCTTCGCGGAGATCACAGCGCTCATCTGATTTATCGTAGAGGTCAGATGATGTCTTGCGCGTGGAGCGAGATCTGTTCTTCCGTCTTGGCGCCGAGGCACCATCGAAAGTTCTGTCTGTACCGCGCGGGGCGGGAGACAGATTTCTACGCGTAAAGTGCAGTGAAGGCTTCTGGGTTAGCGTTGAGGCTTCGCCCAAAATTTTATCTTTACCGCGCGTAGCGGGAGACTGTTTCCTACGCGTAAAGCGCAGTGGATTCTTCGGGGTTAGCGCTAAGGCTTCGCCCGAAGTTTTGTCTGTACCGCGCGTAGCGGGAGACTAAATTTTACGTGCCGGGCACGGAGGGAGCGTCGCTACAACCTCGTTGGCCGAAGAGATCGGAGAGATCGGAGAGATCGGAGAGTCTGGAGAGATCGGAGAGATCGGAGAGTCCGGAGAGATCGGAGAGTCCACAGGAATAGTAGAGGATGTCTTGGGCATCTACACATTGCGCAGCTTCCTGTTGTCCTGGACGGAGAGAGGGCAAGAGCTACCCCCGGCTCGAAGCATGTCTTCGTAGGCTGACTGGTCGAAATGAACGACCAGTGTCTTCTTCACGGTTCCCACGGATACCGTATCGTGTTGAGCAATTACTTCCTCGTCAGAAGAGAAAGATGTCCCTAGCAGAGTCGCCATCTTGTTTGTGGTATTAAACGAAAGGAATGAAATTATATTTCAATGACGGGGTTTATGCGAAACCCGCGCCCTTCTGTTTACAAACAAACTTGTACAATGTAATCCTATACGAGGATGTGGGAGTACAATTTATTTAATCTGGGTATAAATTGCTATAGGTGTCTGATCTGCAGTCGATCACTTTAGCCCTTGGACCACACGATGTTGAAGAAGTGCCGTGGAAGACAGGTAGCAGCTTCGAAGGTTGCAGAAGAGGTTGGACGCACGAGGCCAAGGTCGTCGATCCCTGCTCTTTGCCTGCTCTCCGGGCTCTCTCCCTCTCTCTCTCTCTCCTTGGACGATAATTCTCTCCTGGATGATAATTCTTTCCTCTTTCTTCTCCCTTTTCTTCCCCATTGATAGGGGTCTCTATTTATAGAGTTTTGGTGACAGTGACCACTCCGTCGGTGTAAAAACCGAGGAGTGGGAAGTACAACACCCTTTTACACAACGGTTAAAGTAACCAATGCCTGCGTATGGATGATCTTTTGAATGAGCGTATGACGCGGGTCCAACTAAGGGAACACAACGCGTACTATTGCTACGAAGATTACGGCGTAAGAGCCACGCAGGTAGGTATCCCGTGTGTAGAAACGGTTGGCATAGAAGCCAAATGACTGTCACCCTGGCATAGAGGCCAGATAGGCATAGAAGCCGAATAGGCGTAGAAGCCGGATAGGCGTAGAAGCCGGATAGGCATAGAAGCCGGAGAGGCGTTGAAGCCGGATAGGCGTAGGAGCCGGAGAGGCGTTGAAGCCGGAGAGGCGTTGAAGCCGGATAGGCGTAGGAGCCGGAGAGGCGTTGAAGCCGGATAGGCGTAGGAGCCGGACAGGCGTTGAAGCCGGAGAGGCGTTGAGAGCCGAAGGGGCACAGGTCTTGAATGGGCGTAGAAGTCGCTGCGTACCGTGCCCGAGTGCTGACGGGGACGTCTTAGCCGGAATCACGGCTTTCGAAGATGTAATCAAATCTTCTACAGAGATTTGCCATCATCCTGTGCATTAAATGCGAAGACGTATTTCAAAGGTCTGCAGCCCTTCTGTGCATCCGTTGTAGAGACGTGCCTTGACTGAACCTATCACCGCTCCGTGCAATTAGACGTAGAGACGTGCCTCGAGTCCCGTACGATGTGCAGCTTTTGACGTGGCAGGCGGTTTGTCTACTGCGGAGCGTAAACCGGCTTATGCCTACCTGTGTAAAACAATGCAGCGTATCCCTCTGTGCGAAAAAGAGCGGTTTATGCTGAGGGGACGTCAGTAAACGACGGTTCGGTGGTATCTTAACCCAATCCTCTGCATTAAATGCAGGGATCCGCCATCATACTGTGGTGTGCGTCCCGAGGGGTCTGTGCCTGTTTCCAGCCGTCGTCTGGGTCGCCGTGCAGCACTTTTTGTCAGGAGTCAGAGGCCAGGTTCACTGCGTGACTTGACAGGTTCATTTCGGGGAAGACGAAGCGTTCCTCGTACGCTATTTTAATGCTGCTTTGAGAGCGGCTGAGTTTTTACGCCCTGGAGGCGATGGGGGGGGTCCCGTCTACGCCGAAGCGGTTTTGGACGCGCTGCACCCTTGAGCTCTTACGTCTGATGGCACTGAAGGCCTTTGCTTGCGCTGCTCTGTATCAATACGCCACGTAGCTTTTGCCAGCGTATTTTTCATGCTTCTACAGCAGCCTCCTTAGACAAGGAATATACTCGACGCCCAACTTCTGGCAAAGAAAAATACTACGATGCCAGAAGTTTGGGTGCTGAGGTATGTTACATGCGGCCATAGCATAAGTCGCATAAGTCCGCAGCCGCAGAAAAAAGTCCACATGTGGCACCAATCGTTGGTCGCAGGAAAATGTCCACATGCGGCCAGGACATCCATATAAGTTTCGTCTTTAACCAAATTTTATGCAGTGCTGACCCCATACGCCTTGTTGAAAAAGGGAAAGATGTGAACTTGGACTCTTTCTACTACGCACTAGCGCATCCTAGGATAAAGAAGTCTATGGCAATGCGAGCTCGCCAAGCTCAACAATTTCTCATTCGATCGACCGCCAGCTGTGCCGTTTACTTTGTGTAACCCTGACGGAAAGTAATACAAAGTCCTCCCATATGTCCAGCCTATAGTGGTAATCAGATAGGGTCATTCTAAAGATTCTTCCGTTGGCAACTTGGGGCAAGTTCTTGTACGAACCCCTGGTTAGGAAATAAAATCAACACTTGCGTACCCATGTGCTCGGTCTACTCAGGCACATAAGAATGGTGCGAAGGTAAGTCAGCCCTCGCTTGACTTGCGCAAAGTGATCAATCACAAGCGCAAATCGAGGGAAACAACCATGCCATACAAAGTATCCTCCCCAGGACATCACTGTGCCAATATTATCATCAACTGCTGCTGTAAAAAATAATAATACCTATAAAAATGAGGTCAGCATTCCAGCAGCTGCAACAAAATGCACCCACCCGGCAGCAACCCGAAGAACAGGTATAAGCACCAAAGGAAGAGGAGTTCCTATTGTCTCGTGCTACTCGGCTCGGAAGGCCCCTCCATGAGGCACCTCTATTCCGTCACTCTCGGCCAGCGAGTCAAGAAGACATATCCAAGGAGGACAGGCAGCGGAACCAGTAGAAAGTATCTTCCTGGGCACCCACTCAAAGAAGAAGCTGTCAGCTATTAGGGGTAGTTCTTCCTCAGGACCTCACATAGCTACGCAAGTTTAGGGTTGTAATCCCCTGGACCTTTATGACAATTCGACATTCTGCGAAGACAATGACTCCTAAGGAACATATACTGAGGTCCCTGGGGGTAGCCACCCTCGTCAAGTAGATGAAGCTTCCTACGCCGGGGGTAGTATTCCCTCCGAGTCTGAAGAGAATACAATACTACCAACTTTCTCAGAGGATCACTCACTGCAAGAGTTTGAGGCAAAAAATAAAACGTCCACTGTCCGATCCATTTCTCTCCATGTCACTACTACATTTGTAGATGAGGGTATTTTTTTTATTAGCATATTTATTATTTAGTGATTTAATATTTATATATATGCAACTAATTAATTATATTGTGTTATGCTATTTTATTATTTATTAGTAGGCTAGCCTATTTTATTAGACTTGTCATTAGTGGACCCATTAGTTTGTCATGACATATTGTGCCCAACATTGGACTAGGCTAAATTAGACCATTCCCTTAATTAATAACGGAAATTAAATTAGTTCATGAAGAATTAGAAGCTTCCTAATATAGCCCTCCTAACTAAATCTCATAACTAACTAGTAGAAGCATTGTTATCAATATGAATTACTTGGAGAAGGGGTAAGATGGGGTCGGCCATATGAGGGGAAGGTCTCTTTCTCTCTTCTCTCATTAATTCATTTTAAATTTTAGATCCTCCATTTGTTTCTTCCCCAAATTACTTCATCGCTCCACCAAATTTATCCAATTCACTCTTATTACCTTTCATTTACATCACCTAAGGAGCATTGGAGCTTGGATTGTAAGAAGCACTTGAAGAATGAGCTATTAGTTATGAGTTTGTGTCCTAATTGTGTCCATTAAAATTTTGTATTGGAAATCCATCTCCCAATAGGTATAATTCTGAATTTCCTCCATAATTAGACTCTAATTCATGCATTTGACCATTAGAAAACCTTTTTAGCTTAGGGATATCCATAAGAACAAGAAGTAGGTTCATATGACTTATATTGTAATTTGTGCCCATTTGAGAGAATTCTGAGATTGATGCATCAAGTGTTTGTCATTAGGTTAATTAGATCTAATTAGACCTAGATTGATTGTGTGAGGCTCGTGTCATATCCATAATTGAATACGAGTAGGTTGTATCATGGCAATTTAGTGATACGAATTAATTTGAAGGTTTTTCCTTCGACACGGGGGGTTTGCAGATGTCATATTTTGCTATGGACACGTAGATGAGTAGCAAGCACTTTATATTGCTTTTAAGTATGATTCTAGACTTTATTATATCAGTTGTGATGCATTGGGTGTTGTGTTGGGGGCGTATTACAAGCGTATCATAGATTTAGTTTGATACTGGTGCGATGCACTCCAAGTGTTTGGTTATTTATGTTGGTGAGTTTTGATACTCTATTTTAGTGTTGTTGTATATCTAATTAGTATAGTTATGATATATATATATATATATATATATATATATATATATATATATATATATATATATATATATATATATATATATATATATATATATATATATGAGTTTATATCTATCTATCTATGTCATGACCCGCACCCAAAATTTGGGCACGAGTACCTGGGTACGTCCAGCCTACGCCGCAGCATCGGCGGTAGAACGCTGTCTAGATAATGATACTATCTATACAATCTCACGCGAGCATCCAACTCCATAAGGAGACACGGATAATCATAATATAATATGAACAACATACTCAATCACATAACTACAGCACGATAAGATATCGAAAAAATAAATAAAAGGCAACACAAGTCTAAATTAAAATAATCTAACTCAACAATAATATCCAAGTCTTAACAAAGTATGCCGGAGATAAATCTGGTACCAATAAACTGCTAAAAGAAACTAACTAGATAACTAGTGATTCCGGCTAGACCTCCTGGAATCGCAACTGAACTACCAAGTCCAAGTCTGCAGCTACTCTCCCTGTGGTCCATAAAATATCAGACACCAGTCCTCCAAGGCATAGTCTGGAAAAATATTTCCAGTCAGGAAGGAGCAAAGTACATCTCAAATAACAGTTCCATTTAATTGATAAGGACTATAAAACAATAAACAGATGATGCTATATACTGAGAGAAGACAATGAATAAATACAATGGCAAAATAAATAGACAGGCAATATGATACAGTCAGTGCATATATGAAATGAAGAGAACAAGGTACAATATCATATATGGGTGATATAGTATATGATCTAAAATAGAGAACTGTAACTATTCTAAGTGTTTGAAATAGTAGCTTCGATATGTGATCGGCTTGGGAACATGTACGAGAGCTATATGGCATGGCTAATCATACGTGAGGTGTATGATTAACACTAACATTATTCTATACTTGTACAATATGGATTTGATCATATTTCTCACTAACTACTTCCCCGCCCCCAACTAGTACAGTGGATCCAACCATGACATGTTACGATATACAAGCAATATCTAATATATCATGTACAAGGTCTAAATATCAATATCGTGTACAATGTCAATACGATAATCAATGTAACATCTCATGACTGCAGATTCAATCTATATACTAGTCTGTGTAGCACAGTGTCAAGAATCAGATGTAGCATTTCTAGATACTGGAATTATAAAAATTATCAAATATTTGGAAATTATTAGAGAATGTACTCGCCTTGGGTCCTTAGCTGGTAATACCAATGTCCTGTTCCAGAGTATCATCTGAATGATCTAACAGTCCTATAGACATATCATAAAATAAAATATTTGCATCAGACGTTACACTAAGACACAATCATAAATACATTGAACTCAGGGTCTACGCTAGGTATGACACTGGTCAATTAGGGTCAAGTGCGCTTCTAATTGTGCGGGTTTCGCGTCTGTTATTGCTGTACAAGACAGACAGACAGTAATAATACGGGTCTTGCCAATACGTGAATGTACATATGGCAGTCTTCTAATAACTTACAGGGTTACAGGTCAATGTAAATACGAGGTATCCGTAATTACACTCGGGTTGCCTAGTACGTTTATAATTATACATTTTATCAATTAGCATATCTCATTAATTACTTATATATATATGCGTATACCAAATAATTACATACATAATATGTATATGTGTATATACACTAATAGAATTTTATACTATATATATATATATATATATGTTTATATATACATACCACATATATATATATATATATATATATATATATATATATATATATATATAACAACCAATATTTATATGTATACAAAAGATTAAATATACTGAATATATATATACATATACCGAGTAAAAATATACATATACTATATTTATATTTATATGTACTAATTGAATGCATATACCATATACATGTATATATGTACATATATATATACCAATACATACATACTAACATATATTATGCTACATATATATATGTATATATATATACCAAATACGTATTTACTAAACATATACTATATTTATATACCAATACATACACCAATCAAATACGTACACGCGTACGTGTACGCGAGGGGGAGAACGCGAACCTGTGCACGTGCACGACGACGACGGGGATGACGACGGTGTCCACGACGACGATGACGACGACAAAGGCGATGACGATGACGAAGGTGACGATGACGATGATGAGGACGACAAAGACGAAGGTGGTGCTGGTGGAGGGGGCTGGTTGTACAGGGTGGTGATGCCGGTGGTACGAGTGGTGGTAGGGTAGTGGTACGGGTGGTGGTAGGGTGGCACTGGTGGTGAACGGGGTGGTGATGCTGCGGGAGGAGGGAGCTCGGGAAGAGGGGAGGAGAGCAGGGAGCTACGGGCTGGGGGTCACGGTGGTGACCGATGATAGTAGAGGTGGACGGGGTGGTTGAGTGACAGCAGCAGCCGAGGAAGAAGGCTGCGGCTCGTCGGGGTGATGCTGGAGGGAGGCTGGTGCAGTTGGTGGTGGAAACAGCGTGTGGTCGGCTCGATGGAGGAACGGCTCGCCGGTTGGCACTGGAGGGAGGCCAGTGGGGAGCTCGACCGGTTCAGGGGGAGAAGGCCGGTGCACAGCGGGTGGTTGCAGTGGGAACTCAGGACGAGGTGCTGATGACGATGGTGGTGGTGGTTCTTCAGGTGCAACGGGGTGGTCGGCTCGGCTCGTTGGAGGAATGGCCCACCGGAGCTACAGGGCCGGCTGAGGGTGATGGTAGTGGAGAGGGTTGGCCGCCGGGGTCGGGTCGGACGGGTGGCCGGGCCGGAGAAGGGTGGCTCGGGTGAATGGGTGGAGTTGGTTTTCTTTTCCTTTTTTTTTAAAAGAAGAAGGAGAAGAAGTGAAGAAGAAGAAGAAGAAGAAGAAGAAGAAGGGAATAGGAAAAATGCTACGGTTGGGTTTGTGAGGAGGGATGAGAGAGAAGGTGGGTGAGGTTTTCTAGGTTTGGGGATTAGGGAATGCTCTTGGGAAGGGTGTGAGAAGATATTAAATAGGGAATGGTGAGTAGGAATGTGTGGTGATGATGAGCCCCATTTTGAATGGGTGGCCAGGATTCGACATGAGAAATTCATTCATACAAAGGAGAGGGGTTGGGTTGACTAGTCAATGGGTTAGGGTTTCTCCATTTGGTTTGAACCAATGGGGTATTGACACCTAATGCAATATTTGTAAATAAGCCCCTTAAATTTAGGTATTTGCACAGACACATGAAATGATAAAAAATTGGTGGGCGATTTGGTGTTTGGTGTTTTGTAGGATGAGGGGGTGTTGTGTGTTTTGCATGGACTTAATTAATGGGGTATTTGGATTAAATTGAGATTAAAATAGGATTAGTCAAAGTTGGTATCCCCAATTTAATTAGAAATAAATGTGAAAATAATTCAAGGTACATGGGGCCAAAATTAAGTTGGGACACAAGTATCATTAGTGAAGAAGACTTAGAACATAATATTACCCTAATTTGGCTTGCACAAAATGGGTCGAGATTGTGTCTCCAATTTCGATTGGAACGTACAACGATACAAAGTTGGATTTTATTTAAAATTTAAATAAACGTCCGCGACGAATATTGTACGGCTAAAATAAAGCACAAAAGAGCATAATTATGAGTTACACAAAGGTCATAAAAGGTGTAGGCCTGGTGTCAGTCTTGGACTATTTAATTGGTCTGGCTAAATGGGTTGACTCTTCAATTTGGTATCTCAAAATTGATGGCAACGACACAGGTGCGCGACATAGGATTAAATAGTGGATTTTGGATATGGGAAGTTGTGTAATTAAATTAGAGCACAAAGGATTATGATTTTGAGTGACGAAAAAGTCCAGCGCCTAAGTTGGCGTGTCAAGTCTAGAATGCAACAACTTGCTAGAATTTATGGGCTAATGTTGGGCTCCGAATATTGCAACAATGGTAGGGTGTAACAGTCATGGTAATAAATTACAACCTCAAATAATTAAATCCTAAATAATACAAATTAAATTCATAATCCTATCATTCGGTCATGTGTTCATCTAGTAGGCTTCTAGGTCAAGTCTACTAGCTCAAACATTAAAACACAGTATATAATATATATGTAAATACACATCTCATACAATTATTTAAATTAAATACACATATCATGCTATCATTTAAAAATAACTACCACAATATTAATAATATATAAAAATTCAAAAATACCCCTATTTTCAGGATGTGGTAGTGACAATCTATTTATCTATCTATCTATCTAGATAGATATAAACTCATATATATATATATATATATATATATATATATATATATATATATATATATATATATATATATATATATATATATGAGTTTATATCTCTATGTTTAGGATATATTCATGTGTATATATGTGTCTACATTTAGTATTCAGTTATGGACTGTCAAGAGGGGAGGGGGTTTACCCAGGTTATGTGAGGACTCTTGGGAGTTTATGTGTACTGCATATTAGGTATCAATCTTTGGTTTGTTGAAGGGACTGTCATATTTTATTAGTATACAATAGTTGGAGAGATGCAAGGGGGTTCTGTCAGGCTGTGTGGGACTATACACTTATGTATACAGTTGGGTTTTAGAGCTGCTACAGCAGTCGTGACAACAGCTATACGTAGTGTGGGTCTGTTTTTGTACAACAGGTTATGCACATACGTGATATGGTCTCAGATGAGATATTAACTAATTAGTTTAGTTAGATGTTAGATATTAGATATTAGTTGGTTTAATTAATTATTTAGTTGTTAATTATTAGTTGGTGTTTAGTTAATAGTTAGATAATATGTTAGTGTGTTAGATGATAGTAAGTGTTGACAGTTAGTTTGGTTAGTAGTATATGTTAGTGTTATGTTAGGAGTTAGTTAATAGTCAACTATAGATATATATTAACTATTAGATGCTCATGTATTAATATAGAGATGTTAGTAGTATAATAGATATACATGACCATTAGTTATAAGTTGTGTTAGTTTGATTGTTAGTTTGTTAATTAAGTTGTATCATGTTATGTATGTTAGTTCTAGTATTACCTTAAGATACACCAAGGTAATACAAGGTATCGACTTTATCTCTAGGTATTGGTAGTGGGTGTCAAGAGGGTAGCTAGGTAGTGATACCAATATGGCTCAAAGCCAAGGTAATCATATAGAGTTAGTATTAACTATAGGGTAACCAATATATAATATATTATTGTGTATCTTGTGATATTATATAGCTATGATACTCTAGTACCCTAATATAGATAGTATAGCCTAGATAAGTAGTATATGGACCCAATAACCTAGATATGGAGTCACGCAACATAGAAATAGCTAGTTTGACCAAGTTTGACTAGTTTGGCCCAAAGTTGACCTAGTTTGACTATTTTGGCTTTGAAATGGCCTAGAAAGCATATTTTGACTTATTTAGCATATTTATTATTCTTTATACCCATTAACATTATTATTCATATATATAGGATTGTGTGATACCAACTTGAGCACCAAGTTACATCATTTGCCCAGGACCAGAGGCGACTACATTCTCTTACAGTTTTCCGTTTATGATATCTTCTATGTTTCTTGTATCTAATGTAGATATCCTTGGCTTCTTGATACATGATTACACGGATTGATATTTTATGGATCCCTTCATAAGATATTATTCTTGGTATTTTCTGACGTATCCTGTACATACCCTGTTGCTCTTGTACTTGTATGGACACTGATTCCTGAGGAGACTTGCTACCTTCTCGAAGAATCTCGTGTCGTAACATGCCATTGTTAGATCCATTATACCAGTCAGGGGTTGGAGAGTGTTAGTTAGATATGTGATCATACCTACTATGTACAAGTATTCCTATACAAGGACCATGTTAGTGTTAATCATACACTTCACATATGATTAGCCAGGCCATGATTTTTGTACAAGTTCCCAAGCCAATCACATATCGAAGCTAGTACTCACTCACTTAGTTAGTTGTATTTTTTGACTCATGTATATGATGCTCATCTATCTTGTACTATTTACGGTATTTCAATTTTTTGTATATTTACTGCTCATACTCTAATTATCATGTATATTCTCTCTATTTACTTTTATATAGTCTTTATTATTTGTTTAGAACTGTCGTTAGAGGTGTGCTTCACTCCAATCCAGACTGGATATATTTTTAAAATAATTTAGATGATTGGTATCCTACATACTATGGACCTCAGGATGTAGTGAGTGTAGAGTTTAAAACGGTGGCTTAGGAGGAGCCGGTACTGGGAGATGATCAGCTAGTTACAGATATTTAGACTATTGGTTATGTCTCAGTTTAGACTTTTGGCATATTTTATATTTGAGACTATTGTGCCAGTCTATTAGACTTGGTTATGAGTTGTATTTTTAACTATGATTCAATTTTTTCTACTATTCTATATCATGCAATATCTTCCTCTAGTTTTATTATGATTGTATATTGCTTATTATTTTCCTCCATTTGGAGCTGAGATATCTTGACAGGTACATATATATTATGTGAGATATTTAGATAGTATTGTTGATCTAGACAGTATTCTACCGCCGATACTACGGCATAGGCTGGACGTACCCACGTTCTTGTACCCTTATACTCGGTGCGGATCGTGACATATTTTTTATGGTAGTCCATGCTGGTCCAAGGTAGTAATACGTAGACTTAGAGTATTACTACAAGCCTGCTATAGGATATAGGATATAGGATGTGAGTATACTCAATCACAGCTAGGAACATTTCCAATATATTGAAATTATTATCTTTATCATTTTGAATAATTGCTTTCTTGGAAATAATACTGTCCTTCCTTGATGCCATCGTATCTTGCGCAATATTGATTCCTTTGTTTCGAATATATCTTCGGGATACCTCCAAAGATCAGGTTCATTCACTCGGGAGCATCTACAACTTCCTCAGCTACTTTCCAGTCGGCTATCGAGAGGGCAAAAACTACTGCTCCACTATCTCCATCTCAAAGGGTCGTCTTACTGGTTCAGGTGGTAGTTTTAGCAATAGATTTTGGGGCTGGTCAATCTCCTGTTCAAAGGGATATTCTAGCAGTCACCAAGGACATTCCAGCCCTACCACCTATGCCAGTAGGTGGGATACAAATATTTGCCATGTTCCAGGAGATGATGGCAGCACATCAGAGGCAGACAGATATTTTACGACCGGGAATCGAGAGTTCCCACCAGTTAGCACTAGCAGTTATGGAGAAGCTTGCGCTTGTTGAGCCGTAGATCGTACTACCTTATCCCGCCCTGCACCAGCCGAGTCCAAGTACCATTATTAATTTTAAGAGGATGAGGCCTAAGGACTTGAAGGGTACAAAGGGGATCTTGTACGCCGACGATTAGACCAAGGACGTAGAGAGGAACCTGAGACTGGTACATATTCTAGAGAGCCTAGAGGTGGAGGTAGCGGGTAGTCAGATGTTTGACATTGTCCTAACATGGTTCCGTACGAACCCGAGGATCGTTGGGCCAAGATTTAATTGGGAAGCGTTAAAAAAGATTTTTAAGAAGATTTCTTTCCGAACGTGGCTCTGAGTGCCCTAGAGAGACAGTTTTAGGTCCTCTTCTAGGGGAGCATGACGGTGGACGAATACGCCACGGAGTTTTGTAGATTGGGCTAATTTATGGAGATACATAACCCGTTTGCTAGAGCGAGGAAGTTTCGAAAGGGATAGATCAGGGAGGTCAAATCTCTCACCAAGGGTCATCGTACTACGACATTCGAGGATATACAGATGGATCCTCAGAGTACGGAGGATGACTTGGCGCTCAAGTCCAAGAGAGGCAGGGACGTATTGGAAGGAGCTAACAATAGTACGGGTCCAGCTAAACGATCCTATTTCTAGTAGCAGAGAATTTTTCAACATTTACAGGCTCTAGTTCGGGCACCAGTTCAGTAGGTGCCATAACAGCAACAATAGAAACGATTTCAGTAGACTCCCACATCTCACTTCTGTAAGAAGATAGGTCATAACTGGGAGGTCAGTAGGATGAGGTTGGGTGTGTGCTTGTATTATGGTGCAAATAAACATCAGATAAGGGATTGTCCCGTATCTTCTTGTCGGGCAGCTCAGAGAGCAGCCCTAGTTCAGAGAGCACCAGAGAGGCTACCTACGCTCCAGTAGAGAATACCTCCATTCCAGACACAGCAACAGAGGTTTGTACAGTACCACTACCAGCAACAGAGAGGTGCACAATTGGGCGAGCATTTGCCATGATGGTCGAGAAGATCGAGCCAGTAGGAGATGTGATATCAGGTTCAGTTTTTCTTGATTCTATTCCAGCATATTCTTTATTTGATTCTGGTACTTTTTATTCTTTTTTATCTATATCTTTTGCTCTTAAGCATCATTTAGAGGCTGAACCTTTGGCTAGAACTTAAAATATCATAACAGGGATAGCATTATCCTAGTCAGTAATATTCGCAAGGATAGAAGAGTTACACTGGGAGGCCGGGAGTTGGGTGTGTGCTTACTCGTAATGCCACTTCCGAACTACGATGTAGTACTAAGAATGGATTGGTTGAGTAGGCACCATACTAGTATAGATTATCATGGGATAAGCCAAAAGTTTAAGATTGCCAGTGGAGTAGCGTAGAAGAGTGAGGATACCATTTGTGGAGCCATGGTGGAAAAGAAGGAGTTGCCACACCCGTTGATAGTAGAGTTTGTGGATGTTTTCTAGAGGAGTTGTCGGGTTTGCCGCCAGACCAAAATATTGAGTTAGATTTGGTGGCAGGAGCAGAGCCGATATTTCAGCACGTCTATAGAGTCAATAACAGCAAACTAGTAGAATTGAAGAAGCATGTGGATGATTTACAAGATAAGGGCTTCATCAAATCTAGTTCATCACCATAGGGTGCTCCGGTATTATTTGTACCGAAGAAAGATGGGTTGGTACACATGTGTATCGACTACATGGCTTTGAACAACCTCACTATTAAGAACAAATACCTGCTACCAAGGATAGATGATCTCTTTGATTAGTTGTACGGAACGAAGGTATTTTCGAAGATAGACTTGTTGTCGGGCTACCACCAGATGAAAGTAAAGAAGGAGAATATTTCGAAGACAACTTTCCGGACTCGGTATGGATAGTTTGAGTTCATGGTGATGTCGTTTGGGTTGACCAATATCCCAACAGTATTCATGAATCTGATGAACAAGGTGTTCCACCAGTACCTTAATAAGTTCTTAATGGTTTATTGATAATATTTTAGTGTATTAGAAGATCCCAAAGGAGCATGAGGAACACCTGAGGATAGTTCTAGAGATTCTCATAAAGTAGAAGCTTTATGAGAATCTTTCAAAGTGTGAGTTCTTCCTTGACAAGGTTGAATTCCTTGGACATGTGGTGACTGGAGATGAGATCTCAATAGACCCGAATAAGATTTCAGTAGTGGAGTCGTGGGCTACTCCGAGTTTAATGGCATAGATCACGAGCTTTAGAATTCTCCAGGACTGTAGAGCCAATGACCCAAAATGATATAGATTTTGTCTAGCAGAGGATTATCAGGCCGACTTTGATGAGCATAAGAGGTGATTGATGACAGCTCCTGTATTGACATTGCCATCCGGGTCAGGTGGATTCACTATCTATAGTGATGCATCAGGGAAGGATTTGGAGTGTGTCTTACAGCAAAATGGGAAGGTTATTGCCTATGCTTCCAAGCAATTACGTCCTCATGAGAAGAACTATCCTACCCATGATTTGGAGTTAGCAGTTATCATCTTTTCTTTAAAGCTATAAAAATACTATATGTACGAAGAGCGTGTTAAGATCTTTATAGACCATAAGAGCTTGAAGCATGTGTTTACACATAAAGAGATGAACATGAGACATCGGCGATAGTTGGATTTGATGAAGGACTTCGATATATCATTGCAGTACCATCCAGGGAAGGCCAACGTAGTCGCTGATGCCTTAAGCAGGTATCCAATGGCTACTTATTTGATGATAGATATACATTTATTTGTCAATCTTGAGAGCTTGGGTATTGAGGTGCTAGTTCCTGGTGTTGAGATACAGATGTGGGGATTGCAGATACAGTCAGAGCTGGTAGACAGGATCAGGGCTACCCAGTATGATGATGAGACTCTAAGGAGCATCAGAGCACATGTTCGGATAGGATTATCAGAGGACTTCACTATTGTAGATAATGTATCATTGCGGTACGGTACCAGACTATGTGTGCCGAGTGGGGAGTTACGCCAGAAGGTTCTCCAAGAGGCACATAAATCTCAGTACTCTATTCATCTAGGTGCCAACAAGATGTATAGATATCTGAAGGAGCATGTGTGGTGGTATAGTATGAAGAGGAAAGTGGAACGCTTCGTATCCAGGTGTTTAGTGTGCCAGCAGGTAAATACGGAGAGGCAGAGGCCAGGTGGTTTACTTCAGCCTTAACCCATTCCAGAGTGCAAATATAAGCATGTTACAATAGATTTTGTTTCGGGGCTTTCGTGCTCTCCAGGAGGAAAAGATACGATTTGGGTCATCGTAGACAGGTTGACCAAATTGGCTCAATTCTTGCCATTCAAAGTGGGTATGTCTATGAGAAGCTAGCGGAGTTCCTGTGAGCATAGTCTCAGATAGGGATAGTCGCTTTACATCCAATATTTTGAGGAGTTTGTAGGCTAGTTTGGGCACCCAGCTCAAGTTTAGTACCGCATATCACCCCAGACAAACGTACAGTTGGAGAGGACTATTCAGACCCTCGAGGATATGCTTCACACTTGTGTTTTAGATTTTAAAGGCTCTTGGGAGGATCATTTTTACATGGTAGAGTTTGCTTACAATAAAAGTTACCAGGCCAGTATTGAGATATCACCATTTGAGGCTCTATATGGATGGAGGTATCACACTCCTTTATCTTACGATGATATTGGTGAGAGAGACTTGTTGGGACCAAAGATGATTATATATGCAGCGAAGAAGGTAAATCTCATTAGAGATAAACTTCGGGTGGTACTGGACAGACAATCGACATTGGACCGATAGCCGCCAAAGACCCTTTGAGTTTGACGTATAGGTGTTTGCCTTAAATTAAAAGAAGAACTAAAAGAACTTGATTTGATAAACAAACTAAAAAAGTACATAGAATTCCTAGAAGATAATCTAAGTACAAATTTATTTTCTGGGGGTGACGATGGAGGGTTAGGAATGTAGCAACTCTCTTTACTCTATGTATAATCCGATGCGGAAGCTCTTCTCTCTTGGTCGAGTGTAGGTTTGCCAATATCCAGCCGATTCCTTTGTATGGGTGTGGTACCTTGCTATTTATAGCCGCCATGTGGACATGCTATAGATGCCGCATATGTTCCTACTTGGTGGCCGCATAGGGCTACTTTAACAGCATATGATTGTAACTATGGACGCATATCATGGGGAGGCTGCCACGTGAGTTCAGTTCAGATATGTTGTTGATGAGATCTCGGGTTTGTTATCAATCCGTTATAGGCATGACTTGGTTAGCTGGACACATAGTCAATACCGACTGTGCGAAGATCTCTGCAGTTATAATAGGAAGATCTTGTGAGCTAGAGGCCACATAACAACTAGGCCGAATAATGGTAAGGCCGCATGGGTCTGGTAGCGGCATACGTGCTCTTATTTGGGCCTTGGTCGAAAAGATACTCTGACCGCATGTTGGCGAGGACGCATATGTTCTCTCATCCACCATTGGTCTGATGGATACTTTGTCTTCATGAGGACGAGGACGCATAGAGTCGAGGTCGCATGTATGCTCTGGCCGCATATGTGCCCTGTCCGCATATGAGCTTTCATCTGACTGAGGTCGTATATCATCGAGGTCGCATAGCCGCATGGGCGGGATACGTGGCACGGTTCATATGACAAGGTCATTAATTATTGGATGTGACTCTTTGTCTTTTTGCCTGCCGCCTTTATAAGAGTCTTGAGGCCGTCAGGCCTTTTTGCCAAACGTTGGAGAGTGTGCCAAGCATCCTTTACGTGGCCTCTTGCTACCTGGTTGGTTTAGCCACATGAAGGCTATTATGCGACTTCCGTCTGGCCGTATCTATCATATTTTATGTGGCATGAGCTCTATGGGGTCAGTAGTATTTTTTTGCTTCTATAAGACCCCCTTAAAAGTTTCCAAAATAATGAGTTTGGAATACTTTGAATGAGAAGCATGATCGAGCACTTTTGGCCGCATAGTAGAGACATGTCGTATAACTCTGTGTTGTCACATAGCATGTTCTGCCACGCTGTTAAGTCATTAAATGAGTGGATTTAGTTCAATCTCAGAGAAGATATCTTGGGATTCTATGCTGTCAGTTGACACAGAGTCCGAGGCGACGATTCATAGAAGATTAAAGAGTATCATACGGATCGAGGTATCAGGTTCATCTCATTAACTGCTCAGTTCATTGCCTCGATCCCTTCACACAGTTTTGGAGCCTATAAATAGGCAGCCAGGGGGAGAGGGAGAAATTTTATCTCTTTGCTTTCTCCTTTTCCTGCGAAGGATGTCGTAGGCTGCGACCCTTCTTGCCGAGGTGTTTGTCAGTGGCGGTCTTGATCCTTAGCCCCCTAATTTTGGTGCTTTACCCGGAGGTAGGGAAGCTCTGCGTTCTTCATATCGGGCTTTCATGGACACAGAGATACCCATGCATAGTCTTGTTATATGGATGAGAAATCGTCTAGAATACACACAAACATTTTATACAACCTTGCCGCGTGGATGAGAGATCATCACGAACATGTACATGCTTTCTTCATTAATCTGTCATATAGATGGGCAACCACCAAGCTGCAACTAAGATCCTGCCTCATAGATAAAGGCTCAACCCGGACATACGACAACCATGACTCTGTCGCATGGATGGAAGTTTGATCCAGACATGCAACCACCATGGATCTGCCGCATGGAAGATTCCTCATGCGCCGACTAGGTTCTGCCGCATAGACGTCAACTTTGTCTTTGTATACTGATATCATATATTTTTCTTGTGCATGATTTGTTCCCCTCGTGCGGCTCATGATAGAGCATGGAAGAATATCATAATACCTATTATTCGGGGTAAAGAGCAACTTTATGTGGCGGTTCGCCAAGAACTGATCCAAGAGACGAGGACAACTTGGCAAGAATTAATCCAGGAGACGAGGATGAACATCCTTTGTTATGTGCATTGCTATCCTTGTTCATGCAGCATGCCAGTTGTGTTTCTCCCTTTTATGCGGTTTGCTATCGGCCGGGAGACTACGGGGTCGATGACAGGATTTAGATTAATTGTCTTTCCAGTCGTCGGTCTTCCTGCATATTTATAAAGCACCTGCTCCTTTCTTGCTATCTGTTAGTATGGATTTTTTTTCCTTATACTGAGGTTTACACTGTAGAGGGATGACCTAGAAAGCATTGAGTTTCACTGCAGGCTTTACTGGTGTCAGTAGTTGCAACCGCTCGTAGGGGCACCTGAATGGAGAAAGTTATAATTGTAGAATTTTCTATCGCCGATATTCATGATCTTGAATATTAATAAAAATCCTTAAAATGTAATCAATTTTTGTCGTGTTTACTCATGATCTTTAATATTAATAAAAAGTTTATCTTTTTTTAGAACTTCTCGGTCGTGTTAAATATTATGGACTTTCGGTATTTGTACTAGAGCTAATATAGACGTAGTACAATACCGTATTTGTTGAGGACATCCCACTGAGGTATCCTTGGTGGACCTATTATTTTTTGCGTACGTTGAGTACAAATAATAAGTTCAAAATAAGCCCTATCAGAGGTAATATGGACATGATAGGTTTTAAGGATAGTAAGGACATCCCGCTGGGGGATCTTTGGTGGACCTATTACCATTTTACGCACTAGGGGTGCAAGTAATAGATTCGAAACAAGCCCTATCAGAGCTAATATGGACGTGATATATTTTGTGGACCCATTAATTTTTGTGCATGTAAGTGCAAGTAATAGGTTTGAGACAAGCCCTGACAGAGGTAATATGGACATTGCAGTTTTTGTGGATTTAACACCACTGGTGTACCTTGGTGAGCACGGGTGATAAGTGGGGATGATAACCAATATCAGAGATAATATGGACGTTATGATCGATAGCCAAAATTCGAAAGATTTTCTCACAGGTAATTTGGACATGACAAACTCAACCGGGGAGAAATGTTAGGACAGCAGTTCAGAGATAATATGGACGTGAACCAATGTCCAAAAAATTTACTAAGGAGTGATTTGTTGAGTGTGGTCTATTCAAACATGAAAATAGATAGATCAGAGGCAATATGAACATGGCTAGCATAATGAGATTGGTTTTTGAGTGGTCACCATGGAAGTATGCTAGTGGACCCGAGGACCACTCCACTGGGGAGACTTTTGAGGATCCATCATCCGTTGGGTATCCAGGGCTCCTGGATACAGATGATGGTTTTACAAAAAAATTGTAAAGAAGGGAAAAATATAGCACATAGCATTTGTTGAGGATGAAGGCCCCAGAGTGTAGAAATATACGTTTAGGTTGTCCCGCTTGGGATAAGGGAAGTACAAGTCTAGTTTAGACGTAGTACTTTTTCAGGAACTTGCCTTTGATAGGCATCATGTGAAAGTCATCGTTGGATTTCACTAGCCGGTAGGTGCCATTGGAAAACACGGTTTCCATAATGAACGGGCCCTCCTATTTAGGTTAGAATTTGCCTGCCATCTTGTGAGTCATGGCACGTACAAGCATCTCCTTAGCCCACCGCGAGTGCTATTATAATAACTGTCGGGTTGTAAAGGAATACGCCATCCTTTACCAAAGATTAGACCTTCATCTTTTTGTAGGTTATATCCCCTCTTTGACATAAGACATAGTGATTATGGGCTGTAATAATGGAACTAAGGCAGCTCATCATTTATTGCGTTGGATACTGTCGATGACTTAGCTTGTGCAGAATAAGAAGCTCTGTGCACAGGAATACTGTCATGTATACACGAGGGAGTTGGATGAGTTGTGTGCATAGGATCATTGTCTCATGTGCATGATTGTCTACCACGTCGAGGATCACTGCTTGCTACGCATTTTTGTATATCGCCCAAGGGAACACTGCATGTTGCCCATAAAGATTTGTTAACGTCCTTGTGCTGAAGACTTGCTCGGATGCGTACAACGGAACACTGCCTGCCATGCGCTATTGCTGAAGAGTCATTCGAGACTTAGTTTTTGTGCACAGGGAGACTGGTTGAGCTGCGTTGAGCATCTGTAGTCTACAATTTGTATTTTTTGAGGAAAGGATCATGCGGCCTGGCCTACATTGCTTTCCCTTTGACTTGATCGTTGAAGGTGTTTTGATGTCGAGTACCTCAGAATCTCGCTGGTAGTCAAGGCCTGACTTGGTTTTACCTGCCCATGCCTCTTAAGTGGTGGGAGAAACCATGCGGCAAGACTTGGTTTTTCGTGTTTTAGACCTTACGACGGAAGGCGCTGCTTGCTGCATCAAGTTTGGAACAAGATCCATGTGGACCCACATGATTTTGCCTCTCGGTGTAGTAAGAGGTGTCAACCCGGCTACTTGGTCACGGGTAGGAGAAAGATTGACTACCTCCATTGTTGTCCTTGGGATCGGTGTGACTCCGTCCGGGGCTTCCGTATCGGGAAAGTTGTCAACCTAGAGGGATACTATCACGACCCGCATCCGAAAAATCGGGCATGAGTCGTGGGTACGTCCAGCCTACGCCGCAGCATCGGCGGTAGAATACTGTCTAGGTCTACTAACAATCTCACACAATCAATATATATACCTGTCAAGATCTCAACTCCAAACGGAGGAGCAATATCATAATGATAACACAAGTACTCAATCACAAATCTAAGCACGATAAGATAATATAGAAGTCGAACAACTACAAGGTCTAAACAACTGCTACTAAAATAACCACAACATCAATAATAATAATACAACATCCTGAATCATATATAATACAAGGTCTCAATCCAAAACTGGGGACAAACCCGGTGCTAAAAGCTAATCAAAACAACAACAGGTCCTAGTGATCCCGACTACCAACCCGAAAATTACTCCTAAACGAGGGGGTCCCTGTCTGCACCATCGACAGACTGAGGTCCATAAAACGTCGGACACCAATCTTCTGGATACTCTGGAAAAAATATGTCCAGTCAGGACTGGAGCAAGTACACCTCTAACAGCAGTTCCAGTTAAATGATAAAAACTATAAAATAGTTGTAGCAAGTAGCAAGATGAAGAAAATAAATTATGAACAAGATATATATACATATCACTGGTGTATAAAGGTAAAAATATATGAATATCAGAAGTAAGATAGTAATGACTGCAAGATACAAGAAATCTAAACTAAGATCAAGTATGTGCACAAGAATATGTAGTGAGTCCAGCAAGAGTACATGTAATGAGTCAAGTCCAGAAATATGTAAGTGAGACCAGCAAGAAATGCAAGAGAGTCCAGACTAGAAAGAATGAACTCATGTCTTTGAAATACCTATTTTGACATGTAAACGACTAGGGGTAAGTACGGCTCACCGCACACTGGGTGTGCGGCTGCTATCATTCCAGATTAGACTAGAGGGGGTGATTCCAGTTGGGAATGTTTACATGTCTACTCGAGTATTTTCCCGTCCCGACTAATACAAGTGAATCCAAGAACCGACACGTAAATCAAGTATGAGTCCAGCCAGAAACATGAGTGATGCCTGTAGTGATGCCAGTAGGTGATTCCAGAATAGAGGCCAGAAACATGAAATATACGTGTCACAAGTAAATAAATCCAGAAATACTAGTCCGTGTCGTGCCAGAAAATCAGATGATACTATATTAGAAGCTGAATCATAATAATCATCAGATAATAAAAACTATTAGAGAATGTACTCGCCTGACGTCCTGAGCAACTGGCGATCCAAACTGGTGTCGCAAGGACCTATTATGAAAAGTAAGGATAAACAGGTTTCTAATGAGTTAAACAGATATAAAATAACTAAAAATAGGCTTCTAGGGTCATTCTAGGTCAAACGGGTCAAACAGGTAAAATCTGGGTCAAAAAGTCAACTCTGGGTCCAAAAAGTCAACTCTAGGTCAAAACTAGGTCAAAAGTTGACTTTGGCGGTCAACCGGGTCAAATACGGTCAAGTCTAGGTCAAACTAGGGTGCCCCTAAAATTATAGGTCAAAACTAGGTCATTAAGCTAATAAACCCTCAAACTCGTCTCCTTGAGATACCGGGATACCCTCGGTATCCGATACCTCAACCTACGCTATACGCCCCGTCTAGACCCTCTAAAATATATACTAGCACACACATATATATATATATATATATATATATATATATATATATATATATATATATATAAGCATCTCTAACCTCAATCCTAGGCTAAAACTCAATACCTTGCCCCGATGCCCAATAGCTTGAGTATCTCAAGGTATTGAGATACTCAAGCCTTACCCCTCACTAACACTAGTTAACTAACTAACTATCTATATATATATTACCATATACTAATATATATATATAACATATATCTAACTATATATATATATATATATATATATATATATATATATATATATAACCTAGTGTATAGACAACTACCTCATTCCCGATACCCAACTTATCTCAATACCTTGGTATCTCAAGGTATTGAGATACCTTACCCAGATACCTTACCCTCTAACTATCTAGCTATATATATATATATATATATATATATATATATATATATATATATATATATATATATATATATATATATAACATCAATATATATATATATATAACTTAGTATTAGGCTACCTCAATACCTTACCTCACTACCCTCAATACCTTGGTATCTCAAGGTATTGCGACACCTACCTTACTCCCCCTATAACCTACTAACTAGCTAGCTATCTAGTATATATATATATATACCTAGCTATATATCTAGGCTAATATGTATATATAAACACATATATATGTATATATATATATATATATATATATACATATATATATATACATATATATATATATATATATATATATATATATATACTCATACTTATATCTATCTATATATACCTCTATATATCTATCTCTATATCTATCTATGTAAATATATGTATACATCTATATATATACATAAATATGAAAAAGGGGGGGGAAGAAACTGGCTCGAGCGCGCGCTGCGCTCAAACGCGCTGCCGCTGCCCGTAGCAACTGCTGCAGCAGCATGCTGCCGCGGTGCTATGAGGCTGCACGCAACTGATGCTGCTGCTGCTGCCGCGGCACTGCGCGGAGTTGCTACCCTGCTGCAGCTGATGCTTCTCTCGCTGCGTTCTGCTGCTGCACTCTCTCATCCTCTCTCCCTCGTTCTCATCTCTCCCCTTGACACACCACACACACACAGAGACAAGAACACACACACACAGAAACATATACATGCACGTACACTTACATATATATAAACACACAAACACATATATATGTATATATATATACACAAAACCATATATATATACACACACAACCATATATATATACACACACACAAACACATATATATGTATACACTACCATATATATATATATATATATATATATACATAAACACATATCCACACTCACACACACGGTAACAAATACACACTCTCACGACTACACACACATAAACATATATATATACACATACACATATATATATATATAGAAACACACACACACACACACACACACACACACACACACACATATATATATATATATATATATATATATACACACATACACAAACACACTCACACACCTCTCAAACACACACAAACACTCATACTATACTACACTACACACTCACACCTATACACAAACACTCACTCACACTCACACCAACACAAACATATATATATATACACTCATTCAAACACACTTACACTCATACAAATAGAAATATATACAAACACACTCACATAAACTAACACACACACAACTACACACAACTACACAAACACACACACAAACACACTACACACACTCAACCACACTCACCCACACATACAAAAACACACACATATATATAAATATATACTCAAAAACTCTAGCACACTCTCCCCGAAGCTAAACTAATGCGCGCACAAGCCCGAAACCTAGAAACCAAGTCAAAATAGCCATTCGGTTATTTCGATGAACACGTGGTGGACGGTTCATAAAACCTCGTGAAACGCACATCAAACCTACTCGAAATTGGCCCAAAATTTACGCAAAGGTTCTAATCGATGTATAGATCCTAGAAAAAATGCAAACTCATCGATTTTAGGTCCGTGGCAAAAATGCGCACGCACATAGAACCTACGACGACGAAAACCTCTAAATCGCCCGAAACGCCAATTTCTTTGCGACACGATCTCACGTGTCCGAACAGAGACATGTACTTACCCTCAAGACACTCAAGCACGTCTACCTAGGTCTATCTAACCTAGGGCAACACCAAAAATTGGGCCAATCTCGGATTTTATCCAAAATTGACACAAAACCTAATGTCAAAGTCTCCAAACACATCCAAACAAGCTCCAACTTCCTCCCACGAGTATCCCTAAGGTCTAGGAAGATTCTAAACTACTAATTATACTATATTAGAGTAAGCACATGAAGAAAAATTAGGGTTTACCTCTTGGGAGTTGGAATCCCAAGCCAAAGTTTCCAAAAAGCCCCAAATTTACCACACCAAGCCTCCAAGCTTCCAACCCAAGCTCCAACACCAAATCTAAGCTCTACACATCTGGGTTAGGGGAAAGCAAAGGGTTAGAGTTTACATTAGAGAGGAAAGCAAGTGTAGGAAGAGAAGAAAAATAGAAAAATTTACTTGGAATGTAAAAATTGGAAGAAGGAAAAAGAAGAAAAGGAGTGGAGAAGAAGAAGAAGAAGAAAGAAAATGAATGAAAGGAAGGGGGGTCTGCTGGTTTTGATCGACTATGGGATAGGAAATGGGTTAGGGTTGGTCGAAATGACAAAAATGCCCTCCAAATCAAGTCATCCTAAATGGAGTTTAGGTTTGGGGTTCCAAATGCACTCAAATTAATCCCTAATCACTCCAACTAACTAATAGAAATATAAATAACTATTCTAAGCCAATAAATAAGTCTAACAAGGGTATTGGTTGGGTTTGACATGGGTCCACTAGTGTCTGACATGGGTCCAGGCTAGCCAAAACACTAAAATAACTAATAAAAAATAATACAACTAACAATTAAATATTAATACAAATATTTATAATAAATACATAATTAACCAAATTAAAATAAAAAATATCCTGCTCTGGAAATGGGGTAGTAACAGATACCATATTGTCGACAACTTTTATATTGTAGAATTCCAGGGAAAGGGCCTTGGTGTTGATCAGGCGTTTGATGTACCACTTTAGGGTATAACACTCCTGCGTCGGGTGGTGGACGTATCGGTGGAAGTGACAATACTTTGGGTTATCCATTTCTGCCGCTTCAGGCTGATGTCTGACGTCAGGGAGCCAAATTTTGCCTCCCTGCATTAGCATGTCGAAGATGGGTTTGATATTAAGATTTTTGAAAGAGTAAATCTCCTTTGGTTTTGGAGCCTCTTCCTGCTTTTGCTCAGGCTTCTTGTTCAAGGTAGCGACCATAGCCTGCTTTCCCTTTCCATCGTGGTTGCTATTGCTGCCATTATAGTTATTGTTGGGGTTTGGACATTTCCCCTTATCCTCAGTGGTAGGGATATGGATCACCAAGGTTTGGGCGTTCTTCTGCTTCTTCTCAGCGTTGACAGTGCTTATGATGAACGCCATCCAGTCTTTAAACTGGTCGTTGTCTATCCAGCGAGTGACTGTCGAAAGTTGGTTCCTTTGACACATTTCTATTAGCCATTATTTTCCCGAGCGACATCCATTAGGGAAGATATCGTCATATCATGTCCTGCCTCGTAGAATCTTTTAAAGAGAAGACTTTTGAGATCGTCGAATGATGATATACAATTATCTGGTAGGCTACATAACCAGTTGAAGGCTACTCCCGCCAATGCCCCGACAAAGAGTCTAGTAAGGATGGAATCATTGCGGGGTAGGTGCCTTATTACTGTCTTGAAGTAGCTCATATACCGACGAGGGGAGAAATTCCCGTCAAACGTGTCTATGTTGAAAGGCTTATACCTGGGCGGGTATGGTACGTCCCTCCATTCCACTGGGTATGGTTGGCGTACTTCTAGATCGCATAGTGAGTTTCGATTACCCATGGAATCCAGTCGAGCTCGGAGTTCTCGAACCTCTTTCATTGCTTCCTTAGCCTCGTCTGCTGCTGAAGGGGCTGAGGAACCAGGTTGGGGAGGATTGCGCCCATGGGTGGAGAGGTTATGTTTGAATCTGCATTGGTCCCGGGATGCAAGTTAGCTGGTGCAGATGTCCTTACCAACTGAGAGGCCAAGTTTGCCTTGATTTCCAATATTGTTTGGGTCAAGACATTTATTATTACATTCATAGTCTACATCATGTTCTCGAGAGCCTCAAGGAATTGTTGGTCATTGGGAGAATCATAGTCATCTTCTGCCATGTATATTGTCGTCACATGGAAAGAGATGAATGGGGCAGTGGATGCTGCACTCTCCAAACTTAACCCTTGCAGTAAGCCGTCTTCAAGGAAGACTGGCAGTATTGTATCCTCCTCAGATTTGTATGAGGCTATGTCATCTCTGTGAGAGTATCTAGCCCCAGGAATTTTGTAATATATTTTTTGAGAGTCATTATCTTTCTGTAAAGTTGGATTATTGTGTAGGTCCAGGGGATTACTACCCCCAGCTTGGGGAACCCATAGTGGTTTTGAGGAAGAACTACCCCCAACGGCTGACAACTTTTTCCTCGAGCGAGTGCACTGGAAAATGCCTTCCATGGTTCTTGCTGCCGGCCCTCCTAGTGGTATTCTTCTTAACCCACTGATCAAGAATGATGGACTGGATGTGCTTGACTTATTTCCTCATTTGGTGGAGGGGACCTTCCGAAGCGAGTAAGATGCGGCGAAGGGCGGCTCCTCTCTCTCTTTGGCACTTGCACCTGACCTCTGGGTTGTTGCCCGGCAAGTATCTTCTGGTACAGCCGTTGGAAGGCCGACTTCCTACTTGTGGCCGCTGCCACATTATGTTACGCAAGTCGAGCAAGGTTTGTTCCACCTTTGTACCCTTTTTATGGGCTCGAGTAAACCAAGCTCACGGGTGTGTATGTGTTGTTTTGGCTCCCAAATCTGAGGTTCATATAAGAACTTGCCTCAGATCATTGGTGGGAGACTTTTGAGACCGGCCCTGTCTATTTTCCACTGGAGGCTGGATGCATGGGGGCAGTTTTATATAACTTTCCATTAGGGGTCCGCATAATGATTAGCGGAGCCCTCTAACAGTCGACTGACTGGACAGTTGTCTTAGCTTGGCGAGCTCGTACTATCCTGGACCTCTTTGACTTAGCATCCGCGGATGCATAGTACGCAGAGTTCATGTTTGGCTTTTCGCCATTTTTATTGGGCCCCATTGAGCCTGGGCCGTATGAGATACGACCGAAGATAGAAATTCTACTGATGTCTGGGCCGCATGGGGACGTCTTCCTATTATTGTGAGCTGAGGTTCCATGAGGCCATCTGCCCATCTTGTGGGGCCTCTTTTTTGGCCGCATAGAGCTTACTTCAGCCTTAGAATATCTGGTATCATAGTATTTTCCTTTACAAGAGTTTGGGCACTGAGTAGTTTCTACATCAAGTAGGGAGGCCGAATGGACGTGGACGTCTTGGGTGTGCGCCTGGCTGTCAGCAATAGGGTGAGTGGTTGGAATCGCCCCTCCGCAGTTGGGAGAGGCACAATGACCTTTGCTACCCATTGCCTACGGGTCGTCCTGGGTTTGGCTAGCCTTGGAAAGTACCAATACTTCCTTCCGAGAGCATGTCCTTAAACGCTTATTGGTCGAAGCGAACCACCATCATCTTTTACATTGAGCCAAGCTTGGATGCATCGGACTGCGTCACTGACTTCTCAACATAGGAGAAGTTGGTCTCCAACAGAGTCGTAATCATGTTTTCCATTAAATCAAAAGGAGAACTAAATGAACTTTATTTGATTAACATACTAAGAAAAAGTACAGAGAAGTACTAGAAGACAATCTAAGTACAAATTTGTTTTCTTGGGGTGACATTGAAGGGTTAGGAGTGTAGCAACTCTCTTTACTCATTGCATGATCCGATGCGGAAGCTCTTCTCTTTTTCTCGAGTATAGGTTTGCCAATAGCCAGCCATTTCCTTTGTATGGGTGTGGTACCTTGCTATTTATAGCCGCCCTGTGGACATGCTATGGATGCCTCATATATTCCTGCTTGGTGACCGCATAAGTCTACATCAATAGCATACAGTTCTAACTGTGTCCGCATGTCACGGGAAGGCTGCCACATGAGTTTGGTTTAGATATATTGTTGATTAGATCTCGGGGTTGTTATCAACCAATTATGGGCGTGACTTGGTCAGCTGGACACATAGTTAGAACCAACTGTGCGAAGATCTCTGCAGTAGTAATAAAAAAATCTTATGAGCTGGAGGCCGCATAACAACTAGGCCGCATAATGGTGAGGTCGCATGGGTCTTTTAGCCGCATACATGCTCTTATTTAGGCCTTGGTTGAATAGATACTCTGGTTGCATGTTAGCGAGGCCGCATATATTCTCTTATCCGCCTTTCGTATGGACACTTTGGCTTCATGAGGACGATAACGCATAGAGTCTATGCCGCATGTGTGATCTGGCAGCATATGTGTACTAGCCGCATATGAGCTTTTATTTGACTGAGGCCGCATATCATCGAGGGCTCATAATACTGAAGTCGCATAGGCAAAACACGTCGCACGGCTTGTCTGGTGAGGTCATTAATTATTGGATGTGACTTTTTATCTTTTTGCATGTCGCCTCTTTGCGAGTGTCAAGGCCGTCAAGCATTTTTGTTAGGCGTTGGAGAGTGTGTCAAGGATCCTTAATGCGGCCTCTTGTTACTTGGTTGGTCTGGCCGCATGAAGGCTATTATGTGGCTTTCGTCTGGCCGTATCTATGATATTTTATGAGGCATGAGCTTTATGCTGCCTGTAGTATTTTTTTGCTTCTATAATAGGTTTTATTTGTATTGCTTGTGATTGCTTTATTTTATCTTGAGTGTCAAGGATGTGTTTTGTTCTAGGTTGGCGATCTGGTATTCTTGCGGATTTCTCCGATATGGGGCATGATTTATTTTGGTGTTGGAGGGAAGCTTAGTCCACGGTACATCAGACCCTTCATTATTCTTGCGAGGGTCGGTGTAGTGGCTTACAGACTAGAATTATCGCCTGTATTAGAGGGAGTTCATAATGTATTCCATGTGTCACAGTTGAGATGATATGTGGAAGATCCTAGTTACGTATTGGATCACTCGGAGATCGAGGTGGATCCGACTCTCAGCTACCCAGAGCAGCTAGTCGAGATTCTAATTTACTGGAAAAAGGTGCTGCGGAACAAGACGATTCCTTTGGTACACGTCGCGTGGAGGCATCACTCTCTAGGAGAGTCTACCTGGGATAGGAAAGCTGAGATGTGCGAGCGATATCCTTATCTCTTTAAGCCGTGATGTATGGTTCTTACTTCTTGTTGTGATTGCTTATTGTAGTATTAGTTTTTTCTTAAATTTTGAGGACAAAATTTCTCTAAGGAGTGTTGACTTGTCACTACCACATTTTTATATGAGGGTATTTTTGTCATTAGCATATTTATTATTTCATGATTTAATATTTATATATGTGCTACTAATTAATTATATTGTATTGTGCTATTTAGTTATTTATTAGTGGGCAAGCCTATTTTATTGGACTTGTCATTAGTGGACCAATTTAATTTGTCATGATACATTGAGCCCAATATTGGACTAGGCCCAATTAGACCATTCCCTTAATTAATGAAGGAGATTATATTAGTTCATAAAGAATTAGAAGCATACTAGTATAGCCCTCCTAACTAAACCTTATAACTAACTAGTAGGGACATTGTTGTGAATATGAATTACTTGGAGAAGGGGGCAAGAGGGGGCCGGCCATATGAGGTGTCACCCTCACTTTTCTAAAATAGGGGTAATTTAGTCTTTTGGCATAGTTATATTATTTTAGTAATATAATAATTAATTAGTATGCAATATTAATATTTGTGGTTATGCTATATTTTAATTATAGTTAGTGGGCTAGCCAATAGTTAGACTTAACCCATGTGAACCAAATTAGAATTTGTCACAACAACTTGTGAGCCCAACAAGGACCATGCCCATTAGACCCAATCCTACTAATTAATTAAAAGGATTAAACTAATTGCATTAGTGTGGAAACTTTCTAAAATAGCTATCCTTAATTATTCTTCATAATTTGGTAGAGAGGGGCAATTTATCTTGTGACTTGGAGTGGAGTGAAAGGGGGCCAGCCATATAGGTCTCTCTATTCTCTCTCTCCCTTCTCCTCATTTGTACTCATTTCTAGATCCCTAATTATCTTCATCCCTCCATCAATTCATAATTAATTCACTCGCATTCCCTCTGAGTTTCATCAATATTAGAGCATTAAAGCTTAGAGTTACAAAGGAGCACTTGGAAGAGGAGCTTGTGACAAGAAGATCATATTCGGATCGTGTCTATTGAGTATTTCATTGGAAATTCGTCTCCCAATAGGTATAGATCTGAAAATCCCTTTATTATAGTTTCTAAATCATGCATTTAAATCTTAGGAATACCCCAATGGCATAGGGCTGCCTACAGAAAGAAGTTCTAGGCTAAATTATTGTGTATTATGATTTCTATATAGTAATTTGCGTCCATTTTGAGGAACTTATGAGATTGACAGATCAAGTGTGTGTGATGAGCCTAATTTAGTCTAATTAGACTTAGATCGAGATTGGGATACTAGTTACGTGTCCACAATTGGGAACGAGTAGGTCGTATTATAATAAGGTACGATACCATATGATACAGAGCTTATTTTGGGTGTTTTTGTACAATAATGATATATGAATTTATATAGTGTTGTGTATGTGTGTTATGGTTAGGAAGGTTGTGATTGTTAATCGAGTAGTGGGTATTTGAGACTTTTTTGGTATTTCCTGTGACTGTTGGTGTGTACAAGTGATGCAGAAGTGTTTGTGTTTATGTAGGAGTGTGTGTGGGGTGTATGTCTAATACATTGAATTGCAGTGAATGACTGTGGAAGTTTGGGTGTACAATTGGTGGCAAGGAGTGTACACTGTGTGTTGGTGGTGATATATGTGAATGTGTTGCTCGAGTAGCAGGGGTACAGGTGTATCTGAGACCAATGGGGTGTGGGTTTATTATAGGAGTGTGTGCTTGTATTACCTCAATGATAGTTGAACCTGATCAGGTTGTAGATAGGAATAGAGGGGTCTCGAACTCAATTGAGAATATGAGTGACTTTTAGTGTTAACGGATACCTGGGAAGTATAAGTTTCTTAATACTGTGTGTGTACCTAGGTTGGCAGGAGTTGCAAGTTCAGATTTGAGTTGAAAGTTTAGATTTCAGTTAGTAAGGTTAGTGATGGTTAACAGTTAGTACTTTAGAGTATCAGTATTTAGTGACTGATAGTTGTGTATCATTAGTATAGTATAGGTTAGTTAGTTTCAGGTATCATTTAGTTAAGGTGTGTATTAGTTAACATTTATTTTAATCTAGTTAGTATTGTTAAGTAGTTTATTAAATATCAGTTAGTTAATGTATCTATTGTCTTTAGTAAGTCAATGTATCAATTAGTGTGAATACTAGTTATCAACTAGTAGTTATAATAAGTATTAGTTAAGTAGTACTAGTTAATATTAGCTACAGTTAGTTTAGTAGTGGATAATAGTAGGTATATTATACCAGTTAGTTAATCACTTAATATTAGTTAACGTAATTGCTATATCTATAGGAAATGACATCGTATAGTTATTATAAGTTAGTATTGACTAGTTAGTGACCAATATAGACTAATAACCTTAGTTGGGCCTAATATGATTTAGTTGAACTAGAGTAACTTAGAAGTTGACCTAGAAGCATGCATTAGTGTATTTTAATCCATTTATCACTCATTTACATCATTTAACCTAATATTTTCTAATAGGAGTGTGTGACACCAGCTTGGGCATCGAGAGACACCCTTTGCTCAGGATCAGAGGCGATTATCTCTCTGTTAGTTTTTAGTCATGATAGTGTATACATCACATATTATAGAACTATTTACTTGATTCTGACACAGTGACTACACAGACTAGTACTAAATGGATCTTGTCATGGGATGTTATCCCTTACCGTATTCCGCTGATACTCCTTTACATGAATTTGATCGTGTATATCAGGTATTAATTATTGTGTACTTCATGTTCACACACTGCTTGTGTTCAGTGTGCTTATATTCGTGTTCGTAACATGTCGTGATTGGATCCCTGAGTATTTGTTGGGGATGGTGGAGTAGGAGTTGGTTATGTGATCAAGTCCAAGTGTGTTCGTGTACATGTCGATTACATATCACACGTGTAATCGAGTTACTATATTGCATTCGTGTTCAACCAAAAATGATCACTTAACAAACTTGTACTCTATAGTACTTTAGCTAGTTTATCCATTTTTATTACTTGTAGTTATTCCATATGGCATGTTCTTTACTTTCCAGTATATTACCTGTTCACTCTAGTTCATTCCATTTCCTATTGTTAGTTATCTCGTATTCTTTTCTATTATTTGTCATATAAACTCTACTATGTAATTGGAACTTCTTTCAGAGGTATGTACTTTGCTCCAATCCTGATTGGATATATTTTTTCAGATGATTGACATGTGGATCAGTGTCCCACTTATTACGGGAGCAGGACGGTGAGCCATTAGAGGATTCTCCCCTATAGCTGGAGAACCTATTGCCCGTGACCAGGAGGCCAAGTTTTATATTTTTGGATATTGTATTAGTCTTATTCTAGACTCTTGGTTTATATATATTATTTTGGGAGTGGCTATGTCTAGACTTATGGATTTGGACTTGTGGATGTATTGTGACTCTTATTTTCTCTCTTTTCTTCCATATCGTGCTTTCATCCTCATTTAGTTTTATATTGTGATTGAGTATTGTTTACCATTATCATATACCATATGTTTTCTCCTTTTCGTGTTGATATAGCACGAGAGGTACCCTTTTATATATTCTGTGAGATGTGTAGATAGTTATATTGTAAGACCCCTAATCCTGAAAACCGTATTTCTCTATTATTTAATTTATTTATAGTAGTTATGAGCTAAATAGAGAGAATAGATTTTATTTTAATCTTTATTTGAGGTGTTTGTGAATTTAGAGGATTTATAGAGCCATTATAAATTTTTCCTAATTTATTCCATGTAGGAGACCCTTTGTATAATTGCTAGCCCAACCGTATGCACCAATATAATTCTTAGAATTTTCTGTGAATAGATATGTGTATATATATTTATATACAATTCCTATTGGATATCAAATCGAAAACATTAGCCTACCCTACCCGCTTGCACCCGAACTCGCGTAAAACAAATATGAAACAGTGGCAGTAGCAAAACCTACTTTGCTTTTCCCTTCTCCGCGCGTAAGAAGAGAAATATCAGCAACAACCTCACCGCTTAATTCCTTTCTCCGCGCGTAAAGTAACCCCCGCGTATATTCATTCCCTTTTTCCGCATGTGACTCATCCCCCACCGCCTCTTTACCTATTATTACTAAAATCTCCCCAACCGAAACCAAAACCAATGAAAGAAAGAAACAGCAGCAGCAGTAGTCTTTGAGACTAAGTATCCCCATCGCCTCTTGACCCTATATATATTACAACTCTCTCAAACTAATCTCACTTCTTCTTACAACAAACTTAAACACATATATTGGACGTTGCACTCTACAGAACTTTTGCTCGGCAAGTATACCTTGCCATTGTACTATTATTTACATTCCAGCTGATGCATGCATGTTTAATTCTGCTTATATAGATAATTTATTTATGTAGATTTTGGATCTATTTTATGAGACCACCCCAGTATTATGGAGCATCATTTGGTTCATTGGCCGTGACATAGTTGTTACACGAGTTGTGAGTCTCGTATAGATCCCGGACTACGTACTGATAGAAACTTTGTATGCTAGTAGACCTGGCAGTCATTAGAGGCTTTATCGTGTCATGGAGTGGCATGCTTAGAGTATTGGGCGAGGAGGACTACTAGTAGGCGTATGGGACACCCACTTCCTCTATGCAGATTCCACACTCGACGCAGTGGTATGGACGTTATATTCTATACAGATTCCCTGTTCTTCGGAGTAGTAGGACGTTATTATATATATGCGCCCCTATACTGGGGGGCATATGTGGCATATTCTAGCCAGTTGTCACGATTGGTGAATTATGTCAGCATATGTCTAGCCTACACTTCCCATACGCTCAAAGTTGTCCTCAAGATTGCATTTCACTTAGACAGTTAGGCGACCCATTGGATGTTTATATTTCAGTATCTTATTGGTATGTTTATATGTATCTTGTTACGTCCCTCTGAGGACCTGGTCTCTTTTCAGATATGGACGAGCAGGAGTATCCACAGGAGTACGGACCTGGACCTGACTCTACTTACCTGACTGAGGAGGTCTTACCCTCAGAATAGCTGTGATTTTATTTCCACTGTTTAGAGATTTTGTTGCTACTTCAGTATAGTCGTTTTGTAGTGGATTCGTTTTCACCCGACTATCAGACTAGATACTCATTTTGATATTCAGTCATTATTCAGCTTTTTATTTCTACCTATTATTTGTGCTGGGGATGAGATATAGATTCTGTATGACTTGTTGTGACAGTATATTACCACTGGTGGATTGAATATTTATAAACAGCGTACGTGTGTATATGGTTTCCATATATTGGAGTTCATATACATACGGCTGGGCATGTTATGTATTCCTAGTCCTACGTATTTTGGGACTGGGGCGTGACATATTTTTAGTGGTGGCCCATACAGGTTAGAATATATTGTCTTGGTTACGTAACTGTACCAAACAAGCCTGCGTATAGGAATAGAGTATAAGGATCTCATCCAGGCTTGACTGAAATCTCATTCTTCCTTTCAACCATCCTATATTTGGATAACCAAAGTTTACGCTAAAGACTCTTACCCTGTGACCAGACCCTTTACCCTTGTTGGCATAAAAGGCCAATTAACTGCCTAGTTGGCGTAAAAGCCAAAAGACTCTAGTTGGCGTAAAAAGCCAAACTATGCAGAAAATTTTCTCCTTTACGCTGTAATAGATGACAACTGCTACCCACGTTCCCTTAGACTTCTAAATCTACGTATGACACATCATACAAGCCAAGTAGGTAACTGCCCTACATAAACTTGATGATTCCTGAATAAATAGATAACCAGCGTAGAGTGGCCTGATTAGGCGTAAAATATAAGGCAGCATAGAATAGCCTGATTAGGCGTAAAATGTAAGGATGGTGAGGTAAGCGTAATTTTCACAGCCTTAGCTTTCCCAGTCATGACCAATTAGAACAAAATCTTGTGCATTAAATGCAAATATATGCCTCGAGCCCTGTGCAAGAAACAGCTTTTGACATGGCGTCTGATTTTGTCTTATCTTGAGCGTAAAAACCCGTTTCTGTAGGCAGCATATTCAGAAGACTCCATTTTCTTCCTTTTAAATGTGTAAAAACCGACTTGTGTCAAATATGTCACTAAACGACAACCTGGGTCTCTGTGCAAAATTATCATAACAGCCATTCTCTCGATCATCGTATGGTACTTTTGTCAGATGTCAGGATTCACTAATTAGTCTGACAAATTTATCCGAGGAATACGAAGAAGTTTCTCGTATAGACTTTACGCAGCACCCTTTTTACACAAAACTTTATGCTGCAACGTATTTTAGACTTTACACGCAAATTTTTTTACGCGTGGAAACTTTTTATGCGCAAATTTTTTACGCACATATTTTACGCAGGCAGACTTTAAGCAGCAATCTTTTACGCACATATTTTACGCAGACAGATTTTACGCGGACAACTCTGAAGTCTTACTTTACGCCGAAACTTCCTTGAATCTCTATTTTTACGCTGACTACTGTGAATCTCTATTTTACGCGAACAGTTTTTGATCCTCTACTTACGCTTCTCTGTTTTATGCCAAAATTAACTTGATTCTCTGCTTTACACAGAAAATTCTGAAGCTTTACTTTACACTCCTCTGCTTTACGCGGACAGCTTTGAATCTCTACCTTACGCCAAACTATCTTGAAGTTCTACTTTACGCAGGAAGCTTATCAATCTGTCTTACGCCAACTACCTTGAAGCCCTATTTTACGCAGGGAAGGACTTCAAGTATGTTGGGAGTTTTTGACAGTAAATATGCGGAAAATTCCCTACCATATTTCATGCTTCTACATTCTATCTAATGCTTACATCCTGTTTGATTCTTGTACTTCTTCTAAATTGTTGTGTACATCACCTGCAGAGAGATGGATATGCAGAAGGGATGTACTATCACCGATGGTGACACAACTCCTGGAGTCAATGGTCAGACTCAAGGAGAGACCTCAACCACTCCTAGACTTTCAGGACCAGATGGACAGATTCACAATCCAGTTCTATCTGATCTTTTCATTCCACCTAATGGGAACCTTCCAGTATCATCAATATCATAAGATGGCCAGGCACAACTATTCCAATTCTTCTAGATAATAATATAGAAACAGAGACAGCAAGCAGCAGAACAGAGACAAGAGTTCCTAGAAGCACTTGAAAGGATGGCTGCACGTGCTACTGTACCAACCCAAGCACTAGCTCCAATACCTCAAGCTAAAGTTGGTTCAGTAAAAGACTTTATACAGATGGGTCCAAAGCCATACAAAGGCATTGAGAGCCCAGAGGAAACTACCAACTGGATCACTCACACTCAGAAATTATTAGAAGCATCACAGCTACCTACAGAGCTGTGGATAACGGGTGTAAGAACGCTTCTAGATGGTAATGCTCATCACTGGTGGGAATCCATGGAGCACCAGCTGGGTACATACCAGACATGGGAGCAATTTCTGGAGTGCTTTGAAAGAAAGTACTTTTTGAACACCGTCAGAGATGCATTATACAATCAGTTTCTCCACCTAGAGCAGGAGAACAAAACATTGGATGATTATGTTGCGGAGTTTAGTCGCCTCAGTAAATATGGTGCTGCCCTAATACCAGATGACTTGGCTAAGGCTAATAGATTTCATCGTGGACTAACTCAGGAGCTACAACACTACACTAGCCCCCAGTCCCGAATCTCTTACGCCGAATTACTCACAGAAGCCAGATTGCAAGAAACCATCAGCAAAGGAAAGGGAGGTCAGCTGAAGACACAACAAGGAAGACCTACCAGACATCCTTTAGCTCATCAATAGCAGTACCAGCACCGAGCAGGACCATACCAGATCCCAGAGAAGCCCCACTGCCATCATTGTGGAAAACGCGGACATATTAGGAGGGACTGTCGAACTCACTTAGGACAATGTATGACATGTGGTTCCGGACAACATATGATGAAAGACTGTCCTATGCAACAAGAATTGACACTTCCACCGCCAGCACAGAGGCTAGCGCTTCCAACACCAAAACCAGCTCAGTAAATATGGGTTCTTCTTGGACAGAGTTTTATTTCTTGGGCATGTCGATACAGGAGTTAGTATGACAACTGTAAAGACTGGATAAGTCTTATCTTTTTTACAAACTTAAACTATTTTGTAACATCTTTCATCATAATCTAGTGCATTCCTATTTTCTGAACTACCTTGACTTATGCTGCTGTTACAGCCTAGTTTTGCAATCTTAATCTTTTATCAAGCTTGTTCATGACATATGTGTTATTGGGGCCTGATCAACCACACTAATACAAATTGTCTAATCAGAATCAGTTTATTATGGTCTAGCTAGACATAGTGCGCTTAGTTCGCCCTTCGCAATACTACTATTGAGATACATAATTGACTAGTAGACGAATATACTTGCCCCTAGACATGTCGGGCATATCGCATCGGTTATATAACTGTACTGATACGAGCATGAGAATAGGAATTTCCAAAAATATGATTTCAACCCATAACCACCTTGACGATTCCCCAATTAAAGTCTTTAAAACTCCTTGAACCTCGTACTTGTATTCTATCACCTTCACCTGGAATTCTTTATTATTGTTCTCCGTCTTCCCTTACTTCCGAAAGACGAAACCTCGTTCTTGGTATAAGTTGATATACAGATAGTACTAGATATACCCCATAGGTCAATCACGTTATTTGATGATTACTTCCTGTAATTAAAGGTATATCATAGGTGATATATTTTGTGTAAACTTCGGAGGATTGAATAACATGATTAAATAATTGGAGGAATAGTTTTCTTAGATATATAGCCTTAAGTGATAGATGGGTAAATTCTAAGTTGGGTAGACATTGCATTATTAAACATGAGTTAAATTCTTTTAAATTGTGATCAAGAGAGATTAGATAGAGAGACCCGCTACCCTATTTTAATTTCGAGGATGAAATTTTTAAAAGTTGGGTAGAATATAAGACCCCTAATCATGAAAATCGTATTTCTCTATTATTTAATTAATTTATAGTAGTTATGAGCTAAATAGAGAGAATATATTTTATTTTAATCTTTATTTGAGGTGTTTGTGCATTTAGAGGATTTATAGAACCATTATAAATTTTTTCTAATTTATTCCATGTAGGAGACCCTTTGGACAATTGCTAGCCCAACCGTATGCACCAATATAATTCTTAGAATTTTTTATGAATAGATATGTGTATATATATATATATATACAATTTCTATTGGATATCAAATCGAAACCCTTAGCCTACCCTACCCGCTTGCACCCAAACTCGCGTAAAACAAATATGAAACAGCAGCAGTAGCAAAACCTACTTTGCTTTTCCTTTCTCCGCACGTAAAAAAGAGAAATATCAGCAACAACCTCACTGCTTAATTCCTTTCTCCGTGCGTAAAGTAACCCCCGCGTATATTCATTTCCTTTTTCCGCATGTGACTCATCCCCCACCGCCTCTTTACCTATTATTACTAAAATCTATCCAATCGAAACAACAACCAATGAAAGAAAGAAACATCAGCAGCAATAGTCTTTGAGACTAAGTATCCCCACCGCCTCTTGACCCTATATATATTACAACTCTCTCAAACTAATCTCACTTCTTCTTACAACAAACTTAAACACATATATTGGACGTTGCACTCTACAGAACTTTTGCTCGACAAGTATACCTTGCTATTGTATATTATTTACATTCCAGCAGATGCATGCATGTTTTATTCTGCTTATATAGATGATTTATTTATGTAGATTTTGGACCTATTTTATGAGACCACCCCAGTATTATGGAGCATCATTAGGTTCATTGGCCGTGACACAGTTGTTACACGAGTTGTGAGTCTCATATAGATCCCGGACTACGTACTGGGTTGGCCTCCTGTATGTATTGGTCGTGCGTTAGGGATAACTGCTCATAGAAACTTTATATGCTAGTATACCTGGCAGTCATTTAGAGGTTTTATCGTGTCCTGGATGTGTCATGCTTAGAGCATTGTGCGGGGAGGACTACTAGTAGGCGTATGAGACACCCACTTCCTCTATACAGATTCCACACTCGACGGAGTGGTATGGACATTATATACTATACAGATTCCCTGTTCTTCGGAGCAGTAGGATGTTATTATATACATGCGCCCCTGTACTGGGGGGCATATGTGGCATATACTAGCCAGTTGTCACGATTGGTGAATTATGTCAGCATATGTCTAGCCTACACTTCCCATACGCTCAAAGTTGTACTCAATATTATATTTCACTTAGACAGTTAGGCGACCCATTGGATATTTATATTTTAGTACTTTATTAGGATGTTTATATGTATCTTGTTACGTCCCTCTAAGGGCCTGGTCCCTTTCCAGATATGGACGAGCAGGAGTATCCACAGAAGTACGGACCTGGACCTAACTCTACTTACCTGAATGAGGAGATCTTACCCTCAGAATAGCTATGATTTTATTTCCACTGTTTAGAGATTTTATTGCTACTTCAGTATAGTCATTTTGTAGTGGATTTGTTTCCACCCGACTATCAGACTAGATACTCATCTTGATATTCAGTCATTATTCAGCTCTTTATTTCTACCTATTATTTGTGCTATGGATGAGATATAGATTCTGTATGACTTGTGATAGTATATTACCACTGGTGGATTGAATATTCATAAACAGCGTACGTGTATATATGGTTTTCATATATTGGAGTTCATATACATACGGCTGGACAGGTTACATATTCCTAGTCCTACGTATTTTGGGACTGGGGCGTGACATATATTGATCCAGACAATGTTCTACCACCGATGTTGCGGCGTAGGCTGGGCATTGTTCACTACTCGTGCCCTTATTCCGGGTGGGAATCGTAACACATTTTTAGTGGTGGCCCATGCAGATCTGAGTCACAACAAGTACGATAACATAGTAGTACTCTAAGTCTGAGATACTGCTATGAGCCTGCTTTAGAATATAGGATATAGGATGAGAGTATACTCAATCACAGCTAAGAACACATCCAATTCATTTAGTTGCTATCCTTATCTACTTGAATGCTTGATTTACGTTGAATAATTTTTTCCTTCTTTGATGATATCGTATCTTATTCAATATTGATTCCTTTATTTCAATCTATCTTCAGGATGCCGCCAAAGATGCGATCCCAGTGGTCAAGCACAATATCAGCGAGGTTTATCACTTTGTCACCTCAGAGGAGGTCACCAGCAGACACTACTCTATCAGCTATAGCTCAGAGGGCCATTTTACCTGTCCTGGTGGGCATTTCTGAAGCAGCTTTTGGGGGTGCTCCTCCTCCACTCCAGAGGGCAGTGCCTACAACTTCAGAGGACCTACCACAACCATAAGTAGTTGATCTGACGTAGGTATTTATGCTCTTTTAGTAGGTGATGGAGGCACAGTGAGCCCAGGCAGAGGCCAGCAGCGCCAGTCAGAGGTTATGAGGCAGGACTTTGAGAATGCCTACCAGCTTGCACTCACCAGAGTCGAGAGAGTTGCCTTGGTCCAGCCACAGGTAGGTCTACCTTAGTTTACCCCGCTGTAGCTGAGGCCGGGGACTATCATAGACTTCAATAGGATGGGGCCAAAGGACATTAAAGGCACTGAGGGAATTATTTATGCTGATAATTGGATAGAAGATATTGAGAGGAACCTGTGTCTAGCATAGATTCTAGATAGCTTGCAGGTAGAGAAAGCAGGGAGCATGATGTTTGATATCGCATTGACGTGGTTCAGGATGGAACCCTGGATCTTAGCACCGGGACTTACTTGGGAAGCTTTTAAGGAGCTTTTCAAGAAAAAGTGTTTCCCGGATATGGCTCTGACATGCCTAGAGAGCCAATTTTAGTACCTCGTCTAGGGGAGTATGATAGTGGATGAGTATCCGATGGAGTTTTGTAGATTGGGTCACTTTATGGAGGGACAAAATCCCCGGAAGAAGTCCCGGAAGTTCAGAAAGGGTCTGAGCAAGAAGATCAAATTCTATACTAGCGGTCATCGTACCACTACCTTTGAGGAGATCCTAGCACAGGCACAGCAGGCGGAGGATGATTTGGAGCTTAGTTCCAAGAGGATAAGGGATCCCTCAGGAGCTAACAGTAGTGCGGGGCTAGCAAAGCGGTGTCACTTTCAGCGTCAGCATCAGAGACACTTCCAGCAACTAGGTAGCAGTTCCCTATACCAGCTACAGCGTCAGTGCAACAGGCGCACCAGATTCAACGGCCAGCTCAGCCTACTATTCTTTGCCAATTTTGCAAGAAGTCGGGACATAGATGGGATACTTGCAGGATGAGATTGGGCCAGTATTTGTTCTGCGGATCAGGAGACCACCAGTTGAGGGCTTGACCTAGGGCTCTATCTCATCCATCTTAGGATGGCGTCCAGGCACAGAGAGCACCCATGAGACCACCATTGGGACAATAGAGAGGACCTCCGTTGTCGACACAACAGTAGAGGTTCGTACAGTACCAGCAGCAGCAGAGAGGTGGATAGCATGGGCGAGCTTTCGCCTTGACCGTCAAGGAGGAGGAGCTAATTGATGATGTCATTTCAGGTTCAGTCAAACTTGACTCTTTTCCCGCTCATGCTTTATTTGATTCTGGTGCTTCACATAGTTTCATATTTGTATCTTTTCCTTGAAGCATCATCTTGAGACTAAACCAGTGGCGAGGACTTACAAGATCATGATCGGGGGTGGCATTATCCTGGTCAGTAATGTTTGCAAGGATTAAAGAGTTTCTCTATGAGACCGAGAGTTGAGCGCGTATCTACTTGTAATGCTACTTTCGAGCTACGACATAGTACTCGGGATGGATTGGTTGAGTAGGCACCATGCTAGTATCGATTATCATGTAGACAGAGTTTTGTTTCAGATGCCAGAAGAGCCAAAGTTTGAGTTCTTCAGAGGAGCAGTAGAGCAGATTAAGGGACAATTATGTGGGGCTATGGTGGAAGAGCGGGAGCTGCCACATTCATTGATTTCAGAGTATGTGGACGTCTTTTCAGAGGAGTTGTTGGGGTTGCCACCAGACCGAGATATGGAGTTCTTTGTAGACTTGGTGCCAGGTGCAGAGCCAATATCATAGCACATTTTTATGGTGAACAATAACGAACTGGCAGAGTTGAAGAAGCAAGTAGATGAGTTACATGACAAGGGTTTCATCTGCTCCAGTTTATTACCATAGGGTACTTCAATATTATTTGTACCAAAAAAAGATCGGTCGATATTTATGTGTATCGACTACATGGCTCTCAACAACCTCACTATCAAGAATAAATACCTATTGCCCCGGATTGACGATTAGTTTGATCAGTTGAGCAGAGCAAAGGTATTCTTAAAAATAGACTAGAGATCGGGGTACCATCAGGTAAAAGTAAAGTAGAAAAAAATTCCGAAGACAGCTCTCAGGACTCAGTATGGGAAGTTCAAGTTCTTGGTGATGCCGTTTGGGTTGACAAATGCCCTAACGGTATTCATGAACCTGATGAATAAGGTGTTTCATTAGTACCTAGATCAGTTTGTTATGGTTTTCATTGATGATATATTAATATATTCAAAGACCTCGGAGGAGTATGAGAAGCACCTGAGGATAGTTTTGGAGACCCTCAAAATGGAGAAGTTTTTTGGCAAGCTTTCAAAGTGTGAGTTCTTTCTTGATAAGGATGAATTCCTCGGGCATATGATTATAGGAGACTAGATCTCAGTGGATTCGAAGAAAATATCAGCAGTTGAGTCATGGTCTACTCTGAGTTCATTGGTAGAGATCAAGAGTTTTCTTGGATTGACAGGCTATTATCAGAGATTTGTTCAAGATTTCTCCAAGATTGTAGAGCCAATGACTAGGTTGACCAGGAAGGACGTGGAGTTCGTCTGGACAGAGGAGTGTCAGGTCGCCTTTGAGAAGATAAAGAAGAGGTTGACTACAGCTCCAGTGTTGACGTTACCATCTGGGATAAAAGAATTTTCCATATATAGTGATACTTCGGGTAAGAGTTTGGGATATGTTTTACAATAGAACGAGAATATGATTGCCAATGCTTACAGAAAATTACACCTGCATGAGAAGAATTATCCTACCCATGACTTGGAGTTGGCAGCAGTCATCTTTGCTCTAAAGTTATGGAAATACTACTTGTATGGAGAGCTAGTAGAGATTTTTACAGACCATAAGAGCTTGAAGTATGTGTTTACACAGAAAGAGCTCAACATGAGGCAACGACGATAGTTGAAGTTGATAAAGGACTTTGATATTTCTTTATAGTACCATCCAGGAAGGCCAATGTAGTCGCAGATGCCTTGAGCAGGTACCTAGTGGCTATGTACTTGACGAGGGACAGACATTTATTGGCCGATCTTAAAAGTTTGGGAATTGAGGTGTTAGTTTCTGAAGTTGCGGCAAAGATATGGGGACTTCAGGTACAGTTAGAGCTGATGGACCGGATCAGAGTCGCATGGTTCAAGGATGAGTCTATGAGGAGCATCAGAGCGTAGGTTTGGATGGGATTGGCCGAGGACTTCAGTATTGCAGAGGATAGATCATTGCAGCATAGTACCAGATTATTTATGCCAAGTGGAGCATTACGCGAGAAGGTTCTTCAAGAGGCACATTGATCTTAGTACTTTATGCATCCAGGTGCCAACAAGGTGCATAGAGACATGAGAGAGCAAGTTTGGTGGTATAGTATGAAGTAGGAGGTTGCGAGCTTCTATCTAGATGCTTGGTATGTCAGTAGGTAAAGACAGAGAGGTAGAGGCCAGGTGGATTGCTTCATTTATTACCTATTCCAGAGTGAAAATTGGAGCATGTGACGATGGGTTTTATTTTGGGGCTTTTGCGTTCTCCAAGAGGGAAAGACGCAATTTGGGTCATCGTAGACAGGTTGACCAAATTAGCCCACTTCTTTCCATTCAAGGTGGGTACGTCTACGAAGAAGCTCGCAGAGTTGTATGTGCGACAGATAGTCATATTTTATGCAGTTCCTGCTAGTATTGTCTCGGATTGGGATAGTCATTTCATATCCCACGTCTGGAGGAATTTGTAGGCTAGCTTGGGAACCCAGCTCAAGTTTAGCACCGATTATCACCCTCAAACAGTCGGACAGTAGGAGAGGAATATCCAGACTCTCGAGAAAATGATACGTACCCATATTTTAGATTTTGGAGGCTCTTTGAAGGATCACCTTCACTTGGTAGATTTTGCTTATAACAACAGCTACCAGGCCAGTATAGAGATATCACCATTTGAGGCATTGTATGGATGAAAATGCCGCACTCCATTATTTTGGGATGATGTTGGTGAGAGAGACTTATTGGGACCGGAGTTGGTCGTGGATACAGTTGAGAAGGTGAATCTTATCAGGGATAGACTTCGGGTGGCGCAGGACAAACAACAAAATTGGGCCGATAGACATTAGAGACCTTTGGAGTTTGAGGTATATATTGTTTACTTTGTTATGATTACTTGTTTTAGATAGAGTACTAAGGCTGTATTTTGTGCTAGTTGGGCGATCTGGTGTTCTTGCAGATTTCTCCGACATGGGGCACGATTCGCTTTGGTGGAGGCAGAAAGCTTAGTCCACGGTACATCAGACCCTTCAGTATTCTTGAGATGGTCAGTGCAGTAGACTACAGACTAGACTTATCGCCTTTACTAGAGGGAGTGCACAACGTATTTCATGTGTCACAGCTAAGAAGGTACGTGGCAGATCCTGGCTATGTATTGGATAACTTGAAGATCGTGGTAGGTCCTACTCTCAGTTATCTCGAGCAGCCTGTGGAGATTCTGGATTGCAGAAAGAAGGTATACGAAACAAGATGATTCCTTTGGTACATGTCGCATGGAGGCATCACTCTCCAGGAGAGTCTACCTGGGAGCGAGAGGCCGAGATGTGCGAGCAAAATCCTTATTTGTTTGAGACGTGAGGTATAATTCTTCTGTGCTTGATATGATTGTTTTTGTAGCTAGTTTCTCCCTTAAATTTTAAAGACAAAATTTTTCTAAGGTGGGTAGGATTGTCACCCTCACTTTCCAAATAGGGGGTAATTTAGTCTTTTAGTATAGTTATAATATTTTAGTAATTTAATAATTAATTAGTATACTATATTAATATTTTTGGTTGTGCTATATTTTAATTATAGTTAGTGGGCGAGCCAATAGTTAGACTTGACCCATGTGAACCTAATTAGAATTTATCATGAGAACTTGTGAGCCCAACATGGACCAAGACCAATAGACTAATTCCCACTAATTAATTAAGAGGATTAGACTAATTGTATTAGTATGAAAACTTCCCAAAATAGCCATCCTTAATTATTCTTTATAATTCGCTAGAGAGGGATAATTTAGACTTTACGTTGTGAGTTGGAGAGGAGGGAAAGGGGGCGCCCATATAGGTCTCTCCATTCACTCTCTCCTCCTCATTTGTACTCATTTTTAGATCCCCAATTTTTAGATCCCCAATTCTCTTCATCCCTCCATCAATTCACTATTAATTTAATCTTATTCCCTCTGAGTTCTATTAATAGAAGAGCATTGAAGCTTTGAGTTGCAAGGAGCACTCCAAATGGAATAACATTCCACTCATAGTATCCGAATGGAACTGTGAATGTAGTGTTGAATTTATCTTTTTCTTCAATTTGAATTTGCCAGTAACATGACTTTAAATCAAATTTAGAAAAGATTTTTGTATTAACAATTCTGTTAAGCAAATAACTTTTATTAGGAATAGGATATCTTATCCATTTAAGGACTTTATTAAGAGGTTTATAGTTAATAACTAACCGCGGAACACCCCTTTCCTTTTCAGTATTATTATTAACATAAAATATTGTACAACTCCAAGGAGAGTAGGATTTTGTAATAAGTTTTTTTATCAAGAAGATCATTGATCTCTTTTTTGCATAATTCAAGATAATTGTTGTTTATCTGACAAGGTCTAGCCTTAGTCGGAACATCTCTTTCATTAAATGATTCGTCATATGGAAGAGAAATAATATATTGCTTTCTATCCCAAAAGGCATTTGGGATATTGCTACAAGTTTGACGTATGAACTCGTCTTCAACTTGTTTTATTTTCATTTTTATCTCAGATTTTTCGAGCTGATTAGAATTATTCAACTAAAAATTTTTCTTCTTTTATAAAATTTATCTGATTTTTCTTCAGATCAACTTCTTTTATTCCATTCAGAATTTTTACCACAGGATTTGTGATAAATTCAAAAGTAATATTTTTTCCATATAACAAGTATAAAGTCCTTGTTTATTAATTTCCTTGATAGACATAAGTTTTTCTAGAAAAGGAGTTCCTAGAATAACATGTTATGATATTTCTTTTACAACAATAAAGTGTAAGAGAATACAAGCATCATTTTTATAGATATGAACATCTATAATCTTAAAAGGTGTTGTAAGAGCTTTGCTATTAGCAGCACTCATGGTTTGAGTAGTGCGTTCATAATATTTTAATAGAATAATTTCTTCTTTGACACAGTTCAAATTAGTAACGCTATCAACAAGGACAATAAGGTTATAAATCAATGATTCATTGTTTATAATTAGTTAATTTTTATATACCATTTGTTGGTAATAAAAATATCTATTTTGATATAAAGGAATGATCAATAGATTTTTCTTTATCTTTTATAACAACAGATCGAACCTGTAGTTCAAAAATGTTATCTTCATTCTCGTTATCACTATTGATAAGACGAGAATGTTTATTCATTTCTTTACTGAGTATAATATCATTGTAGGATTTAATATCCCGTTCAATGAGAGCAAGTCTTTGCTGAGTTATTTCGTCATTAGACTTTAACTCTTTAATTTTATTCTTCAAAGTTTTAACTCTCTTTGAAGGTCGTTTAGAAACTGTCTTAGAATTTTTCTCTTTTCTTCGGGCTAAGACTTTTGTCATGGTATAAGGAGTAAAACTAGAAGGAGTTTCTTTAGTTTCATCTTGCAAAATCTTAATAATTTTTGCTTTCACGTTTTGTCTAATTTCATTAGTCAAAAGTGACTCAAGATTTTTTTTATCTTGACTGGTCAATACATTAACGAGAATAAAGATAATATTTTTGAACAACAGGTTCGATCTGTTGTTATAATAAATAAAAATCTATTGATCATTCTTTTCTATCAAAAATAAATCTTTTTATTACCCATAAATGGTATATAAAAATTGATCTAATTATAAACAATGAATCAATGATTTATAACCATATTTCCCTTGTTGATAGTGGTGCTAATTTGAAATGTTTCTAAGAAAAAATTATTCTATTAAAATATTATGACCGCACTACTCAAACCTTTAAACTGCTAATAACAAAGCTCTTACAACACCTTTTAAGGTTACAGATGTTCATATCTGTAAAAATGATGCTTGTATTCCCTTACACTTTATTGTTGTAAACGAAATATCATATGTTATTCTAGGAACTGATTTTCTAAAAAAACTTATGCCTATCAAGGAAATTAATAAATAAAGAATTTACACTTGTTAAAAGGGAAAAAATATTACTTTTGAATTCATCACAAATCCTATGGTAAAACATCTGAATGAAATAAAAGAAGTTGATCTGAAAAAAAATCAGATAAACTTTATAAAAGAAGAAATTTTTTAGTTGAATAATTCTAATCAGCTTGAAAATTTTGAGATAAAAAATAAAATAAAACAAGTTGAAGACGAGTTCATACGTAAAACTTGTAGCAATATCCCAAATGCCTTTTGGGATAGAAAGCAACATATTGTTTCTCTTCCATATTAAGAATCCTTTAATGAAAGAGATGTTCCGACTGAGGCTAGAACTTGTCAGATGAACAACAATTATCTTGAATTATGCAAAAAAGATATCAATGATCTACTTGATAAAAAAACTTATTAGAAAATCTGACTCTCCATGGAGTTGTACAGCATTTTATGTTAATAATAATGCTAAAAAGGGAAGAGGTGTTCCACGGTTAGTCATTAACCATAAATCTCTTAATAAACTCCTTAAATGGATAAGATATCATATTCCTAATAAAAAGAATTTGCTTAACAAAATTGTTAATGCAAAAATTCTTTTCTAAATTTGATTTAAAGTCAGATTACTGGTAAATTCAAATTGAAGAAAAAGACAAATACAAAACTGTATTTACAGTTCCATTCGGAGACTATGAGTGGAATGTTATGCCATTTGGTTTAAAAAATGCTCACTCTGAATTTTAGAATATTATGAATGAGATATTTATTCAATGTTCTTCTTTTATTCTTTCATATATTGATGACATATTAATATTCTCAAATACCATTGAAGAACATTTTAAGAATTTAAATATTTTTAAAATTTTGGCAATTAAAAACGGTCTTATTATTTCTGCTCCAAAAATAAAATTATTTCAGACAGAAATAAGATTTTTAGGACATAACATTGTCAATCACACTATTATACCCATTGATAGGAGTATCGAATTTTCTTCAAAATTCCCTGATACAATTACTGACATTAAGCAAGTTCAGAGATTTCAGGGTGCTCTTAATTATGTCGCTGATTTTTATAAAAAATATTATTATAGATACTAAAATCTTATATCAAAGATTGAAGAAAAATTCTACTCCTTAGAGTATCAATCACACTAAAGTTGTTCAGCTTATTAAGCAAAAGGTTAAATGCCTTCCCTGCTTACATCTCACCAATCCTGACTGGTTCAAAGTTGTTGAGATGGATGCCAGTAATATCGGATATGGTGGTATACTCAAACAGATAGATCCCAAAAACAAAGATCATGCTATCATTGTTAGATACCATTCTGGTAAATGGGATAAAACTCAAATAAATTATTCTACGATAAAGAAAGAACTTTTTTCTATTATCAAATGTATTCATAAATTTTTAGATGATTTATTAAATAAAACATTCTTCCTCAGAATAGATTGTTGTTCTACTAAATCTATTTTACAAAAGATGTGAAGAATCTTGCTTCTAAGCAAATTTTTGCTAGATGGCAAGCTGAATTAGCTATATTTAATTTTGACATTAAATTTATTAATGACAAAAATAATTCTCTTTCTGATTTTCTAACTCATGAATTTTTGCAAGAAAGAGGCTTATAACGAAGAAGTTGAATTTAAAGCCTAATTTGAAAAGAATTATATCGTTGATTAACGATATAATTCTCTTCCATAATAGGTCTAGGCGGAATCGCTTGGTTAAGAACATCCACTGGAGTAGGACATTTATAATAGTATTTTTGGAGATTAGGCTTCTTATGTTGCTGCTGCATGGGCAGAATCATATCAGAAGCTTGATGATCAAAAGTAGTTTGATTATTTTGAAATGATTTTTTAATAGTATATATCTAGTTTTGATATAAATAATCTTCAGAAGTCTGAGAATAACTCTTATTATTAGATTCAATGTCTGAATCATCAGCTATGGAAGAATTTTTATCGATCACTGCAAGAGTATTCTTTTCGTTAGTGGAAGAATTTCCACTTAAAGAAGTAGCTTGTAGCTTCTCAATTAAGCTTTTTATTTCTTTCTCTGTGACTTCAGGAGAGGATAACTTAAAACCACTAGTATCGCTAGCTGGTTTTATTGGTATGTTATTAGTTCTTACTTCTTTAGAAGTAGAAGCCTTTGGCATAGTTTTAGGTAATTTAAGGATAGAGTTGACCCTGTGAAGAACTTCATCAAGAGCAGTTTTTATTCTAATTTGTAACCTCTGTATCCTAAAATTCTAGTTTAAATGTTGTTATTAGATTAATTTGGGGCCATTGGGATTTTTTCCATAATTTTTGAATAATTAAAAACAAGTAACACTAATTTTCTAAGACTTTCAAGAATTTATGTTAGGGTCAAACATAATTAAAAATATCTCAAACTTTTATTTTAGGTTTTAAATAATCAAATATATTTTTAGAATTTTTTAAGAATTTTTTGATTATTTTTAGTATTTATTTTGAGTTAATGATGCAAAACTGAATTAAAAACTATTTTCTAAAAAAAAAACCCATAAAAGTAATTATCCTGCCCAGTCAGACAACAGGGGGCCGCCCGTCAACCTCCCACATCCAACAATGTTGGGCCCGCCGGTCAGTAACCCACGGGTGTGGGTAAGGGAGAAATCGGTCTGTGCCGAGCTGAGCCGAGTCCTAATCTGACTCGGACTCAGCCGAGCCAAGCCGGGTTGAACGCTGGCCGTCCGATCTGGGCAGGAGTATCTGGATGGACGATGCCACATGTCCCCCTTTAGACGCGGCTCATTCTCTTTCCTCTATATATATAGTATTAAAGTTATAATTTCTAGGGTTTTCTTTTAACCGATTTTGGAGAATTGTCATCTAGGGTTTCCTTCATCTTCTAGAAGCCATTACTCATAGCTCCGGACTCCAAACATATCCCAGTTTCTTGTGTTAGAATTGTATTGAGGTTAGTTTTTTGAATATACAAATTATTTCATAAAATTCTGAATATTAAATTTTGTAGAGCACAACATATCCAAAAATAGACGTGTCTCGGTATTTTTGTGATTTTGGGAGAACCAAGAATCAAAATCATGAACATTTAAAGTTTCAAAAAGATAATGTCGAGATCATTGATATATATTTTTCTCAGAATTTAATTCAAAATATTTTTGTACTGTTAATTCTGTAGAACTTCTAGGTTAGCAATCAACTATCGTTACACAATATAATTTTGTATGTGCAATAATTTTAAAAAGAATTTGAATCTGGATGAGCCATAAATTCTAGCATGTTTGTGACACTGAAATATACAGGAAACCATACATGAAAGTCGAGTTTGCATCGGTTGACTTTTTGGTCAACAGATCGCCTCGATTGCATGCCATGAGTCTCGAGTGGATAAAATTTAGTTCCTTTAGACAAAATTTAGGAATTAACCTAAAAATCAGAATAAGATTAAAATAGAATTTTAGAGTAATTATTTCAGAATTAAAAAAATTAAAATAACTTATCTCTTGCCATGGTAACATATCATATGTAGGATTTGGACTCTTAATTGGGACCTGATCCAACCACAGTTAAGGACCACAGGCGAGTACATTTCTGTGATTACTTTCAGTGCTTGATAGTCTCTATAATGCAGCTTAGTATTGATTATTTGATTCTTGACACTTGTTACATGGATTAATATGATGGATTCTTATTATGAGATACCGGACTGTTCTGGATTATTGTTATTTCTTCATGACTGGTTCAGAATCCATGTTGAACTCGTGGTTAGGAAAAATACTTAGTGGACGTGTGAACTAACCTTTCTATCCCATGGTCTTACTAGAATAATAGCAGCCATGCACGACAAGAGTGGTTTGCCGGATTTTACCCCTTAGTCGTTCATATGTCAACAAGGTATTTCAAATCACATAGAGTAGTTATTCCTATCTGTTCTTCTGTACGTTGCTGTTATTTTCTTGTTGCTTGGAGTTATTATACTACATCTTTGCCATGACAGGACTTTAGTATTTAGTTATTCTAATTGCCTTATTGAGATTTCAAATTTGTTGCTATCATATATTCTTTACTACTTATTGTCTTATAGCTTCTACAATTATTGGAACTGTTTTTACTGTGATGTACTCGTTCCTTTCTTGACTAGATAACCATATTTTAGGTGACTACGATGAGGATACAATCCCTATACATTATGGACCGTATGGTAGTGACATAATAGACCATGATCTTGCCCTTCCGGAGGATCAGGGAGAGTTAGCAGCTCAGATACCATCTAAAATGGAGTAGTTTAGTAGAGTAGTTGATTATGTTAGTTATTTTAGACATAAGTATTCTCCGGCAATTTTTTAAAGTATTTTGAATATTGTACTTTGGATATTTAGTTTTGGGGAGACTCCTTGGACCCGTATCGAGACTATTATTACATTATTACCTTGGTTTTTCATTTAAACTAGTGCCTGTGATTGAGTATAGTATGGAGATAAATATATATTGTGAGTTATAGATTATATATGTGGCTTATAGTACAACGTTTTACTGTTGCCACTGTGGCATAGGCTGGACGTACCCATGACTCATACCCAAATTCAGGGTCGGGTTATGACACATTTTTAATGGTGGCCCATACAGGTCTGGTCTCGCACAAGGTTGCAAACTTATAGTGGTACTCAAGTTAGATGTACGACTGCGAGCCTGCTATAGGATATACATACTAGGAATAGGAATATACTCAATCATAACTAGGGATCCTATATACTCAATTTGCTAACCCTTATTATTTCTTTTTGATCAATCGAACCTCTTTCATATAGTTGATTGTCCTTCTTGAATACTTTCTTATCTTATGACATATCAATTGGATTTTTGTTGTTTTCAACCTTTCAGAATGCCTCCCAAGACTAGAGTGCTTGGTTCTAGAGCCAATGGTGCTTTTCCCACACCACCCGTATCATATAGCTTCATATCTATATCCTTTGTGCTTAAGCATAGTTTAGTAACAGAACCCTTGAGTAGGAGTTGCAAGATCACGACTGGTGGAGGCACTATCCTAGTCAGTGATACTTGCAAGGGACGTCGTATTACCTTGGGAGGCCATAATTTGGATGCTAGTTTACTTGTAATGCCACTTCCGAGTTTTGACATTATCCTTGGAATGGATTGGTTGAGTTTATACCATGCTAGCATAGACTGTCGTAGAGGACGTGTACTGTTCCACCCTCCAAGAGAGCCAAAATTTGAGTTTGTTAGGGGAGGAGTTGAGCAGAGTGATGGTATTATTTGTGGAGCCATGGTAGCAGAGAAGGACTTGCCACACCCTATTATTACAGAGTTTCTAGACATATTTCCTAAGGAGCTAGCAGGATTGCCACCGGAAAGAGATCTTGAATTTTTTATTAATTTAGTGCCTGGGGCAGAGCCGGTGTCGCAACAGGTCTACAGGATTAACAATAATGAGCTGGCAGAATTGAAGAAGCAGGTTGATGAAATGCTAGACAAGGGTTTCATTAGATCGAGTTCCTCACCTTGGGGAGTCCCAATCTTATTTGTACCAAAGAAAGATGGGTCGGTGCGAATGTGCATTGATTACAGGGCTCTGAACAACCTCACCATAAAAAACAAATACCCGCTACCAAGAATAGACAATCTTTTTGATCAGTTGTGCGGTGCGAGGGTATTTTTGAAGATTGGTTTGAGATCTGGCTATTATCTGTTGAAGGTGAAGACAGAAGATATTCCAAAAACTGTATTTCGGATAAGATATGGCCAATATGGGTTTATGGTGATACCATTTGGATTGACTAATGCCAATGCAGTCTTTATAAACTTGATGAACAAGGTGTTCCACCAGTACCTTGACAAGTTTGTGGTAGTGTTCATAAATGATATCCTTGTCTATTCGAAGATACCGGAAGAGCACGAGAAACATATAAGGATTATGCTAGAGACCCTTCGAAAGGAGAAGCTCTATGGAAGATACCCGAAATATGAGTTCTTTTTGGATAAGGTAGCGTTCCTTGGGCATATGGTGACTGGAGACAGAATTTCGGTGGATCCCAAGAAGATTGTTGTTGTAGAGTTTTGGACCACTCTGAGTTCTATTGCAGAGATCAGAAGCTTCTTAGGATTGGTCGGGTATTACAGGAAATTTGTGAAGGATTTTTCTCGGATCACAGAGCCATTGACTAGACTCACTCGAAAGGATATACAGTTCGTGTGGACCGAAGAATTTCAGGATATAATTTAACGAGCTAAAGAAGAGATTGACCATAATGCCTATTTTGACGGTGCCATCAGGGACGGGTGCATTTGTCATTTATAGCGATATTTCAGGGAAGGGCTTGAAATATGTTCTAGAGTAGAAAAAAAGATGGTGGCGTATGCTTCTAGACAGTTGCGGCCACATGAGAGAAATTATCCCACTTATGACTTGGAATTAGCAGCGGTGATCTTCGCTCTAAATCTGTGGAGACATTATCTTTACGGAGAGCGTATAGAAATATACACTGACCACATGAGCTTGAAGTATGTCTTTACGCAGAAAGAGCTAAATATGAGACAGCACAGGTAGCTAGAACTGATGAAGGATTTTGATATTTTACTACAATATCATCCAGGGAAGGCTAATATAGTTGTCGATGCCTTGAGCAGATATCCAGTAGCGATGTACTTGACAATGGATCACCACTTATTAGCAGAATTAGATATCCTGGGTATCGAGGTTATTGTTCCAGAAGTGGAGACACAGATGATGGGCATGCAGATTCAGTCAGGGTTGATGGAGAAGATCCGAGAGACACAGTACCAGGATGAGGGTCGATGAAGCCTCAGAGCTCAGGTGCAGACAGAATTGATGGATGACTTCTCTATTACTAAGGATGGTTCACTAAGGCACGGGACTAGGTTATGTGTGCCTAGTAGAGACCTGCGGAAAGTGATCATGCAGGAGGCTCATCGTTCCCAATATTCTATACATCTGGGAGCTAACAAGATATATAAGGACCTGAGAAAACACGTATAGTGGTACGGGATGAAGTGAGAGGTAGAATATTTTGTCTCCAGATATTTAGTGTGCCAACAGGTCAAAGCCGAGAGGCAGAGACCAGGAGGATTGCTATAGCCACTACCGATTCCTTAGTGAAAATGGGAGCATATCCCGATGGATTTTGTTTCCGGACTTTTACGTACTCCAGGAGGGAAGGACGCGATTTGGGTCATTGTTAACAGGCTGACCAAATCAGCCCACTTTTTGCCTTTCAAAGTGGGATTGTCCACTGAGAAGCTTGCCGATTTATATGTGAGACAGATAGTTAGGTTGCATGGAGTTCTATTAAGCATCGTGTTCGATCGGGATAGTAGATTTAAGTCCCATTTTTGGAGGAATTTGCAGGCTAGCTTGGGTACCCAACTTAAATTTAGCACTGCTTACCACCCTCAGACGGATGGACAATCAGAGAGTACTATTCAGACGCTCAAGGATTTGCTTCGGACATGTGTACTAGATTCTGGTGGCTCATGGGAGGATCATCTTCACCTGGTAGAGTTGACATACAACAATAGCTATCAGGCCAGTATCGAGATATCTCCTTTCGAGGCTTTGTATGGTAGGAGATGTTGGACTCCATTATCTTGGGACAACATAGGAGAGATAGAGTACTTTTAGTACCAGAGATGGTAGTTATTATACGTCGCTAAATACGTCGCTGAATACGTCTCTAATTTTGCTAACATGGCAATATTGCCAGGTCATTAAAGACGTCGCTATAACGTCGCTATATAAGTTGCTAATTAGCAACGTTAAGCGACAGATGAGCACGTCGCTAATTAGCGACGTTGCGTCGCTAAACATCGCTAATTTAGCGACACATTTACGGCTCTAAAAAACGTCGGTATAGCGACGTTTAGCAACCTTTTTCCTTTCAGCGACTAGCTGAGTTCCGACTTCTGTAAAACGTTGCTAATTACGTCGCTAAAAGTTATTAGCGATATTTTTTTGTCATTTAGCAACTTTTTTACGTCGCTAATTTAACTTTTTTTGGTAGTGATAATCCCTGTGCTCTATTGGACTCTAATACAAAATGTCTAAATTTCCCGCAATGGAAACAACTATGGGAAGTATAAGAAGATGACTGTTGCTGTTGAGGAAACGTCTGGAAAGACTGCTGAGATGATATTGTCCTCCTCGAGGATCCAATCATCAAGGCTTTAACTGCTAGAGCCAGTGCTAATAACTGGGATGCTGACCCTCCTGAAATGTTGGGCCTCTTCTGACTCCCAACTCGATCGATAATCCTCTGCGATATATACCCATACCTCCTGGTTGTCCGTATCACCGCATAAAAGGCCTGAAACTCAAGCTGCTCCACTGCCAAGATAATCTCTAAATGGAATCCCTGCTAGAACCTCCTCGTCCTCTCCAACTCGATCGCTACCAAAGTTGGACCAAACCAACTAAGTCTCGTGAACTCTGCCGTGTAATCGTCATCGGTCCTGCTTTCCTGCCTGAGATTGTTAAACCTCTGCTAAAGCTCGTAATGCACTACCGTGTCAAAATATTTCGCATGAAACCTCTCAATAAAAATTGCACACGGAATCGGTGCTATAAGAGAAACCTCATGTGCTGCCCACCAGTCACGAGCCAAGTCCAATAACTGTAGCCTCACTACCACTACACGCTCTCTAGCCGGAGTCTTAGCTACCTCTAAGATAGCCTCAGTGTCCTGCTGCTAAGCATCGGAAGAAATTGCGTCTTCTGTACTATAAAAGTATAGACAACTGAGACGCCTGAAGTTGGTCACAGAATTATGGATCTTAGAACCCCCTCGTTCCAACGCTGTTTGGATCAACTGAGTAAGTACATCACTCTGGTGTTGTTGGGTCGTCATGAAACCTTGTAGCACATCCACCAATAATCGGGCAACACCCTTTGGCTGCTCGGGTTGAACTGGGTGCACAGGTACTGCCTGCTAGTCCAGTACTGCCTGCCGATCTGCCTCAGGATCTACTCTAGACTCTGTCCCAGAATGGTGAGGCTGATCTCCAGGAATATGCTGGGCTCGAATGCTGACACTCTTTGAGCTAGACTTGATCCATCTGGCCGATAGTAACAGGAACAGTACCCCGAAAAGTTAAGAACACAAGAGTCAACCGAAGAAAAGGATAGATCAACGAATAAGCAGATAACATGTCAAGGATCAGGGATGAAGATAAATGACTAGGGATCAAGGAAAATATTTTAGGATTGAGACATCTAGTAATAGCAACAATCCCTACATATCTTTAAAAACCAGATCAAATCTACTTTGACAGACATAATCCGCTCAGACACCTGCATGGGCCACCACTAAAATCGTGTCACACCCCAGAACATAATATTGGAAAGTGGGACTGACAAGACCAGAAACGTATACTTCGAGCACTCTGGTACTCCGCATATATGGTGAAGCTGTAAGACATGAGGGTCACTACTACAATCCAACAGTCAAGCCTAGGGCTGCAAATGAGCCAAGCCGTTCACAAGCTGCTCGAAGCTCGGCTTGATAAAAGCTCGTTTGAGCTCGGTTCGTTTAGTAAACAAACCAAGCTCAAGCTTCATTTTTGAGCTCGTTTAATAAACGAGCCAAGCTCAAGCTTAGAAGTACTCGGCTCGTTTGAGCTCGCGAGCTGGTTCGTTTAGAAGCTTGCGAGCTGACTCATGAGCTGGCTCGTTTAGAAGCTCGTTTAGGAGCTCGTTGTTGGTAGTCTACAAATTTATTTTATTATTTAAATTTTAATTTGTTCTTTGTTGAATTCTAATTGTATGCATGTTTGTATAACAATATGGTTGTGTGCATTGTATATAATTATATGTCCTTAATAATTGATATTAAGAAACTTTTTAAATTAAATTTTTATAAATAAATTGTTAACATTATAGGTACTTGAATTCAAGCCTAACTAGCTTGAAATCAAGTTCGTTAAGCTCGAAATCAAGCTGAACAAGCTCAAAATCAAGCTTAATGAGCTTGAGTTTGAACTTATCAAGCTTGTTTATCAAGCTTGAATCAAGCTTGCTTATCAAGCCAAGCTCGAGCTCAAACCAAGCCAAGCTCAAGCTTAATATAAACGAGCTCGAGTCAAGCTCAAGCTCTAAAATAAAAAATTTATCAAGCTCGAGCTCGAGCTCGAGCTCGATTAATTCTAATCAAGCCAAGCTCAAGCTTATGAAAGCTTGGCTCCGCTTGGCTCGTTTGCACCCCTAGTCAAGCCTAGGTTCGGTAACCCTAGTGTCTCAATTATAAGAACAACAGGAATAATAACAAAATGTAAGATTAGCTAAAATATAATAGTAAAGTGTCCCAAACTATTATATACAGATGATCATGATGCTAGCAATCATAAAATGAATAAACTAGCCAGAATATAAGTCATACATGATCAATCCTAGGATCTATTAATTATGCTAATGCCCGTAGGCTAACTGATCAAACCAAAATACGATCTAAACATGTGCTTGGTGGCTAAACGCCCATAAAATGGAATGTACATCTGGGTGGAGAAGTAAAAAAATTCACTCAAGCGGTCTGGTGCTCCTGGTGGCGACCATCCTCAGGAAAGTATGAAAGATCCTATGGTGCTACTACTGGATCTGACTATTCAAAACCAGTGAGGTCAGACACCCAAATAGCAAGTAACTCAAAGGAAGCCAATCCAGGAACTTAAACCAACAACACAAGCAATACGAATACTGAAAAGTAAAGACTGAATATAAAAGAATCTCAGGATAACAAGTACTGTAAAACCTGCAATGAGACATATCCTGAACTGATAATCAATAAGGAAATACAAGTACTAAAAGTAAAGGTGATCATGAATAGCCTAGACTAACCATCAACCATCAATCACGACAATTCACATTAGTATGACTTGATATCTTTAACTAACTAGGGTTATTACAATCCTTAATTACTAACTTTATAATGCAACGCAATGCTAGAGTTTCTTCTGATCACATGCCCCTATAGTCCGTCCGGGATATCTATACACACAACCAACTGGATACTCCTCAATATATGCCACAATATAAACCACTGGACACTCCTCAAGATAACAGTACGAATAACCGAGACTCCATACAATCTAGGAAAATCCTTAGCAATGTACCAAGTGAATTTCTAGTTACATAACCCCTAGTAGTTTCTTGTATGAATCCGTGTGTAGCATTTCGCAAAATTCATCCTAGACATAATGCAAAAAAAATCAAGTTCTAATAGTAATAAAACCAAGTTTAATATGCATTGCACAACCTGACTCATGTATGTCACGACAACAATCAAGCCATGTAAAACCAAGTGAAGCCAGGTAAAGCCAAGTAAAGCCATGTCAATCTAGGTAAAACCAGGTAAAGCCATGTACAACCATGTGAAGCCATATCCAACTAGATGAAACCATATGAAATCAAGTCAAGCCATGTTCGATGAAGCCACGTAAAGTCATGGCAAGTCAAGTCCAGTCAATCATGTTATCACATGTAGCCGGAAAAAGCCGGATAAAATTAATTCAAGTCAAGTTAAGTCAAGTCAAGACAAGTCATCTGAAGCCATGTACGTTCATATCAAAGATCAGGTCAAGTCATCGCGTGTCCAAGCAAAAGCCAGAAGTTTCAACATAAAATAATAAAAAACTAAAAATTCCTAAAGAAAGTGCATGATCGGTATACCGTCAGTGCAGTCTAGTACACCGTCGGTACACCGGTCCAGAGATAGAAAAACATAGCAAGTTCTGGATTTTAACAAATCGGTATACCGTTGGTATACTATAATATATCGTCGGTATATCGTTACAAGTAGGCAAAAAGTTACTGGAAAATAATGTTCCACAAATCGGTATACCGTCGGCACAGTCCAGTACACCGTCAGTATGCCTTCCAAGACAAATATCTAACAATTCCGGCAATATCGGTTTTTCGTCGGCACAACCTAGTACTCCGTAGGTATGCCGATAGGGTTCATACAAAAATATCTAAAAATTAAGTCGGTTGAAATTGGTATACTGTCGGTACACTGTAATATACCGTCGATATGCCAATTTTTAAGAATAACCATGGTTAAAGTCAAGTCAAGTATGATTTTTGGAATCGAAATCAAATCCCAAAAATTTTTAGAACCAAGTCTAACAAGAAGTCAAGTCTCGGGTAAGTCTCTTATCATAATATGGACTAAATCTTATAGTTACAACTCCGGTACAGTTTTCGTTACCGAGTTACCAAAATGGTACGGGATGAGATTCTTCGAGAAATCAAAACTGAGATGGTCACTAGGATAGAAATTACGATATGAACAATAATCGTAAAGCAAGTCTAAGCTAAAAATCAATAAGCAAGCTCTAGAAAAATAAAATGACAGAAAGTAAAAGAAGTTCACGAAATCAGCAAGGTTTACTTGACTAACGCGAGCTCCCAGTCTAAACCTTCTAATTCACCACAACGAAGGGGGTTCTGTCACTACCACTTTTCCAGATAAGGGCATTTGGGTAATTTCACTATTTTAAATAATTATGTGTTTAATTAATCTGCTGAGTTTTTAAAACTATTTATTTGATGTTGGTTGTGTTGGGTTAGGTCAAACCCTAGAAGTCAGTATGGCTAAACCCTAATTGGAAGACCAATTCTCGAGAAACCCTAAAAATTTAAATTTTAGGTTGGACCTCAAACCCTAAATTGACTAAACCCTAGATAATTAGGTTCTTCATGACCTAACATAGGGGGTTTAACCTGAACTATGCATTAGAAACCCTAGATTGATTTTAATATAAAAGGGAACCCATTCCTTCATGAAGAAAACCTAAACCTAGCCTCCATTAGAAGAGCTATTTTTCCCTACCCCAAAATTTAGAATCTCAAGCCCTAGGAATTCACTTTCCTCCTCCAAAGCAAAGAGAAGCAAGGGGTTGGGTCAAGAAGCCTTGGAAAAGAAGAACCTCCATTGAAGAAGCCATCCCCTAGGTAAAACCCTATTTTTATTCATTTAATCTCTGATTTCTATTGTTAATGCCCATTAGGAACCCACCCTGAGGTTTAGATTTCAATTTTAGGGTTTCTACATGGAGATCTAGGAGGAACTAGGGTTTTGTGTTCATACGTGGGATTTCCCCCAAATTCGTGAACCCTAAGCATAGGAGTATGCTTTTAGATAGGATTGCATCTCCTACCTATAATATTGATTTCGATTTAGGGTTTAGGTTTGGGTATTTTTGGAGTTCTTGATGTGGGATCCGTTTTTGCACATTATATGTTTGGTGAAATGCACCTGGGAGGAATACCCATTTTTACCTAGTTCTGAGGAACCTATATATATATATATATATATGTATGTATAATTATACCTTCGTTTTGTATGTATGTATTGGGGAGATTTCGGTGCTGTGTGTTTGGGAAATTTCACTGTGAGTAGCTGTTCAGTCGAGTGAAGATTGCTGTGCAGTGAGTTGTTCTGTTTTGGGATTCCCTGTGTTTCAGCTAGTATATCCTGTGTGTATTGGGTTCTCTTGAGTTTAGGCATCAGGAATTTGAGAACTGGTGAATTAGAGTATCAGTAACTTAGGTGGAATTGACTGTGTTGTGTCAGCAAGTATCCGTGTCTGTGTTTTGTGTGATTTCCTATGTGTTAAGTGCCTGTGTATGAGGGCCTATATGTCTATGTATCAGTAAAATTCTGACTGTGTGTGAGGGTAGTTCAGTGAACAATGTTGTGTATTAGTGTGTGCAGTGTTGTGTATCAGTCAACCTATGTGTGACTGTGTAATGAGAATTCTGTGGAGTGATAATTCTTCCCAGGATCAATAGATAAGGTGTGTAGCTGGGTACTCCCATGTCTAAGAGTGTATCAGTGTAAAATATATATGTGTGTTCAGTGTACTGTGTTAGATAGCTAGGTGAGTGTGTTCTCAGTAAGGGGGAAGAACAGAACTGTGTGTTGTGTAGGTCTGTGCCAGTAATGATTTTCCAGGTCCAATGTGAACCTGTGAGGGTGTGTATCAGTTTAGGCAATATCTGGGAGTGTGAATTCTGCCTGAGTGTGGGGCTTAACCTGTGTTGTGTCAGTGTTTTGTATCAGTAGGGTTTAGGGTTCTGTGTATCAAATGTCTGGGGGTTAATTCACGAGTACAGTGTGTGAGTTCAAGGGGGGAGTGAATTGCCTGTGTGAAATTTCTGTGAGAGAGTTAGAGAAAGAGCAGTGAACCCAAAGCCTATGTCTCATTTAGGGATACCTGTGTGTTCAGTATAGTGGGTAGATACCTATGTGTCTATGTGCATTGTCTAGTTTGAGTGTCAGTTAGAATTTGGTATTGTGTAGTGAACTCAAACCTGTGTTTATGTATCAGTAGCAGTGTATCCGGGGTTTCAGTGGGTTGGCAATTTCAGTGTAGGGGTTATGTGGTTGGAATTTAAGGTATCCGTATTTTGTCCAACTGTGCAGAGCGTACTAGGTATCAGTTAGATAGGTTTTCCTGTGTGAATCTAGTATGTAGGTATTTGAATTGCCTGTGTGTGTAAGTGAGTAGTTAACTGTGCAGATTTGGCCTGTGTGAGCAGAAATTGCTGTGTGTGTGTGTGTCAGAAATTCCCAGGTTCATGTGTGTGAATACTGAGAGTTTTAGTGCCAGTGTGTATTATTACCTATGTGTGTGAGAGTGACTGTGAGAACCTAATGCATCAGTATGCATGTTAGAAGTGTGTGTGAGTGAGTGAACCTTAAGTATCTGTGTATTGAATATTTCCAGTGTGTGTGAGTGTAGGATAGTATGGGGGATCATGTATCTGTGGTTATGGGTAAGGTAAATGTAAGGACTGGTCAGTGCACTTAACTGAAGTGCACTGATACATAAGGGTAGCAGTATCTAAGGGCAGTAGCTCGAGGGCAGAGGAGGGTTGCTCTCAGTCACAGTAGGTAGGAGAAGCATTGTGCTAAATTGGTATCAGGTACTAGTGTTAAGGGAAGGGTATTGAGTGTACCTGGTTACAATGGGTAAGGCCAGTAATGGCTATTGATGTAACAGTAACTGAAGGTAGGTCTCTTGTGGAAGTATGACTGGGTAAGGTAAGTAGGGTACTTGAGTTAAGAGATAAAGTTAGTATGGGTAAGGGTCATGGTTCATGTAATACTAGCTATAGCCAAGATAGTATCTTTATACTTAGGAATATGGGTTATATAAACTACTAGTATCTAATATAGCTATATTAAGACTAGTAGTAGCTTAAAAGACTTCGTATAACAAGGTATTTACCTAGTTGGACTTAGACATAGCCTAGAAACACTATACCTAGCTAGTTTCATTGTTTACCTTTCTAAAATACTAACTTTAATATTTGATATTAGGTCATTGTGATTCCATCTTGGGCATTGATCCCCGCACTTTCCTCGGGACCACAGGCGAGTACATTCTCTGACAGTTTTCATTGTTGATAATTTCTATAATTCAGTTGTATTACATACTTGATTCCGATACTATGGATACACGGGTTAGCACTCTAGATCCCCATCATGAGGAGTTGTGATTGGAATCCATCGTGCTAGCTGGGGGATAGGGAACTATTAGTAGATTATGTGATCATATCCAAACCTTTACATGCTTCATAGCTTACCCCACTTCTCACGTCGGGTGCGGCCTGACCATTTACATGCATCATAGCTAACTATATGGTTAGCCTGACCTACAAGAATCATAGCTAATCATAGATAACCAGCCTGATCAAGTCCCAAGCCGATCACATAATAAACTGATAATTCAAACACTTAGCTAGATGTCTCTTTATTCAGATTCACTTGTTCTAGCATTCACTGTCTATTGTTCATTGCTAGATACTCTATTGCCTATTTCCATTTTCTCCAGTACTTTATATTTCCAGTATTTATTTCCATCTTGTATTTCTTACACTGTTTATAGTCTTTGTCAATTAAATAAAACTGCTGTTAGTGCTTGTGCTTCGTTCCAATCCTGACTGGATAACATTTTTCAGAGGACCTTGAGAATCTTTGCCCCACTTATTACGGCCCAGGATTAGTGGGAGAATTCACTCCGGAAACCCCAGAGGAGTTTCCTATCCTAGAGGAGACCTTACCTGCAAATTCTTAGATTATTTTTCTGCATTTATTGTTCTAGACTGAGACTGAGTTGTATTTATTATTCTGTGATTTTGTGAGGTCATCTAGACCCAAGATTTGAGTTGGACTTATTGTGGTTGGTTTATATTAGAACTCTTTTCTATTCTCATCGTGCCATTATTTTCTATTAGCTTGTGATTGAGTATATCATAGAACTGTGGATTATTTATCATTGTCCTCCGTGCGGAGTTGAGACTATTGACAGGATATATTATATGTTGAGACATAGACAGCGTTCTACCGCCGATGCTGTGGCGTAGGCTGGACGTACCCACGACTCATGCCCAAATTCTGGGTGCGGGTCGTGACACATTTTAGTGGTGGCCCATGCAGGTCGAGTCCTAGATTCGCATTAGAGCAATATTGTAGTGGTGCTCGCATAGAGTATTACTACGAGCCTGTTTTAGGAAATAGGAATTTGGCCGAGAATATGCTCAATCACAATTAGGAATTTCTGATTCTTATAATACTACTCTTAATGATTTTTTCTTTAGAAATTACTGTCCTTCTTTGATGATATCGTGTCTATTGCCTTGATTAAATTCTTCGATCTGTCTTCAGGATGCCGTCGAGAACCAGATCCCGGAGAACCGGTGCAGCAGAGTCAGAGAGGTCTGCCACCTCTCGCCTTGCCGGACAGACATCCGCAGCACCTCCTACATCTCCAGTACATGTGGGAGTGTCTGCAGCATTCGGGGGTCCTCCACCACCTGTTCAGAGGGTCCCCGTAGCTACGACGGCGCCTCCACCACCACCTCCACCACCACCACCAGTTCAGCATCCAGGAGGTGTACCCGTCGATGGAGCACAGATGTTCGCTTTGATTCAGGGCATGGTCGATGCCCAGAGGACGTCGGCCGAAGCCCAGAGGGTACAGGCTGAGGCACATCAGGCCCAGACAGAGATGATGAGGGTGAACATGGAGAATGCTCATCAAGTGGCTCTCCAGGCTGTAGAGAGAGTCACTCAGCAGCAGCAGCGTCCTGATCAGCACCACCAGAGGCCAGGCACCATTGTGGATTTCAAGAGGATGATGCCTCGGGAGTTCAAGGGGACAGAAGGGATACTCTACGCCGATGATTGGCTAGAGGACATCGAGAGGAATTTGCGCTTGGCGCAGCTTCCGGAGGCTCTTCAGATCGAGACCGCCGGCAGCCAGATGTTCGATATCGCCTTGACGTGGTTTCGCACAGATCCGAGACTCCTTGAAAGGGGACTCACATGGGAAGCTTTCAAGGAGCTCTTCTAGGAGAAGTTCTTTCCTGATGTTGCCCTGGGAGCTTTGGAGAGTCAGTTCCATGACTTAGTCCAGGGGAGTTCGTCCGTCGACGAGTATGCCGCAGAGTTTTCCAGCCTGAGCCACTTCGTGCCATCGATGATTAGAGATCCGGGGGACAGGGCCCGAAAGTTCAGAAAGGGGCTGGCAAGGGAGATCAAGTTTCGCACGTCGGGACATCGCACAGCTACCTACGAGGGCATATTGATGGATGCCCAGATAGCCGAGGATGACTTGGGCCTCAGGCCCAAGAGGGGACGCGATGGTTCCGAAGGAGCAAACAGTAGTGCGGGACCGGGCAAGCGTCCACACATTCAGCAGCAACAGCAGAGACCCTTTCAGCAGCAGCATCAGGCACCAGCCCGAGGGCAGGTCCAGCAGCAGCAACAGAGACAGACTCAGCCTGCCATCCAGTGTACGTACTGCGGGAAGACGGGACATACTAGAGATATCTGCAGGAAGAGATTGGGCTCATGTCTGTCCTACGGATCGACGACACACCAGCTGAGGGATTGCCCTACCATTCGTCCAGGTCAGGGTGGAGCAGCCGTCCAGAGAGGACCAGACAGGGTACCTACCGTACCAGGAGGCCAACAACAGAGGGCACCACTTCCACCGCAACATCAGAAGTTTGTCCAGCACCAGCAGCAGAGAGGTGTACCCCAGGGGCGAGCGTACGCCATGGCAATCGAGGAGATCGAGCCAGCAGGAGACTTGATCACAGGTTCGGTTCTTCTCGATTGTATTTTCGTATTTACCTTATTCGACTCTGGCGCTTCCCATAGTTTTGTGTCTGTATCTTATGCACTTCGACATCATTTAGACACAGAACCATTAGCTAGGACTTGCAAGATCATGACTGGTGGAGGTATTATCCTAGTCCGTGATCACTGCAAGGACCGGAGGGTGTCAGTAGGAGGCCGAGAGTTGAGCGTGAGCTTACTTGTCATGCCACTTTCGGGGTATGATATTGTACTCGGAATGGACTGGTTGAGTAGGCATCATGCTACTATAGATTGTTATCGAGGCAGAGTATTATTTAGACCACCAGGAGAGCCAGAGTTTGAGGTTGTCAGGGGAGCAGCGGAACAGAGCAGGAGCACATTTTGTGGAGCCAGGGCGAAAGAAGAGGAGTTGCCACATCCTCTGATAGCGGAGTTCCTGAATGTATTTCCAGAGGAGTTGCCAGGCTTGCCGCCAGACAGAGATGTTGAATTCTCTATAGACTTAGTTCCAGGAGCGGAGCCCATTTCACAACATGTCTATAGAGTCAACAACAGCGAGCTGGCAGAACTGAAAAAGCAAGTCGAGGAGCTGCAGGACAAAGGCTTCATCAAATCCAGTTCATCACTATGGGGAGCTCCGGTATTGTTCGTACCGAAGAAGGACGGCACGGTGCGCATATGCATTGATTATAGAGCTTTGAACAATATCACTATCAAGAACAAGTACCCGCTGCCGAGGATAGATGATCTTTTCGATCAGTTGAGCGGGGCGAGGGTGTTTTCAAAGATAGATTTGAGGTCAGGCTATCACCAGGTGAAGGTGAAGAGAGAGGATACGCCGAAGACAGCTTTTCGGACCAGATACGGCCAGTTTGAATTCATGGTGATGCCATTTGGTTTAACCAATACACCGGCAGTATTCATGAACCTGATGAACAAGGTGTTCCACCAGTACCTTGACAAGTTCGTAGTGGTATTCATCGACGACATTCTTGTGTATTCCAAGACCCCGGAGGAGCACGAAGAGCACCTGAGGTTGGTCTTAGAGACTCTCAGGAGGGAGAAGCTGTACGGGAAACTCTCTAAGTGTGAATTCTTCCTTGACAAGGTTGAATTTCTTGGGCATGTGGTATCGGGTGACAGAATCTCGGTTAACCCACAGAAGATCGAGGCAGTAAAGTCGTGGGCTACCCTCAGTTCGGTAGCTGAGATCAGGAGTTTTCTCGGGCTGGCAGGATACTACAGGAGGTTTCAACAAGACTTCTCCAGGATTGTAGTGCCAATGACCAGATTGACTAGGAAGGATGTAGATTTTGTTTGGACGGAGGAGTGCCAGGCTGCATTTGATGAGCTGAAGAAGAGGTTGACGACAGCTCCAGTTTTGACGTTGCCAGCAGGGACAGGTGGTTTCACCATCTACAGTGATGCTTCAGGTAAGGGTCTGGGATGTGTTCTTCAGCAGCACGGAAAGGTAATTGCCTATGCTTCCAGGCAGTTATGCCCTCATGAAGAGAACTACCCCACCCACGATTTGGAGTTGGCAGCAGTTATCTTCGCTCTAAAGCTGTGGAGACATTACCTGTACGGAGAGCGTGTGGAGATCTTCACAGACCACAAGAGCTTGAAGTACGTATTCACACAGAAGGAACTAAACATGAGGCAGAGGAGGTGGTTAGAGTTGATGAAGGACTTTGACATCTCATTGCAGTACCACCCAGGGAAGGCCAACGTAGTCGCCGATGCCTTGAGCAGGTATCCGATGGCTATGCACTTGACGACAGATAAACATTTGTTGGCTGATCTGGAAATCTTGGAGATTGAGGTGTTAGTTCCCGGTACTGAGATTTAGATGTGGGGATTGCAGATACAGTCTGAGCTGATGGACAGGATCAGAGCGGTGCAGTATGATGATGAGGCTCTGAGGAGTATCAGAGCACAGGTTCAGACAGGATTGTCGGACGACTTTATTATCGCAGAGGATGGTTCCTTACGACACGGCACGAGGATATGTGTGCCGAGCGGGGAGCTGCACGAGGAGGTTTTGCAGGAGGCACACCGCTCTCAGTACTCGATGCATCCCGGTGCCAACAAGATGTATCGAGACTTGAGGGAGCACGTATGGTGGTATGGAATGAAGCGCGAGGTAGCACGCTTCGTATCCCGGTGTCTAGTGTGCCAGCAGGTAAAGGCAGGCTGGCAGAGGCCAGGTGGTTTGCTTCAACCTTTACCGATTCCAGAATGGAAATGGGAGCACGTGACCATAGATTTTATTTCAGGGCTTCCACGTTCTCCAGGAGGGAAGGACGCGATTTGGGTCATCGTGGACAGGTTGACCAAATCAGCCAATTTCTTACCTTTCAAGGTGGGAACGTCGACAGAGAGGCTAGCAGAGATGTACGTGCGACAGATCGTTAGGCTTCATAGAGTTCCTGTAAGCATCATCTCGGATCAGGATAGCTGTTTCACTTCCCACTTCTGGAGGAGTCTGCAGGCTAGCTTGGGCACTCAGCTCAAGTTCAGTACCGCATACCACCCCCAAACAGACGGACAGTCTGAAAGGACTATTCAGACTCTCGAGGATATGCTACGCACTTGCGTTCTAGATCTCGGAGGTTCTTGGGAGGATCATCTGCACCTGGTAGAGTTCGCTTACAACAACAGCTATCAGGCCAGCATCGAAATGTCACCATTTGAGGCTCTTTATGGAAGGAGGTGTCGTACACCGTTATCTTGGGACGACGTTGGAGAGAGAGCCTTGCTAGGACCAGAAATGGTTGTGGATGCAGCAGAAAAGGTGAAACTCATCAGAGACAGACTGCGAGTGGCGCAGGACAGACAGCGGCATTGGGCCGACAGCCACCGTAGACCCATTGAGTTTCAGGTATAGATTGTTATTTTTCTGGTTTATGTTGTTGATTAGACTGCGTGTTGAGACTATTTTGTTTTAGGTTGGCGATCTAGTATTCCTACGGATTTCTCCGACGCGTGGCATAATTCGTTTTGGTCGAGGCGGAAAGCTTAGCCCACGCTACATCGGACCCTTTGGTATTCTTGCGAGGGTAGGTGCAGTGGCGTATAGACTAGACTTGCCGCCTGCATTAGAAGGAGTGCATGATGTGTTCCACGTGTCGCAGCTGAGAAGGTATGTGGCAGACCCTAGTCACGTACTTGACCACTCAGAGATTGAGGTTGGTCCGACACTCAGCTACCCCGAGCAGCCCGTAGAGATCTTGGACTGCAGGGAGAAGGTGTTGCGGAACCAAACTATTCCTTTGGTTCGTGTTGCATGGAGACATCACTCTCCAGGGGAGTCGACCTGGGAGAGAGAGGACGAAATGGGCGAGCAATACCCGTACCTCTTCTAGACTTGAGGTATATCCTTTCTGATTTATTTTTGTTCTGTTCAGTCCAAATTTCGAGGACAAAATTTCTTTTAGGAGGGTAGACTTGTCACTACCACTTTTCCAGATAAGGGCATTTGGGTAATTTCACTATTTTGAATAATTATGTGTTTAATTAATCTGCTGAGTTTTTAAAACTATTTATTTGATGTTGGTTGTGTTGGGCTAGGTCAAACCCTAGAAGTCAGTATGGCTAAACCCTAATTGGAAGACCAATTCTAGGGAAACCCTAAAAATTCAAATTTTAGGTTGGACCTCAAACCCTAAATTGACTAAACCCTAGTTAATTAGGTTCTTCATGACCTAACATAGGGGGTTTAACCTGAACTATGCATTAGAAACCCTAGCTTGGTTTTAATATAAAAGGGAACCCATTCCTTCATGAAGAAAACCTAAACCTAGCCTCCATTAGAAGAGCTATTTTTCCCCATCCCAAAATTCAGAATCTCAAGCCCTAGGAATTCACTTTCCTACTCCAAAGCAAAGAGAAGCAAGGGGTTGGGTCAAGAAGCCTTGGAAAAGAAGAACCTCCATTGAAGAAGCCATCCCCTAGGTAAAACCCTATTTTTATTCATTTAATCTCTGATTTCTGTTGTTAATGCCCATTTGGAACCCACCCTGAGGTTTAGATTTCGATTTTAGGGTTTCTACATGGAGATCTAGGAGGAACTAGGGTTTTGTGTTCATACGTGGGATTTCCCCTAAATTCGTGAACCCTAAGCATAAGAGTATGCTTTTAGATAGGATTGCATCTCCTACCTATATTATTGATTTCGATTTAGGGTTTAGGTTTGGGTATTTTTGGAGTTCTTGATGTGGGATCCGTTTTTGCACATTATATGTTTGGTGAAATGCACCTGGGAGGAATACCCGTTTTTACCTAGTTCTTAGGAACCTATATATATATATATATATATATATATATATATATATATATATATATATATATATATATATGTATGTATGTATAATTATACCTTCGGTTTTGTATGTGTGTATTGGGGAGATTTCGGTGCTGTGTGTTTGGGAAATTTTACTGTGAGTAGCTGTTCAGCCGAGTGAAGATTGCTGTGCAGTGAGTTTTTCTGTTTTGGGATTCCCTGTGTTTCAGCTAGTATATCCTGTGTGTATTGGGTTCTCTTGAGTTTAGGCATTAGGAATTTGAGAACTGGTGAATTAGAGTATCAGTAACTTAGGTAGAATTGACTGTGTTGTGTCAGCAAGTACCGGTGTCTGTGTTTTGTGTGATTTCCTATGTGTTAAGTGCCTGTGTATGAGGGCCTATATGTGTATATATCAGTGAAATTCTGACTGTGTGTGAGGGTAGTTCAGTGAACAATGTTGTGTATTAGTGTGTGCAGTGTTGTGTATCAGTCAACCTATGTGTGACTGTGTAATGAGAATTCTGTGGAGTGATAATTCTTCCCAGGATCAATAGATAAGGTGTGTAGCTGGGTACTCCCATGTCTAAGAGTGTATCAGTGTAAAATGTATATGTGTGTTCAGTGTACTGTGTTAGATAGCAAGGTGAGTGTGTTCTCAGTAAGGGGGAAGAACAGAACTGTGTGTTGTGTAGGTCTGTGCCAGTAATGATTTTCCAGGTCCAATGTGAACCTGTGAGGGTGTGTATCAGTTTAGGCAATATCTGGGAGTGTGAATTCTGCCTGAGTGTGGGGCTTAACCTGTGTTGTGTCAGTGTTTTGTATCAGTAGGGTTTAGGGTTCTGTGTATCAAATGTCTGGGGGTTAATTCACGAGTACAGTGTGTGAGTTCAAGGGGGGAGTGAATTGCCTGTGTGAAATTTCTGTGAGAGAGTTAGAGAAAGAGCAGTGAACCCAAAGCCTATGTCTCATTTAGGGATACCTGTGTGTTCAGTATACTGGGTAGATACCTATGTGTCTATGTGCATTGTCTAGTTTGAGTGTCAGTTAGAATTTGGTATTTTGCAGTGAACTCAAACCTGTGTTTATGTATCAGTAGCAGTGTATCCGGGGTTTCAGTGGGTTGGCAATTTCAGTGTAGGGGTTATGTGGTTGGAATTTAAGGTATCCGTATTTTGTCCAACTGTGCAGAGGGTACTAGGTATCAGTTAGATAGGTTTTCCTGTGTGAATCTAGTGTGTAGGTATTTGAATTGCCTGTGTGTGTGAGTGAGTAGTTAACTGTGCAGATTTGGCCTGTGTGAGCAGAAATTGCTGTGTGTGTGTGTGTCAGAAATTCCCAGGTTCATGTGTGTGAATACTGAGAGTTTTAGTGCCAGTGTGTATTATTACCTATGTGTGTGAGAGTGACTGTGAGAACCTAATGCATCAGTATGCATGTTAGAAGTGTGTGTGGGTGGGTGAACCTTAAGTATCTGTGTATTGAATATTTCCAGTGTGTGTGAGTGTACGATAGTATGGGGGATCTTGTATCTGTGGTTATGGGTAAGGTAAATGTAAGGACTGGTCAGTGCACTTAACTGAAGTGCACTGATACTTAAGGGTAGCAGTATCTAAGGGCAGCAGCTCGAGGGCAGAGGAGGGTTGCTCTCAGTCACAGTAGGTAGGAGAAGCATTATGCTAAATTGGTATCAGGTACTAGTGTTAAGGGAAGGGTATTGAGTGTACCTGGTTACAATGGGTAAGGCCAGTAATGGCTATTGATGTAACAGTAACTGAAGGTAGGTCACTTGTGGAAGTATGACTGGGTAAGGTAAGTAGGGTACTTGAGTTAAGAGATAAAGTTAGTATGGGTAAGGGTTATGGTTCATGTAATACTAGCTATAGCCAAGATAGTATCTTTATACTTAGGAATATGGGTTATATAAACTACTAGTATCTAATATAGCTATATTAAGACTAGTAGTAGCTTAAAAGACTTCGTATAACAAGGTATTTACCTAGTTGGACTTAGACATAGCCTAGAAACACTATACCTAGCTAGTTTCATTGTTTACCTTTCTAAATTACTAACTTTAATATTTGATATTAGGTCATTGTGATTCCATCTTGGGCATTGATCCCCGCACTTTCCTCGGGACCACAGGCGAGTACATTCTCTGACAGTTTTCATTGTTGATAATTTCTATAATTCAGTTGTATTACATACTTGATTCCGACACTATGGATACACAGGTTAGCACTCTAGATCCCCATTATGAGGAGTCGTGATTGGAATCCATCGTGGTAGCTGGGGGATGGGGAACTATTAGTAGATTATGTGATCATATCCAAACCTTTACATGCTTCATAGCTCACCCCACTTCTCTCGTCGGGTGCGGCCTGACCATTTACATGCATCATAGCTGTTATATATGATTAGCCTGACCACTACATGTATCATAGCTAACTATATGGTTAGCCTGACCTACAAGAATCATAGCTAATCATATATAACCAGCCTGATCAAGTCCCAAGCCGATCACATAATAAACTGATAATTCAAACACTTAGCTAGATGTCTCTTTATTCAGATTCACTTGTTCTAGCATTCACTGTCTATTGTTCATTGCTAGATGCTCTATTGCCTATTTCCATTTTCTCCAGTACTTTACATTTCCAGCATTTATTTCCATCTTGTATTTCTTACACTGTTTATAGTCTTTGTCAATTAAATGAAACTGCTGTTAGTGCTTGTGCTTCGTTCCAATCCTGACTGGATAATATTTTTCAGAGGACCTGGAGGATCTTTGCCCCACTCATTACGGCCCAGGATTAGTGGGAGAATTCACTCCGGAAACCCCAGAGGAGTTGCCTATCCTAGAGGAGACCTTACCTGCAAATTCTTAGATTATTTTTCTGCATTTATTGTTCTAGACTGAGACTGAGTTGTATTTATTATTCTGTGAATTTGTGAGGTCATCTAGACCCAAGATTTGAGTTGGACTTATGACTTATTGTGGTTGGTTTATATTAGAACTCTTTTCTATTCTCATCGTGCCATTATTTTCTATTAGCTTGTGATTGAGTATATCATAGAACTGTGGATTATTTATCATTGTCCTCCGTGCGGAGTTGAGACTATTGACAGGATATATTATATGTTGAGACCTAGACAATGTTCTACCGCCGATGCTGCGGCGTAGGCTGGACGTACCCACGACTCATGCCCAAATTCCGGGTGCGGGTCATGACAGGTTCAGAAACCAGACTCCAGGTATCAAGACTACGCTTCCAAGCTCGAGAGAAAATGAAAAAGAGAGGAGAAAGAAAGCGAAAGAAGAAAATAAAATATCTCGAGTACTATTTACAGAAAAATATCTCAAAAATATCTTGAATGTGAAATAAATATCAGCCGGGCAGTATACCGTCGGTATACTGTAGTATACCGTTGGTATACCAGTTAAGTAGTAAAGTTTTATTTTTTTTTGAGAATTTTGGGCTTCCTCGATATCCAATAAAATGCGATAACTAGCACAAAATACGTATCCGCATAAAATACGAATACTGTGAGATGAATCTCACAAATCTCCCCATCCATAAGGTCTAAAAAAATTATTAACAAGAAAATCCAAGAAAGCCAGCTCAAAACCGAAAATAAGCAGGAAACTCATTTGAGCATAAAATTTCCTGGGCAACAACAAAAAACCAGAAAGTAAAAATAACAAACATAACAGATAAACTAACAATCAATCACGTGCACAGGCTAAGATAGGACACGGGTATACGAATAAGTATACCTCCCAAGTCGAAGATAAATGAATAACGAGTATGCATATCATCCTTGCGCTCCCACATCATTTCGCCCAGTGAGTGATGACCCTAATCAACATGAACTAACCTGATAGTCCGGTTCTTGAGAACCTTCTCCCTCTAGTCCAAAATAGACACAGGTCTCTCCTCATATAATTGGTTAGTACAACAACCAACTCAGTATGATCTAATATATGGCTCAGGTTTGGAATATACTGGCGTAATTGAGATACGTGAAAGACGTCATATACCTTATGAAGCGATAGTGGAAGAGCTAGACGATATGATATGTATCCAACTCGGTCGAGGATATCGAACGGGCCTACATATCTGAGACTAAGTTTTTCATATACTCTAAATCTGATAACTCCATGGATAGGCAAAATCCTTAGAAATACATGGTCGTCGACAGAGAACTCAAGATGACGATGGTACTAATCTGCCCGATGACCCTGGCAATCCTAAGCCACTCTGAGATGCTCTCTAATCTGCCTGATCACTCCAACCGACTGAGCAATCATCTCTGATCCAAGCATGGACTATATATTAAAAGTGAGCTAGCGTGATCATGTGTGAGTTGCATGATCTGCGAACTATCATGGGATACACTAAATCATGGACTATAAGATATGATAACATATCCACTAATTCTTTTCCAACCCCCGACTAGTATACAGATCCAAATTATGACACGTTATAACACGTATATCACACTACATGGTCTATAATATCATGCACTATGATAATGGTCAATATAATCACTAAGATATCACAGTAATTATTGAGTAATCATGAAGCATGACACGACGATCGCTGAGTAACCACGACAATAATATCTCATGACCAGGATCCACTTATACCAATCTGTGAAACCACCATTTTAAGAATCAAATATCTCAATATTAAATACATGAAACATAGAGGCCATCAAATAAGAAAAGTATCAGATAATGTACTCGCTTGTGGTCCTGAGCAAATGGTATATCTCGGTATCTTAGCTAGTGTCACACACACCTATATATGAATGGTATGTCAATTAGTGTAATAAAGTGATAAATATTATAAAATACACTAAGGTATAATTTTTAGGCCATTTTTAGGTCACTCTAACTAAACTAGGTCAAACTAGGTCAACCTTAGTCAAACTAGTCAAACTTAAGTCATACACAAGTTTTTAGGTTCATACTAAGGTAACCAGTCTATATTAGTCACTAACTGGCTAACACTAGCCAATATTAGCTATATTTGGTCATTAATACTAAGGTGTCTACATATACTAGTTAATACTTACTATTTATATTGACTATATATGTATATCACTATATAATATCATAATCCTTGATACCCATTCTAGCTATTACCTTAGTGTCATAACACTAATACCTAGTTCACCCAATACCTTAACACCTTAGCTAATACACTACCTAGTTATCTTGATACCTTGCTAATACTTTACCTTGATGCCCCCAAATCACTACCTATACTGATACCTAACCTTTCTTACTGACATTCACTGCACTCAAATCCTGAGATCATATATTCAACGCCACATAATCACCTACATGATAACTGATACCAATTTATTACACACCAACACATAATACCTCTTACCCCCTTGAATCACTGTTACTGATACTGCCCAGTATCATAGTTCCCTAGCTTACTGCACTATTGGACCATGTATATATCATTACCACTTTGAACTAGTTATAGACCTACACCAGTTTCACAACTAAAACTTATCATCCCCAAAACACACACACAAAGACTGAGCTAAAACTCTAAGCTTATTACCTGCAACTTATTTCCTTGTTGCATTGCTGCTAATTGAAGTTGCATCAGTCGACCTGCAATGCCAATAATGCAATAGCTATTGCTGCTACTTACCTTGTTGCTGCTACTAATTTACCTTGTTTGTTGCTGCTACTGTACCTTACTGCCACTGCTACTACATCTTGTTGCTGCTGCTACTGCACCTTGCTACTACTGCTACTACATCTTGTTACTACTGCAACTGTACCTTGCTGATGATGCGACTACATTTTGTTGCTACTACTACTATTCTTTGTATATGGACGCTCGAGCCTCATATAACTACAGGTATGCAGGCTCAGTTACCTAGACTAGAGGGACTATATTGATCCCCTAACTTGTTGTAAGGCCAACCTCAAGCCCACACAAAGCATAATGTACTATCACCACATCTATACATAACAAATACTATTGTTGCAAGTAAACAATCCCTTCCAATACTCACTGTGAACAACATACACTCCTATCCTTAACTCACTGCACCCGACCCTTTTAATATGTGCTACACCAAAATGTATCATACTACAGTGGCTACATACCATATGGTTGTGGCTGCTATGCTAATAATAATGTACACAGTGCACTAAAACACCCACACACATCACACTATATAATATATATACACATACACACACCTATACACGTCAAATCCTCAAATACCTCAAGTGCACAATTGGAATACCCATGATACACACTGAAACCAACTACCAAAACTCCCAATACTCCACAATTACTCATGATACAACTTAATTACATATTTATATAAGTAATATAGTTAGCTACCAGTAAATTTGAAGAGAATTAGCATAAATCACTCAAATGAACCACGTATCACACCGTATCGTAAAATACTATGATACGCTCAACTCGTATCCAATGGTGGATAAGTATCTAGTCCCACAATTCGATCTAAGTCTAATTAGATCTAATTGGTCTCATGACACACACTTGATGTGTCAATATCATAATTCTCCTAATTGGACACAAATCACATTGTAGATTCTATAATACAAGTTATATAAACCTAGTTCTTGATCCTATGTGTAGCCCTAAGCCCAGGGATGATTCCTAATAGTTAAATCTATAAATTAGAGTCTAAATTAAGGGGTTGATTTATAATTTATCTATTGGAAGATGGATTCCCAATAAAATGCTTAATGACCACAATCATGATATAATTCTCCTTGTCAATCCCTCTTTCTTCAAGTGCTCCTTGTAATCCAAGCTCCAATGCTTCTTAGATGAAGAAATTGAGAGGGAATATGTGTGAATTGGGTTAAATTTGTGGAGGGATGAGTGAATTGGGGATGAACTAATTTGGGGATCTAGAATTAAAATAAAATAAAGAGGAGATGAGAGAGAGAGAGACCCTCCATATAGGTGGTCGGCCCCCACTTTTCCCTTGCCCAAGCAACACCAATTGATCAATGTACCCCCACTAGTTAATTATGAGAAATAATTAGAAAATGCTATATTAGAAAGCTTATAATTCTACATGAAACTACTCTAATCTCCTTAATTAATTAAGAGAATGAGTCTAATGGGCCTAGTCTAATGTTGGGATTAATTGTGTCATAAAAATTTAATGGATCTACTAATATCAAGTCCAAATAAATATAGGATAGTCTATTAACAAATAATTAAATAGCACAACATAACATAATTAATTAGTAGCTCAATATATAATATTTAAATCACTAATTAATAAACATGCTAAATGACCAAAATATTCTCATCTAGAAATATGGTAGGGATATAATATCCCTAAGATATGGACCTAGAAACTTAGGTATAGACTAGTACTACCTAGAATAGACTAGTTTGATAAATTTTGACTGTTTGACTTAGGATTGACCTAGTTGACCTACAAAAGACTTGAGACCTAGAAATTAGCTAGTTTAATTTCATTATCATCCTAAACAATGTGTTGATATAATATTTCGTATTTAGGTCATCGAGGCAATATTACGGATACTGTTGATACTTTACCCCTGATTCTAGGTGAGTATCCAGTGTAGATATCATTAATTTCTTGTATCCAGTGTAGATATCATTAATCCTAAACAAGGTTTTCCGTTTATGATATCTTCTATATTTCTTGTATCCAGTGTAGATATCATTAATTTCTTGACACATGGTTATATGGATTCGTATTTTCTGGATTCCATCATGAGATATTATTTCTTATGTATCTTGGTATATCTTGTGCAAGCCTTGTTGTCATTGTACTTATATAGACACCGATTCATAAGAAGATTTGCTACCTTCTTATAGAATCCCGCGTCATAGCGTGCCATGGTTGGATCCACTATACCAGTCGGGGGCGAAGAGTGTTAGTATAGATATATGATTATATCCTTATTGTGCATGTCTTGTTCCTTATTAGTGTTAATCATACATCATATATGATTAACTAGGCCATAATCCTTGTTCAAGTTCCCAAGTCGATCACATGTTGAAGCTAGAGCTCACTCACGTAGTTAGTTTTATTCTTGATTCTTGTATATGATACTCATTGCTCTTGTATTTATTTACAGCATTCCATATAATGTTATATTTCTTGTTCTTGTTCTATTATCTTGTATTTCTCTCAATTTACTATTATATAGCCTTTATCATTTATTGGAACTGCAGTTAATGGTATGCTTCGCTCTAATCCTGACTGGATAATATTTTTTAGTGATTGTTATGCTCTATATTCCGGGATCTCAGAGTGATGCTATAGTGAAGACTGCTCTGTAGTGTGGGCCTTGAGGTGACAATTGTAGAGATCTAGGCTAGTGCTTCTTATTCCATATATTGTCTAGTTTCATTCTTTTATAATATTATCTAGTTTATCTTCTTATTCAGTCTTCCTTTAGATTATTATGATTGAGTACATGACAGAACTAGGTTTATTAGTATGATTGATAGGTAGATATTATTGACCTAGATAGTGTTCTACCGTCGATATTGTGGAGTAGGATGGACTCACCCACGTACTCGTGCCCCTATACCGGGTACGAGTCGTGACATTATCACTACTTCTCTCGGGGAAACCTCACCTGAGAAACCTGCACTTGAGGAACCTGCCCCTAAGCTTCATCGGCTACTGAAACTGAGGAATATGATTGCCGAGGAAACGAGAAACCTGCATGTAACAAAACTGCCTCTGAGGTTCCTCCTGCTGGGAAGACTGAGGGTTAGGACAGCCTGGTAGACGAGAAAATCCAGGTTGACAATAGCTCTCTGTTTGACTTTTCGAAGGATGATTTTTTGAACATCATGGCTGCTTTTGGTCGTGGACGCCAGAGAGGAAGAGTATGACGTTCCCCCGAAGGAGTCGGACCTGGAACCTATAATGGAAGTACCGAGGCCTGGAGGGGAAGAGACCCACACTACTGTAGATCCTAGACCAATGCTAGCCCCCTCGGGAGTTAACACTAAAGGGACCCCTTCTAGTTTACTTCCTGTGACAGGCCATACCACAGAAGCGGTGGCACCGACCGAGACTTCGGTCACGACGGATCTGGTCTCGAAACGTCTACTTCTCGGATGCGGCTCATGGGGGCTAAAAAAGTAACGGCTACACAGCTTTCAGAATAATAACAGGGCTATCAGTGGTAACCACGCGACCTCCGGCCTCCTCAAGTTAGCAGCAGGTGGAACACCTACTTCTCTATATCACAACGTCTTGACTACTAATTATGTCTTCTTTTGTTGTAGCAGCTGCTCCAATAATGACCGCCACACCATCCTCTGTGGGACCTTCATCAATATTGCTTCTGTCACCCTCACATTTTCAATCAAGGGTAGTTTGGTAATTGACATAGGTATTTTTAATTTTAGGAGTTATTATATTTAAATATTATGCATGTGATTAATTATTTATTGTATTAATTATTTATTGTTATATGCTAGATTATTTTAGATTTGTGTAGTGGACCTAAATATTTAATTAGATGCATATTTTAGTTTAGTTTAGATTGAACCCATAAATTAGGCCCATGTATTAGGAGAATGGATTAATTAGTGAAACCATTAGACTAGAACCTTTACTCCTTAATTTTTTTTTTATGAGAGGCCCCAAGGGGTGTTTTGGATATTTCATATATCATGGAGAGGGGTATATGGTCGGCCACATGCAAGGAGGAGATAGAAAATTATTCACATTATAATTTTTATTCCCTTTAGATCTATATTTTTCTCCTTTTCTAATTTCTTCATTCCCTCACCATTCCCTCACAAATTTCATCATAAATTATATCCTTATTCTTCAATTGAGGCTACTACAACAAGGATCTACAAGAAAAAAGCAAGAATCTACAAGGAGGAGGCCAAGATCTACAAGGAGGAGGCTACTTTCTATATTTGGAGATTTTTATTAGGTATCCATCTTTCAATAGGTACATTTCAGTTTTTCCTCTTCTAGTAGACTCTAAATATAAGATATAACCATGAGAAATTACCCCACATGCATAGGCTACCCAGAGGATTTGGCTTTAGGTTCATAGGAGACCTATAGTGGAAGTTATGTATATTTTTGTGTCAATTTTAGGAGAATTTTGAGATTGGCACATGTAGTATTTGTTATTTGGTCAAATAGATCAATATGACAATAATTGTTTGTTTGTGGATAGTGTTGTATCCACAATTGGATACATGTAGGCCGTATCTCGTCAATTTGACGATACGGATTGATTTAGGGAGTTTTCCTTCGACACGGGGACTTGTGCATATCACACCTTGACACGGACACGTAGTTGATCTAATTATTATATGTACTGTTCATATTTAGTATTTTAGACTTTCTCGTGTCCTTCGGAATACGTTTGGTTGTATGGTAGAGCCGTATCGCAAGCATATCATAGTATTTTAGACTTGTTCATTGTTTATCGTCTTGTATTATATTCTTTATTTTTGTTTATAGTTATTATCAATTAATTGAATACTATTGGGTTATACTTTGCTCAAATCCTGACTGGATATATTTTTTAGATGAATGGTTAGAGAGGATGTCTCCCACTTACTACGGACCAATAGATGGAGTGTCCCCTGAGGATGTAGTGCCAGATACAGAGGCCATTTAGATTACCATACCTTGTAGTAGTTGTTTCTATTTAGATTGTGTATTATATTATTATTTTCAGATCTTATTTATGTTTAGATTTAAGTTGGACATGTGATATTTTGAGACTAGTATTTCTATTCTTTCTATTCCATATCGTGCTTACATCTTCCTTTAGTTTTATATGTGATTGAGTATCATTTGGAATTGAGATGGCATGACAGTATTTTATATACATTATGTGAGATATTAGATAGTATAGTAGACCAAGACAGCATTCTACCGGCAATGTTGTGGCGTAGGCTGGACGTACCCACGTACTCGTGCCCCTATACCGGGTACAGGTCATAAAATATTTTTAGTGGTGGCCCACGCAGGTTAGGCTTTGAAATAGTGCGATATTGTGGTAGTGCAATGACTTAGTTGTACTACTGCAAGCCTGTGATAGGATAAGATATATGATACTAGGATGAGAGGGATACTCAATCACAACTAGAAAATAATTTTAAGATAATTGAATCTTGCTATCTTCATTCTGAATATCGCTTTCCTTGAAAAATTTTGTCCTTCTTTGATGATATCGTATCTTGCTCAATATTGATTCCGTATTTCTAATCTGTCATCAGGATGCCGCCGAAGATTCGTTCCCAATGATCAAGTGCAATGTTAGCACGATCAGTCACTTTATCGCCTATGAGGGCAGCACCATCATACGCTGTCCCAGCAGCTACATTCCAGAGGTCGACTTTATCGATCCAGGTAGGAGTTTCTACAGCAGCTTTCAGAGGTGCTCCACCTCCGGTACAGATGACAGTACCAGCAGTTATAGGGGATCTTCCATTCCCGCCACCCGCAGTCGATCAGATGCAGATGTTCGCTCTCTTTCAGTAGATGATGGAGGTCTTTCAGTAGATGATGGAGGTGCAACATCGATAGTTAAAGGTCCTGCTACAGAGCGTAGAAAATGCTCACCAGATTGTGCTCACAGCAGTCGAGAGAGTCACATTATTCCAGCCATAGACGACAACGCCTCAGCCCAATCCACAACAACCGAGGCCAGGGACTATTATTGACTTCAAGATGATGGGGCCTAAGTACTTTTTGGGCACCGAGAAAATCTTGTACGCAGACGATTGGATAGAGGACATTGAGAGGGACCTGCGATTGGCGCAAATTTCTGAGAGCTTGCAAGTAGAGGCAGCAGGTAGTATGATGTTCGATATTGCGTTGACCTGGTTCAAGATAGACCCCAGGATATCAACAACGGGAGTTACTTGGGAAGCTTTTAAGGAGCTTTTAAAAGAGAAGTTCTTCTAGGATGTGGCTCAGAGCACTTTGGACAGTCAATTTTAGAACCACGTCCAAGGGAACTTGACGGTGGACGAGTATGTGGCAGAATATTGTCGATTGAGACAATTTATTGAGGGACAAAATCCTCGGGCCAGGGCTAAAATGTTCAGAAAGGGACTGAACAGTGAGATTAAGTCTCATACTAATGGAGACCGTACCACTACATTTGAGGAAATTCTGAGATATGTACAGCGGGTGGAGGATGATTTGGAGCTTGGCTCCAAGAGGCCGAGAGATACCGGAGGAGCGAGTAGTGGTGTGGGCACAGCGAAGTGCACCCACTTTCAACAGCCGAAAGTATATCAACTTCAGTACTATTATGTGCCAGTTAGGGCACCAGCTCAACAGATACAATAGTTTCAGAAGCCAGTGCATCAGGTACCGCAGTAGCCTCAGAAGCAGATTCAGCAGACTTTTTCTTGTGCTTATTGTGGAAGGCATGGGCATAATTGGGAGAAATGTCGGAAGAGGCTCAGACTATGCTTGTATTATGGTTCACCTGACCATCAGGTGAATGAATGTTCCAACAACCCGTATAGACCGGATCGTGATAGAGAGGTGGAGCTAGGCCCCCTGTGGCACCGCAAACTGTTCAGCACCCGCATAGAGAACCACCCCAGCAGGGCAGGACATTTGTAATGGCAGTCGGAGAGGACGACACTTCCGATAATAAATTAGCTTATTTTGTTCTATTTCTTTCCTTTCTATTTATTGTTTGTGTGTTTAGTTAGTATCTTATAGACTGCTGGTGTGTTATTGTGTAGTTAGTATACCCTGAAGGTGACTGCAAAACTATGATGGGCAGAGACCATAGTTAGTCATTTCTTTTAAATTGCATGATGTATGTTTTAGTTGGACTGGGGTTGACCTAGAGGGGTTACAATCATCTTTAATTTTGAGAATTTTTTTTTCTAAGGTGGGTAGAATTGTCACCCTCATATTTTCAATCAAGGGTAGTTTGGTAATTGACATAGGTATTTCTAATTTTATGAGTTATTATATTTAAATATTATGCGTGTGATTAATTATTTGTTGTATTAATTATTTATTGATAGATGCTAGATTATTTTAGACTTGTATAGTGGACCTAAACAGTTAATTAGATGCATGAACCCAATATTTTAGTTTAGTTTAGATTGAGCCCATGAATTAGGCCCATGTATTAGGAGGATGGATTAATTAGTGAAACCATTAGAGTAGAACCTTTCTTTCTTAATTAATTTCTTCATAAGTGGCCCCAAGGGGTGTTTTGGACATTTCACATAGCATGAAGAGGGGTATATTGCCGGCCATATACAAGAAGGAGAGAGAAAATCATTCACTTCACAGTTTTTATTCCCTTTAGATCTACATTTTCTCCATTTTCTAATTTCTTCATTCGCTCACCATTCCCTCATAAATTTCTTCACAAATTTCTTCCTTATTCTTTAATTGAGGCTACTAAAATAAGGATCTACAATAAGGAAGTAAGGATCTACAAGGAGGAGGCTAAGATCTACAAGGAGGAGGCTACTTTCTATATTTGGAGATTTTTATTGGGAATCCATCTCCCAATAGGTACATTTCAGTTTTCTCTCTTCTAGTAGACTCTAAATCTGAGATTTAACCATGAGAAATTACCCCACATGCATAGGCTACCCATAGGATTTGGTTTTAGGTTCATTGAAGACTTGTGGTGGAAGTTATGTATATTTTTGTGTCAATTTTGGGGAAATTTCGAGATTGGAACATGTGATATTTATCATTTGGTCAAATAGATTAATATAACATGTGATTATTTATTTGTGGCTAGTATCATGTCCATAATTGGATACGTGTAGGCCGTATCTTATCAATTTTATGATACAGATTGATTTTGGGAGTTTTTCTCCGACACGGAGACTTGTGCATATCACACCTTGACACGAACACATAGTTGATCTAATTATTAAATGTATTGTTCATATTTAGTATTTTAGACTTGTTTGTGTGTTTCGGAATGTGTTTGGTTGTGTGGTGGAGCTGTATCGCAAGCGTATCATAGAATGAGTGTGATATGGGTATGGTGCACTCCACGTGTTTGGTTATTGACCTCATTTCTATGTGTGCTTGTATATATACATATATATATATATATATATATATATATATATATATATATATATATATATATATATATATATTATATGGTGCATATATATATATATATATATATATATATATATATATATATACATATATATATATATGAGTGTGTACTATATGATATAGTATATATGTGTATTTATATTTTATATATATATATATATGTTTATATATACATATATAGTGAGGGGATTGATATACATATAGGTCTATGTATATATAGTGTATGATATGTATATGTATTGTATGTGTATCTATAGTATATTGTATCTATGTGTGTATATATAGCTATGTTCCTATAATATATCTATATGTATATATCTATATATAAATATATATATATATATGGTTATGCTACATGTGTTTAAGTGTGTTGGTATATATATGACTATATATGTATAGTTGAGAGTATATGTATATAAATTGATACGTGTATAGGTGTGTGCATATGGTTATATGTATGTGTGTATGCAATGGATGTGTAAGTATTTGTGAACAAGATAGGAGCACTACAGCCTGAAAGCTCAGCAAAAATTTAGTGCAGCAATCAGCAGGGAAAGAAGTGCATACAAGAGCTACCACTACAACTAGTAGAGCCTCAACAGCAACTTCAGTGGCCAGTGCAGCAGCTTACACTAGCTGCACAACGAGCATGCAAGAGCAGCAACATAGCAGCTTACCTTTAGCATTGAAGAGCAGTGGCAGCTACAAGTATACTGCAGCAGGGAGCTTCAACTGTAGGTACAACATGCTCGGGACAGAGAGGGTGCAATAGAAATTCAGAGTGGTACTCAGTTTTGATAGCAAGTAGTGCCAGCAAAAGTAACTATGCTGCAAGCATTGAGCATGTGCATCAGCTCGAGTCAGGCACCCAGCAATGTGCAATTACAGCAAAGGCAGCAATAAGTAGCATACAGGGAGCAACTGAAGTAGTTGCTGTAACTAGCTGCAGTTCAATGTGCAGCCGAGGTAAAGAGCAGTACATTCAGTCCCTGCAGGCATTTAGCTCATGCACAGTCGAGACACAGTAGGGAGGAGCAACCATCAGCTAGGCATCGAGGCAATTGAGGAATAGCAGTAGCTGCTTCATCAGCAAGGGGCATGGCAGCAGCTGCACACACATGCAAGAGTTGTAGTTGTCAACAAGGAGGTATCAACTCATGCAGTTTCAGCTGAAGATCACTGCTCAGTAAGAGCACAGAAAGTTGAGCCACTGCAGTATACTCAGCAGGGTAGTGTGCAACTCGGTGTAGTACCCTCAATACACAGCAAGGCAAGTGAGAGCAAACTGCATTGAGCTACAACAAGTAGCATGAGACTGTGCAGGCAGCAACCACATCAACTTGCAGGGAGGATGCACATCACATTATAGTATCAGCAAGTTATCAGCACACTGAGCATGTAGTGCAGGAAGCTTCAACAAGCAAGGTATCAGCATATTACTAGCATACAACAAATGCAGTATCAGTTCAGTGCAGCCAGTGCACTGAGCACAGCAAGGTTTTAGTATAGATTCAGGTGTATCAGCATGATTTGGGTTAGTGGTTTGTAATATATGTTAGATGGTTAGTAGTGTTGAAATAGATTAATAGCTTTAATAGTTAGTGTAGTTGTTTTGTGATATACTTGATTATGTTAATAGTTAGCTAAGTAACTATATATACTAGTTTGTATCATATATAGTTAGTAGAAATTTGTATTGTATTAGTGTGTGTATATATATATATATATATATATATATATATATATATATTTCATAATTAGTATATGGGTTAGCATGTAATTTAGTTATATTAGTATAGTTAATATTGGGTTTTTTTTATGTATTAGCCATAATAAGGTTTTGAATTACCTTGGGATACCAAGGTAAGGTCAAGGTAATGGGTCGATACCAAGGTATTGGGTTTGAGTATCGAGATGGGTGAGTAGGTAGTGAGATACGCATTGGTTCAAAGCCAAGGTATCCAATTTGCATTAGTTGGCTAAGCTACAATATATATTGCCTTGTATATATATATATAAAATAGTTTTTTCATATCAAAAACTTGCGTATCTTAGGATACGACATTTTGTGTGGTTCTTAGTATCTTAGATTAGTTAGTATAGCTTAATTATATAATGTATTTACTTAGTATCCTAGAATTTAGACTCATACAACCTAGAAATAGTTGGTTTGACTTAGAAATGGCATTATGACCTAGAATTTGACTAGTTTAACTTATTTTTATTTCGAACCTTGTATTAATATAATATTCCATATATAGGTCTGTGTGACACCCGTTGGGACACAGTTTGACATTCATTGCTTCGAACCACAGGCGAGTACATTTTTTGATAGTTTTTATTATTTGATAATTGCTATAATGCTAGTATTTAGAAATGTTTTACATGGCACTCGACACATTGGTACACGGACTAGTATACACATGGATCAGTTAAGGGATGTTATATGTATTTTTTATTGTTTCTCGTATTCTCAATATTTAACTTAGACAATGTTTCAATGTTCAATGTTCAATGTTCAATATTTAATGTTCAATGTTCAATGTTCAATGTTCAATGTTCAATGTTCAATGTTCAATGTTTAATATTCAAGGTTTATTATTTATAATGCCTTGAGTATCTTGCATCATAATGTGTCATGGTTGGATCTATTGTACTGGTCGGGGGAAAGGAAAAGTGTTAGCTAGATATGTGATCAAATCCTAGACAATGTTTAATGTTTAACTTAGACAATATTTATCCAACGTTAATTAGACAATGTTCACCCAAGCCGATCACATATCTAACTAGTATTTCAAACACTTAGCAAAGTTATAGTTCTTCACCATATTCTAGTTCATTATCTCATTCTTTTGTCTTGTTCTATGTTATCGTGATCAGTATATACCATATTATTCTTGTTTACCTATTTCTTCTATCATAGTTGATATTATTCATTGTTTATCGTCTTCTACTATATTCTCTATTTTTGTTTATAGTCATTATCAATTAATTGGAACTGCTATTGGGTTGTACTTTGCTCCAATCCTGACTGGATATATTTTTCAGATAGAGAGGATGTATCCCACTTACTACGGACCAACAGATGAAGTGTCACCTGAGGATGTAGTGCCAGATACTGAGGCCATTTAGATTACCATACGTTGTAGTAGTTATTTCTATTTAGATTGTGTATTATATTATTATTTTGAGATCTTATTTGTGTTTATATTTGAGTTGGACATGCGATATTTTGAGACTTGTATTTCTATTCTTTCTATTCTATATCGTGCTTAAATCTTCTTTTAGTTTTATATGTGATTGATTATCATTTGGAATTGAGATAGCATGATAGTATTTTATATACATTGTGTGAGATATTAGGTAGTATAGTAGACCAAGACAGCATTCTATTATCGATGCTGCGGCGTAGGCTGGACGTACCCACGTACTCGTGCCCCTATACCGGGTATGAGTCGTGACATCTTTCCATGACCCCGCCGACTCTGGCCGACGTGGATGATTATGCCAAGATCTAGGTTATGGATTTTAACACCATCCTGAAGAGGGGGGTGTCCAGCACCCTAAAGAAGGACCAAACTTTTACTGTGGCCAGGGCCTCGGAGTTGCGTCAGATTGGGCTGATCACGGGCTACCCTGGTTATGAGACCATTACATATGCCTTGGAAGAGTCCATAAGTAAGCTGGAGGAATGCCTCGTGGAGCTTAAGAGTTTCTATGTGGGTAGCTTTACATCCTTGGTCGCTGAGGAGCGATCTCGGTTACTCGCCGAAGTCTCCAAGGATAGGTCGACCTACCTGCCTCGCAAAGAAATTATTGATCGTGAAGTCACAAAAACCAGCATGAAGGAACTGGAGTTCACTGCTGTTGAGAAGGCTCAGGCTTGTACCCAGGAGGCACTAGTCAAGCACCTGATGAATGTTCAGATGCAGAACAAGCAGCTCTAGGAGAAAAAGGCAAAACTAGAATCCGATGCCCGTCGTGTGGTGGAAGAGCAAATCACCCTCCGACAATAAGTTGACTGCAATGCTCGATATCTTGTGAGCCTGATTGTCCAGATGAAAGGGACATAGGCAATGCACGGGAGGCTGGCTGTCTTCTAGGATGAAGCTAAGCTGCAACAAGAAGCCAAACGTCGAGTCGTCGATAGTGGCAAGGCTAAGGTGGATTTATTGAAGTGTCAGATTACTATTCTATGTACCAACATTAAATACTCTTACTGGGTATAGCTTTTCCGCTTCCCTTCTTCTTGATGAGGGCTTTAGTAGGCCCTTTGCTATATCCTTTTCTCTCTTTTTTTGACCTAGGCATTAGCAAGCCCTTTAATGTAGCTCCTTCTTTTTCTAATATCGAAGAAACATAACTTTTTCTTGCGTTATATTTTGTGTATAAGCCTTATTTGTGAAGTAAGGTACAGATGATAAGTTGAAATAACGTGCAACGTTAGAGTAATTATGGACGTAATAATAAATAGTCAACAGATAGGCGAAGTTCTGGCAATATCTAACTCATAGGTAGATATGGATGTGGTAAGGTATTTTATGGAGATAGAGAAAACAAGACAGCGTTAATATGAACGTAAATATTTTCCTTTTGCTCAAAGGTTCACTCTACTGAGGAGACCACGCAGCTTATAGTTCATATATAGTATGGACGTAAACTACTAGTTTGGAAAATTTTTGTGGATCCATTATCGGTTGTGTATTCGGGTCTCTCGAGTACAGATAATGGATTTAATAGTGTATTGTAGGGGAGCATAAATCATGTTGCATGCCTGCACTTGCTGGGGGGAAATGGAATATAAACACTGTACATTTTTAAGCTAACTTGCTGGGAATAGAAAATGAATGTCTAGCTAAGACATAGTACTTTTTGAGAAATTTTCGTTGATCGGCATCATTAGCAAATTCTTGTTAGGATTCACGAGTCGGTATGCGCCGTTGGAATATACTGACTCCACTATAAAGGGCCTTCTTATTTGGCTTAGAACTTTTCTATCATTTTGTAGGTCATTTATATTAGTCTTCTCACTGTTAAGACAAGGACAACGACCTGGAATGCCCTATCCTTGACCTTTTATCGAAGGCTCCGAAGATGCATGCTTGGTATAGCTTAATGCACTATTGAGCCAAGAGAAAACTTTCATCAAGTGCCTCAAATTCCTGTAAATATCGACGATGGTTGTCTTTGGTCGTCAGCTGATTGGCAAGAGCCACCCGAGAGAGAGAATTTGGATTTTTAAGGGAAACACTACTTCACTCCCGTAAACTAAGAAAAATGGCATGCTTCTTGTCGGTGTTCAGACCATTTTGAGATAGGCCAAGAGAACTCGACAAGCTTCTTGTTCCAGTCGCATTTGTTAGAGGAAAAGAACTTCTTAAGTAGCTTGATGATCGTCTTATTGAATGCTTCTGATAATCTATTTGCTGCTGGATTGTAGGCAGTGGAAGCTACATTCTGGATTCAGTTTTTATCAAATAACAAAAAATAAACATGACTTGCGAATTGTGGCCCGTTGTCATGAATGATCCGGTGAGGCAAGTCAAAGCAGTAATTAATGTAATATTTGATAAAACTAATCATGTTTGATGTTTTTTCTTACTCGAGCAGGATGGCTTTCTCTCATTTGGAGAGGTAGTCTATTATGAAAAGGATAAACCAGTATCCTTTGGATGATGGTGGACTAATCAGCCCAACGATGTCCATCCCCACGCTTCGAACGACCAAGACACAATGGTTGGGTGTAGAAACTCTGACGGTTGGTGGATGAAGTCAACTAAATTTGAGACATCGAGCACCTTTTTGCATAGTTGACGGCATCAGCTACCATCGTTGGCCAATAATAACCCATACGCCAGAGACGGTCCTGCAGCTTATGACCATGTTATTGTGCACAACAAATACCATCATAGGCTTCAAGTAGTGCTTGCTTTTCTTCTGCATCTAATCTCACCATAGTAGGAGCCCATCGTAGGAACGACGGTATAACATCTTAGTAGTTGTATCATAATATAACCAGAAGGAATGTCTTCTAACGGAAGCAGCTTCCTTTGGATATTCCGGAAGGATTTCGTAGACAGCATTGTAGAAGCATGAAAAATACGCTGGATAGCTATACGCAGTATATTTATGCAGGGCAGCGTAAACAGAGGACCTCAGAGCCATCAAACGTGCAACAGAGCTTTTTTGCTGAGCACAGCATAAAAATATAGGCTCAAGGACCATCCGTATAATACAGTATGTCCAGGCTGCTTTGGCGTAAACAGGGTGCTTCATCGCCTATATGGCGTAAAACTCATCCGCTTTCAATACAGCATTGAAGTGTAGGAGGAACGCTTCGTATTCTTCAAAATGAACCTGTCAGATCATGCAATGAACCTGACGTCTGGACTCCTGACAAAGAGTACTGCACGACAACCCAAGCGACGGGTATCATGATGGCACGGCACTGCAACCCAGGCTGTCATTTACTACCATTTCCTTTGCGTAAACTACTTTTACACATACAAAGGGATACGCTGCCTAGTTTTACATAGGCCGATGCGAGCTGTTTAGGATCCGCAGAAGACAAACAGCCTGCCACGTCAAAAGCTGCACTTCGTACAGGGCTCGAGGTACGTCTCTGCATTTAATGCGCAGAGCGATGACAGTTTCTCGAGGCACGTCTCTGCACTTAAAGCGCCGAATACTGACAGATGCCCAAGGCACGTCTCTGCACTTGATGCACAGAAGAGTGGCAGGCCTTCAAAACACGCCTCCTCATTTAATGAGCGGGATAAAGGCGGATCCCCGCATTTAATGCAGGAGATTTGATTAAATGTCACCGAACCGTCGTTTAGTGACATCCCCTTTGCGTAAACTACTCTTACGCATATAAGGGAATACGCCGCCCAGTTTTACACAGGCCGACTACGCTCTGCAGAAGGCTAACAGACCGCCACATCAGCAGTTACTCTTCATACAGAATTCGAGGCACGTATCTGCATTTAATGCGCAGAATGATGGCAAATCTTAAAGACAACCCTCTGCATTTAATGCGCAGGATGGGGGCAGATCTCTGCATTTAATGCAAGAGATTTGATTATATCTCCAAGAGCCGTAATTCCGGCTAAAACGTCCACATTGCTCGGCTTCTATGCCCACTCGGCCTCTATGACCGCTCGGCTTCTACGCCACCCGGCTTCTATGACCGCTCGGCTTCTACACCTACTCGGCTTATATGCCTATTTTGGCTTCTATGCCATGGTGACAGTCATTGGCTTCTACGCCAACCTCTTCTACACAAGGGATAACTACCTACGTGGCTTCTACGCCGTGATCTTCGCAGCAGATATACGCGTTTTGTCACTTAGTTGGACGCACGTCACATGCTCACTCAAAAGGTCATCTATACACAGGCATTGGTTATTTTAAACCATCGTGTAAAAGGGTGATGTACTTTCCACTACTCGGTTTCTATACCGACTGAGTGGTCACTGTCACTAAAACTCTATAAATAGAGACCTCTATCAACAGAGGAAAAGGGGGAGAAATTGATCAAGGAATCCAGTATCAGATCCAACGGTCAAAGAAATTAGAGGTCGAAGAAATTGGAGGTCAAGAGAGAGAGAAGAATCCAGAGCTCAGGCAAAGAGAAGTGATCGATGACTTTGGCATCGAGCATCCACCCTCTTTAGCAACCTGCGAAGCTGATTTCTGTCTTCCACGGCACTTCTTCAACATCGTGTGGTCCAAGGGCTAAAGTGATCGACTGCAGATCAGACACCTATAGCAATATTTACCCAGATTAAATAAATTGTACTTAGTCATCCTCGTATAGGACAAAATTGTACAATCTTGTTTGTAAACATAAAAGAAGGACGGGTTTTCGTATAAGACCTCATTTTCCACATATCATCTTTTCCATTTATTATCCGAAACAAGATGGCGACTCTGCTGGGAACATCTTTCTCTTTTGATGAGGAAGCTATTGCTCAACACGATGCGGTATCTATGGGATCCGTGAAGAAGATACTGGTCGTCCAGTTCGACCAGTCTGCCTACGAAGACATGCCTCGAATAGGGGGTAGCTCTCACTCCCTCTCCGTCCAAAACAACAGGAAGCTACGCAAGGTCTGGATGCCCAAGACATCCTCTACCATTCCTGTGGACTCTCTGATCTCTCCGATCTCTCTGACCAATGAGGTTGTAGCATTGCACCCTTCGCGCCTTGTGCGTAAAATTCAGTCGCCTGTCTCTGGCAGGACCGACAAAACTTCTGGCAAAGCCTCAGCGCTAACCCAGAAGTATAATCCGCGTCTTGTGCATAAAATTTAGTCGCCTGTCTCTGGCAGGGCCGACAAAACTTCTGGCAATGCCTCAGCGCTAACCCAGAAGTATAATCCACGCTCTGCGCATAAAATTCAGTCTCCCGTCCCTGGCAAAATAGACAAAATTTCTGATGGTGCCTCAGCGCCAAATCAGGAATCACAAACGCGCTCCGCACATAAAAATGCATCTGTCTTCCGTAGAAAAGCAGATGATCCTTGCAAACTATGCAAGGGAAAGCAAGCGGTGGACTACTCAACTTCTCGGCCTTTACGCCAGTAAAGGAACAAGCCATCATCTTCTTCTGTAACTTCTACTGACCTGCGCAATTATCTGATCCAGAAGCGCAAGGAGAGGGGATCTTCCAGCATGTCTATTACGCCTCCTAGCGAGAACTGTTGTAATAGTCATAGGATTATAATTAATTATTGCTGTTCTGAAGCAAAACGGTCAGTTTTCGACCGGTTGAGCTACTCTCCATCTTTCCAGGAAGAAGAGCCCACGCATGCATCTGTGAACATGGCTTCACACGTACCTAGAGGAGGGTCAGGCTCAAGACGTCATCCCTCTAGAACTCCGAGCCGAAGGAGATTCAACATGTTCCTTAGGAACACCGAAGCTGGGGTATTCAAAATACTCGTTCGAGGTCGCGACAACCTGCTTCGTACTCTTCTGATTCCGATGCTGAGGGTCGCCAGTCTCCCGAATCAGATGCCGAAAATATAGAGTCAACTTCTACAGAGACCTATACTAATCTTTCAATGACACCCAGGGAGATGGAAGTTTATGCCATTGGAGATGAATACGAGGAAGCTTCCTCATCCGGGAACACTGAGCAGCGTATTACTACACTGGAGACATCTCTAAAAGAAATGCAATCCATGATGAAAAACATGCACCAGATGATGCTAACTCAACACACAGTAGCTATGGCTCAAGCGTCGGTCCCTCCAACTCAGATACGTGTGGGGGTGGACTTACCACTATCCAACGCAATCCAAGAGCCTGCTCTAGATCAGGAGTCAGCAGTTCCTCCGCTTTCTCACTCGGAGAATGTACTACCTCCCGTCGAAGTCGCGATGCAATCGATTCCTCATCACTCCGTGGTCCCGCTACTGGCTAAAGATCCGATGCAGGCAGTACAGGAGTTGAAAGCCCAATTTGATGCCCTGAAGCACAAAGACCAACTCAAGAAATTGGGAATCAACCAACCTTACCCAGCTATCTGGGAAGAGGTCCCTTTTTCTCCTTGGTACAAACCACAGACTATGGCTTTGTTCGAGGGAAAAACATCACCGAGTCAGTAGATGAACTACTTCAGCATAATAACAGTGTTGTTACAAGGGAACGACGCCCTCCTCACTCGGGTGTTCAAAGGCTGTCTCTCGGGGGTAGCTTACCAGTGGTACCGAAGTCTGGCGGACAACTGCATTACTTCCTTTGAAGACTTCAAGGCTTTATTCTTCACGCGATTCTACGAGGGAGAGATGGACATGTCTATGTCCTCTCTCATCGAAGTCAGGCAGAAGGAAAAGGAGAATGTTCACACTTTCATCGAACGTTTTTGTCAAGCCACTCTGCAAATGCCTCCAGGAGTCCCAGACTCGGCATTGGTGGACATCTGCAAGAAGAACCTTCTCCCCGTGATCTCGGTGTTCACAGGACCATATCAATTTCGTGATTGGCCCTCGTTCATCATCTCAGCGATAGCCGCGGAGGACAATAGTCAGAAGGCGCACGATAATGGCATCATGATCTCGGCCTTCGATAAAGGTAAGAGGTCATCCTCCAACATCGACTACCCTCGTGGTACCAAGGGTAAAGAAGCTCTGGCGATTAACACGTTCGGGCAAAAGACAGTGGCTACCACGCAGACAAAGCCTGGGACTTCCAGGCCCATTAAAGTGTACTCTTTCGACGACGACGATATTCCGAGAATATTCGAATGTCTCGTCAAAAGTGGCAAGATTACCCTTCCTGAGGTAAGACGGCCCAATGAGGCCGGCAGTACCAACAACCCCAAGTACTGCATCTTCCATAGGTAGATAAACCACAGCACAAAGACGTGCTATATACTGAAAAGGAAGATCCAGGAGCTGATCGATGCTAAGGCCATCACTCTGCACAACAGCGAGAAGACGGTCACGGCCAACATGATCTCCCTGCAATTTGGCAATCTGCCTCCCCAAGAAATCTCGGACGGTGTTACGCCTATATCCCAGACGACGATGAACATCGTTAATCTCCCTCTAACTAGAGGTCAAAATCACGACCTGCTACCACTAACTACCCAGTGAGGCAAGACTATGTGGGTTCATCCAGATCTGGTGCCAGAGATCGAGAAAGAGACTCAAGCTGCTAAGTCTAAAAAGAACTCAAAGCACAAACCGTGTCACATGATTACGGTACACTCGGCGTCAGAAGACGAGGTCTTGGCCACTGGAACCCGCTCAGGGAAAGCCTACCTCCAGGAATATGGAGCCAGCCAGGAAGATGCAGTGGCAGACACTTCAGCTGCCAAGCCTTCAGAACCGGAATCCGTCGTACCAGAGGCCGGTCCTTCGAGACCAACTTCGGCGGACAAAGGGAAGCAAAAAGAAGTGCGCTTCGATAAACCTGTGAAAAATATTCCAAACAAAGGTTTAGAGAAGCCATACAACTTCGATATCCTGGCCCAACTAGCTAATACACCAGCCAGGTTGTCCATCTTCGAGCTACTCAGGCTCTCTCAGGACACTCGTCAAGCCCTGAGTGAAGCATTGATGCAGGCGGATACATACTTGACCCAGCTCAAGTCCCCTGACGAAGAACCCGTGGCGTGTCCTCAATGCCACAGTGTGATGGAGATGGTACCAAATATCACTTCACTCAAGATGACATGCTGTTAAAACATAACAGGCATGACAGACCCCTCTATTACACCGGGTACATCGGTTCCATGGAGGTCGACCGGATTCACATAGATCCGGGATCATCAATCAGCATCATTCCTCATAGTCTGCTCAGACCGCTGAGGATTCCTACCAGCGAATTGGCTTACACCACCACTACGATCGTGGGTTTCAACGCCGAAAGAAGTAAGCCGTTGGGGAAGATTCGCCTGAGGATCCAAATTGGCAACCTCAGATAGGTAGCTACGTGTTACGTCATCGATTCAGAGGTGTCCTACAACATTCTGCTGGGTAGACCTTGGATCCACGACCACAATATCGTTCCTTCAACTCTACACCAATGCTTTAAATATGTAGACGCCCGAGGAACAGTACAGACAGAGATTGCTGACTTGAACCCGTTCAAAAGAGTAGAATCCTACTACTCTGATGCCGTGTTGTACTCTCAAGATTGCACGGAAGAGGTGTCAGCCGAAGCAGAGAAGGAATCCCACCGGGAGCCAGAAGAACCCTCTGCCAAGCAACCTCTGACAATCAAGGTGAAAGGACGGACTACTCGTCCAAAAGCCGTAGAGCCTATGGCTATCCACCTAAACGAGACCAGGTCAGGAAAAGGGGGTGATCCTCTAGTGATCACTTTGAACCAGAAGCCTCCACCCTTGGTCATTAACCTCCGGTGCGACAGGCAGCCGAGTGATGTAAACGCAACCGAAAACAAAGTTTCAGATGATAATAAACATCCTCTTTTCCAGTATATTGACGCCCAAATTCCAAATCAAGAATCATCCCCCTACGATGATATAGAGCCTATAGCGCAAAAATTCTTGGAAGCTATAGATTCCTATCATCCGTATATATGGGAAGTAGCGTCATCATCCAATGTCACCACGACATATGGACCGCATGAAGATTCTATCTTCATTGTTCCGCATAATTGCAGCAGTCAGCATCCAATAGTCTTCGGCCGCATGCGCAATGAACCGATTGTGCAAGAGGATTCTTCTGACGACGATGCCGATAAAATACAGGTTCACAGATACCGCCCACAAGCTCTGACGATCATGCAAAATATGGGTTATGACTTAAAGTTGGAACCGGGTCTCAACTGCGAGAAAGGCAGAAGAATGCCGCTGTACGTGTCACTACTACATTTTAGAAAAAAGGGTATTTTAGTAATTTCCTATTTAAATAAATATTGTGCATGATAAAAAAAATTGTTGTATTATTTAATTGTTGTTGGATGTTATTTAATTATTTTGGACTTATTTTAGTGGACCCAACAAGTGTAGTTTGGACCCATGGACCAACATGAATTAAATAGTTAGACTTGGCCCATTTAGAAAGCCCATGGTTAAGGAGATGGATTAAATTAATTAAATGATTAGACTAGAAGCTTCCTTCCTTAATTATTTTTTTATGAGAGGCCCCAAGGGGTACATTGGACATTTTACAATTGCTTGGGGAAGGGGGCATGGCCGGCCTATATTAGAGGGGGGGAATTTCTCTCTCCTCTCATTCTCATTCCAAATCTAGATCTAGAATTTCCCACTCCCAAATTCTCTCCATTCCCATTCCAATTCCCCACCAAATTCATTCTAAATTCTTCCCAATTCACCATTAGAAAGTTGAGAAGCAAGGATCTAGAAGGAGGAAGCAAGGATCTACAAAGAGGAGCAAGGATCTATAATTTGGAAGCAAGTTTATCTCAATTGGAGGTTTCATTAGGAATCCATCTCCCAATAGGTATAATTCAGTTTTTCTCATTAAAATAGCTTTTAAATCTGAGATTTAATCATGTAAAATCAACCGATATGTATGTACTACCCATAGGACTTTGTTTTATGTTCATAGGAGACCCATGGAGAAAGTTATGGTGCTTTTTGTGTCAATTTTGTTGGAATTCCGAATTTACATTTTGTTGTGTGTGTTAATTGATCCTATAGATCAATTGGGCATGTGCTTATGTGTTTGGGGCTTGTGTCGTGTCCATATTTGGTACTTGTGGTTCGTATCCCAACTATTTGGTGATACGTGTCATTTTGGGGGTTTCCCTCCGACACGGGACTTTGTACATGTCGTATTTTGACACGGACACATAGATCTACTTTTGACATTTTGATTTGTTCATAAATATTATTTGTGACTTGTTTGTGTCCTTCGGGGTACATTTGGTTGTGTGTTGGACTCGTGTCACATGCGTATCCTAGATCTAGTGGGATACGGTGTAAAACTTTCCAATTTGGTGTGTTTATGTGTAGATCTAATTAATTATGCTTTAAATTCTTTATTTATAATTAGTAAATATATATAGATATTATATATTTTAGTGTATTTATTATGGTATTTATTGTAGCATAGATCTATATATTTTTATGTGTTCTAATATGATGTATAAATATATATATGTAGCTTCTTGCATGCAATTATATATGTACTTATGTTAATAAAATAATTTATACATAAATGTTTTATAAAATATATTTATATGTTTAAATGTGTAATTATATTATTTATAATTATTATATAATTATTTGTATATTAATGAATGTATTTTTATGTGTGCTTCTAGCCATGTAAAATATGTACATTAATATGTGCATTGTGTTTAGTAATTATTAATATTTAAATGTGTAAGTTTATGTGTATATAAATATAAGTGTATATATTTATATTAATTGTTTTATATATATAGATATTGTTTTATATATTTATGTTTATATATATATATATATATATAGTTTACTTTTGGTAACAGTGGGTTTAATGACAGTTGAAAACTGTCATTATTCGGTCGAATACAGCAGCCGCTGTAGCTTTTGGGCATTTAATGACAGTTCTGTCATTAAATGCAGCGGCGAAAAAATGCAGCGATTTTTTGTGACAGTTTTCTGCGACAGTTTAACTGTCAGCAAATCCGAGGCAGCAGTGGTTTATTATTCGGCTTTTCTGTGACAGTTCTTCTGTGACAGTCAGACTGTCACTATAAGTCTATTTTATATATTTGTATTTCAGTTCACTATTTCAGTGATAAATTGGCAGATTTAAATTATATTTTATATATTATAATTGTATATATATATATATGTATATATATGTACTTTTGTGTAGTATAATACTAGTAGTGATATATTATTTTATTTGTATAAATATTGGTTTGTATATACATTATATTAGAGTGTATAATATTGTATCTTAAGTATACTTTGTGTGGGTACCAATGGGGATCAAACCTTGATTCCTAATTATTGTATTTTTATTTCTATATTATTTATATAGATGTCTTGTGAGGTTGACCTTGGTTTGACCATGTTTGACCTTAGTTGACTTTAGAGTTGACCATAGTTGACTTTTAACTTAGAATTAATTTATTGACCTAGAAGTTGACTAGTTTGACTTGTTCTCTTTCCGGGACCTTGTTTTAATATGGTATTCCATATCTAGGTCTTCGAGGCACCGAGTCAGACATCTGTGAGACTTTTTATTTGGACTTCAGGCGATTATATTCTCTGATAGTTTCTTATTTATGATATCCTCTATGTTTGTTGTATCTAGTGTAGATATACATGTTTCTCTTGACACTATGGTTACACGGATTGGTATATACGGATCTCGTCATGCGATGTTATTCCTTGGTATATGGTGTATATGGTGCAAGTATTGTTTCATTGGTTATCTTGTACATGTACAGACACTGATTTTTGGGAGGAGTCGCTCTCTTCTTGGGGAATCTAGTGCCATAGCATACCGTGGTTGGATCTATTATACCAGTTGGGGGTGGGGAGTATTAGTATAGATATGTGATCAAATCCCTATTGAATAAAGTATTGGTAAGCGAATAGTGTTGATCATGCACCGCACGTATGATTAGCCAGGCCGTATTGTATCTTGCCCAAGCCGATCACATGTTAAGCTAGTACTCACACACTTAGTCATTAGTATTATTGTTTCATTGGCATATTATTCATTATTGTATTTCTTTCCAGTATTTCCTTATTGTCTATATATCTCTTGTATCTATTTTGTGCATCTTGTTTATCCACAGCTATTTACTGTTACATAGTTTTTATCATGGATTAGAACTGCTGTTAGAGATGTACTCTGCTCCTTTCCTGACTGGATATATTTTTCCAGATGACACTGAGGAGTACCCTACCTATTATGGACCCCAGGATGTTGTGGATTTAGATTCGGAGACCCTGGCTCAAGAGGGACTTATCCCAACTGAGACAGTTGACCCTGGAGTGTAGCTTTGTAGTATGATAGTATTCTTTTGTACTGGATTTGTCTCCAGCTTATTTTTGTTACTCTTCAGACTCATTGATGTATTATTTTAACTCATGAGTTGTATGATGACTATTCTATTCTTATCTGATTTCGTGCTCATTCTATCTTAGTTATGTGATTGAGTATTCTATCATTATTGGTGGTTCATTACTTTAGATAGACTATCTAGACAGCGTTCTACCGCCGATTTTACGGCGTAGGCTGGGCGTTGTTTCCGACTAGTATCCTTACATCGGGTACGGGTTATGACACATTTTTGGTGGTGGCCCATACAGGTCTAGCTTTACGAGTATGTGATGTCGTGGTAGTGCGACAACTTAGTTGTACTACTGCGAGCCTGCGATAGGATATTGGATATAGGCTGAGATACTCAATCACATCTAGGAAAATTCTTTTGATTCAACTATTCTCCCTTGACATTGATACTTGATCCTTTAAACAGTGTCACTACCACTTTTCCATATAAGGGCATTTGTGTAATTTCACTATTTTGAATAATTATTTATTTAATTAATCTGCTGAGTTATATAAACTATTTATATATTGTTAGTGATGTTTGGTTTTAGGTCAACCCTAGAACGCATCAGGATAAACCCTAATGAGTAAACCCTAATTTGTAAACCAAATTCTAGAGAACCCTAGAATTCAAATTTTAGGTTGGAAACCCCAGCCCTAGACTGACTAAACCTTAGTTAATTAGGTTTTGCATAACCTCACGTAGAGGGTTTAACCTAAAACTATGCATGGAAACCCTAAAACTAGGTTTAATATAAAAAGGAAGCTTCTCACAAAGCCATCCTTCATGTAGAAAAGAGAAACCCTAGCCTCCATCAAGAGAAACCATCTCCCCACCCCAAAAATTTTGAAATCTAGCCCTAGGTTCCATTTCCTCCTCCTCCAAAGCAAGGAAAGCAAGGAACGTGGGTCAGGAAGCCTTGAAGAAGAAGAACCTCATTGAAGAAACCATCCCTGCAGGTAAAAACCCTATTTCTATTCCTTTAAATTCTGTTTTCAGATGTTCATGGCCCTTAGGAACCCACCCCTCTGTGTAGAGTTTGATTTTAGGGTTTTGTTTAGGTTTAAGTGTCCCCAACATTTGTTTTCCCCAATTATCAGGAACCCTAACCCTAGATTTTGGTATGAAGACTGATTCATCTCATATGTGTAGGTTGAACCCGATTTTTAGGGTTTGGGTTAGAGGGATTCATGGGTTTTAGGTGAATCTATTTTTCTGCACTCTTCGTGTTTGTGGAAATGTTTATTAGGGGTTTTGCCTATCCTTGTGTTTTAATTCTGTATATTTTGATACATAAATCTATATACCTAAATATATTTGTGTTATTGTAGTGTGTATCGTGTGTCCCCGTGTCTTGGGGATGTCAGACACGGTGGGATCTGGGTGTGCAATCGGGTTTGTGCACTGTGGGGGATCTTCCCTGTGCAGTCGGGCATTGGTTTACTGTGTAGTCTGAAGTTTAGGGATTCTGTGCAGTTGGTCTGTGTGTAGGTATTGAGTATCAGTAATTATGTCAACCTATGGGTGAACAATGTATTTTCTGTGCACGTTTGGGTATTTCGTTGGAACTGTGTTTATCGACAAGGGATGGGGTTCTTGTATCAGAGCCTATGTGAGTTTAGAGTGTCAGTATCTAGGGAGTGTTAGAGTGCCAGTAGATATATGTTGGTCCTAGAAATTAGACACTGTGGGTTGTATCAGTAGGATTGTAGGTTTAGAATATCAGTGGGATTTGGGGGTTTCACTACTGTGAGTTTTTATGTATCAGTGTTGAGTCTTGTGTTCAGTTATGTATTGCAGTGTGGTGTATGAGAATTCCCAGGTAAGTGTTGTACATATGTTCTTATTTGGCTGTGTTTCAGTAGAAAGGTTAGGCAGTGCTGTGTATCTCAGTTAGTGTATCAATGAACCTGTGTCCATGTGTAATCAGGTTTGTGTGTGTATACTGTTAGTTTTGTGTCTCAATGTGAGGTGACTGTGTTAGGTATCAGTGAGGTGACTATGAGGATACTGTGTGGTGAGCAGTTTTGATGAATGTATGAGTGTGTTAGTGTCTCAGTGTTCAGTGAGTTCATTGTGTATAAGAGTTGGCTCAGTGAAGTGAGCTTGTGTGTAGTAGTTTAGAATCCTGTGTATTGTGCAGTAAGTTTCACAGTGTGTCTAGGACTGTGTCCTCAGATGTGACTGTATGTGTGTAGGTATCAGTTTTAGTCATGTGTAGGGTGTTGTGTATTAGCTAGATGGGAGAACTGTGAGTTAGAACTGAGTATTCAGTGTGTGCACTAGGAAAGTTCAGTATCTATGTTGGAATATCAGTGAGTGTATTTCTGTGTAGGTGTACCAGTGAATAGAGCCTATGTTGTGTGAGAATTTTTATGTGAGCTGAGAGTGTCTGTGTGTGTGTGTGCAGTGAATTGGGTAGCAGTGAGTGTATCCCTGTGTGAGCTGTGTGTGACTGTGAGTGTGTAGCAGTGTGTGTGAGTGATGGTTAATAGAATTAGCAGAGTGATAGAGTGTCTGTGTGTGACTGTATGTGTGAGAGTGATTTGTTTTGAGTTTCATTAGAGTGTTAGATTGATCCAGTGTCCTATGGAGGATTAGTGTAGGTGAACTAGTTGGGGATGTTACCTGGTTGGTCCTGCCAGTAGTCATACTTGTCTTAGATAAGCCAGGTATTGAAATCTGAACAGTTTCAGACTGTGGGTCTGTGTAGGAGTAGTATAAGATATGGGTAATAGTGTTGGTAAGGTATTGGTATAGGTTTGATGAGATACTAAGGTATATGTTATGGTGCAAGGTATTGGTCAAGGTATTCAAGATTAATTGGGTTATGAAAGATATTAGAATGATATAATAGGTATAGCTAAGGTATTAGAGATAGTAATTATATGGAGTTATATTATAAGTATAGAACATATAATATAGTGTATTTAGCTAGTATTGACCAAAAACCTAGAGTAGACTTAGTAACACCTAGTATAGACCTAGAAATGGCCTAACACCCCATTTCAAATTAGCTAATCACTTTTATTATTCCAAACACCATTTTAACATTGTTATCTTATATATAGGTCATTGTGATCCCACTTTGGACATCGATCCTCACATTTTGCTCAGGACCACAGGCGAGTACATTCTCTGACAGTTTTCATTGTTGATTACTTCTATAAATTGTAGTGTATTACATACTTGATTCCGACACTATGGATACACGGGTTAGCACCCTAGATTCCCATCATGAGGAGTCGTGATTGGAATCCATCGTGCTAGCTGGGGGATGGAGAACTATTAGTAGATTATGTGATCATATCCAAATCCTTTACATGCATCATAGCTCACCCCACTTCTCACGTTGGGTGCGGCCTGACCATCTTTCATGCATCATAGCTGTTATATATGATTAACCTGACCACTACATGCATCATAGCTAACCATATGGTTAGCCTGACCTACAAGAATCATAGTTAATCATATATAACCAGCCTGATCTAGTCCCAAGCCGATCACATAATAAACTGATATTTCAAACACTTAGCTAGATGTTATCTTTATTCAGATTTACTTGTTCTAGCATTCACTATTTATTGTTCATTGCTAGATGCTCTATTGTCTATTTTATTTCTCCTATACTTCTCATTTTCAGCATTTATTTCCATCTTGTATTCTTACACTGTTTATAGATTTTGTCAATTTAATGAAACTGCTGTTAGTGCTTGTGCTTCGCTCCAATCCTGACTGGGTAAACATTTTTCAGAGGACCTGGAGGACTTTTGCCCCACTCATTACGGCCCAGGATTAGAGGGTGATTTCACTCCAGAAACCCCAGAGGAGTTGCCTAGCCTAGATGAGAATTTACCTGGCTGTTCTTAGATTACTTTTTTCTGCATTTATTGTTTTAGACTGAGACTGAGTTGTATTTATTATTTGTGACTGTGTGAGGTCATTTAGACCCAGGATTTGAGTTGGATTATTGTGGTTGTTTTTATTAAAACTCTTTTCTATTCCCATCGTGCCATTATTTCTTATAGCTTGTGATTGAGTATATCATAGAACTGTGGATTATTTATCATTGTCCTCCGTGCGGAGTTGAGACTATTGACAGGATATATTATATGTTGAGACCTAGACAGCGTTCTACCGCCGATGCTGCGGCGTAGGCTGGACGTACCCACGACTCATGCCCAAATTCCGGGTGCGGGTCGTGACAAACTGTCCTTTCCTTGATGTCTTACATCTTGTGCCATATTGATTCTTTCTTTCGCTTTGTCTCAGGATGCCGCCTAAGACTAGATCACAGCAGGGGAGAGCAGCTTCTGAGAGGTCTGCGACATCCCGAGGGCCTGCACCAGTCACTTCTCCGGTGATTAGAGTGTCAGCAGCTTTCGAAGGTCCACCACCTACTCAGAGGACTATGCCAGCTGTATCTGAGGGGCTTTTACCTCCACCTTCTGTGCCAGTAGAGGCGTCACAGATGTTTACACTATTTCGTGAGATGCTCGAGGCACAGAGGGCTCAGTCAGAGGCACATCAGAGGCAGACCGACGTCCTACGGTAGGGCATCGAGAGTGCTCATTAGCTTTCTCGTGCTGTAGTTGAGAGAGGAGTTCCGGTCCAGCAGCAGGTTGTTCCTCAAGTTGCTCAGCTTCGGCCAGGCAACATTCAGGACTTCAAGAAACTGGAACCTAGGGTTTTCAAAGGGACGGAGGGCATCGTCTATGCTGATGATTGGCTCGAGGACATTGAGCATCTTATGAGGGTGTCCCGTCTTTCTGAAGATCTGAAGGTTGAGGCGGTAGGACTTCAACTGTTCGACGTTGCTCGTACTTGGTTCAGGAATGAGCCGGTTCTAGTTGACGCAGGACAATCTTGGGAGGTATTCAAGGACCTTTTCAAGAAGAAGTTTTTCGCTCGGATAGACAGGCTTGACTTGGGGAGACAATTTGAGAGTCTCATTCAGGGGAGCATGTCTGTGGAGGAATACGCTGCGGAGTTCGGTAGGTTGAGCCGATTTGCAGAGTATTTGGTGAGAGAGCCGGAGGTTCGAGCTATTCGTTTCTGAGAGGGTCTAAACTGGGAAGTGAAGATTCTCATTCCGTCTTTTTATGAGACATACTCGGAGATACTTGCGGAGACACGCAAGGTTGAGCGGGATCTGGGTTTGAAGACCAAGAGAGACCGTGATTCTTTTCAGGGGGCCAACGGCAGTGCAGTATCGGCCAAACGTCCTCATTTCCAGTCCAGACCTATCCAGCAGCCACAGCAGAACCAGACTCCAGCTAGAGCACCTTTTCACCAGGCACCTCAGCAGCAGAGACAGTTTCAGCAAGCTCCATGCAACTTCTGCAAGAAGCCTGGCCACATCTGGGAAGTTTGCAGGAGGAGGCTAGGAGTTTGTTTGTATTATGGTACTGAAGGGCATCAATCGAGGGAGTGTCCTCGTCGTGCAGTTCAGGGAGCAGCTCCAGCTCCGAGGACACAGACGAGACCACCTGCAGCACAGCCGAGGGGACCGCTTCTGACACAGTAGCAGCGTTTTGTCCAGCATCAACAGCAGGGAGGTGCTCGACAGGGACGAGCGTTTGCTATGACCGTCGAAGAGGAGGAACCTACCGAAGATGTTATCGCAGGTTCTATTCTTCTTGATTCCATTCCAGCTTTAGCTTTTTTTGATAGTGGTGCTTTCCATAGTTTTGTATCTGTTTCTTTTGCTCTGAAGCATGGTTTGGTAGCTGAGTCTTTGCTTAGGACTTGCAAGATCATGACCGGGGGAGGCATTATCCTGGTTAATGATATTTGCAAGGATCGGAGAGTTACTCTGGGAGGCCGGGAGTTGAGTACGTGTCTACTTGTAATGCCACTTTCGAGCTACGACATTGTACTTGGAATGGATTGGTTGAGTAGGCAATGTGCTAGCATAGACTGTAGAGGAGGTAGAGTTTTATTTGGTCCGCCAGAAGAGCCAGAGTTCGAGTTTGCTAGAGGAGCTGCGGAGCAGGGAGAAGGCATTATTTGTGGAGCTATGGTGGAAGACAAGGAGTTGCCGCATCCGTTGATAGCAGAATTCTTGGATGTGTTTCCTGAGGAATTGCCAGGATTGCCACCAGATCGAGATGTTAAATTTTCTATAGACTTGGTGCCAGGTGCAGAACCAATTTCACAGCATGTCTATAGAGTAAAAAATAGCGAGCTGGTCGAGTTGAAGAAGCAGGTGGACGAATTACAGGATAAGGGGTTTATCAGATCGAGTTCTTCACCATGGGGAGCCCCGGTATTGTTTGTACCGAAGAAGGATGGATCGATGCGTATGTGCATTGATTACAGGGCTTTGAATAATCTCACTATCAAGAATAAGTATCCTTTGCCACGGATTGATGATCTGTTTGATCAGTTGAGTGGTGCGAAGGTATTTTCTAAGATAGATTTGAGATCAGGCTACCATCAGGTGAAGGTGAAGCCGAAGGATATACCGAAGACTGCTTTTAGAACTCGGTATGGTCAGTACTAGTTTATGGTGATGCTGTTTGGTTTGACTAATGCACCGGCGGTATTTATGAACTTGATGAACAAGGTGTTCCACCAGTACCTTGACAAGTTCGTGGTGGTGTTCATCGATGACATACTCATATACTCGAGGACACTGGAGGAGCATGAGGAGCATTTGAGGATTGTGTTGGATGTGCTGAGGAAGGAGAAGTTGTATGGGAAGTTGTCCAAATATGAGTTTTTCTTGGACAAGGTAGAATTCTTGGGGCATGTTGTGACTGGTGATGGTATTTCAGTGGATCCGAAGAAGATTTCAGCAGTAGAATCTTGTAAGACTCCGAGTTCGGTAGCAGAGATCAGGAGTTTCTTGGGATTGGCAGGCTATTACAGGAAGTTTGTGCAAGTTTTTTCGAGGATTGTCGAGCCGATGACCAGACTCACGAGGAAGGATGCGGAGTTTGTTTGGATGGAGGATTGCCAGGTTTCTTTTGAGGAGTTAAAGAAGAGGTTGACATCTGCTCCTATTTTGACGTTGCCATCAGGGTCCGGAGGTTTCACTATTTATAGTGATGCATCGAGAAAGGGTTTAGATTATGTTCTTCAGCAGTATGGGAAAGTGATTGCCTATGCATCCAGGCAATTGCGTCCTCATGAAAAGAACTATCCTACCCATAATTTGGAGTTGGCAGCCGTCATCTTCGCTCTGAAGTTGTGGAAACATTATTTGTACGGAGAGCGTGTGTAGATCTTCACAGACCACAAAAGCTTGAAGTAAGTTTTCACGCAGAAGGAGTTGAACATGAGGCAGCGTCGGTGGTTGGAACTGATGAAGGATTTTGATATCTCTTTGCAATATCATCCTGGAAAAGCAAATGTAGTTGCCGATGCTTTGAGCAGGTATCCGGTAGCTATATTCTTAACGCAGGATCGATATTTGTTGGAGGACTTGGAGAGCTTGGGCATTGAGGTGATTGTTCCTGGGTGTGCTATGCAGATGTGGGGATTGCAGATACACTCAGATTTGATGGACAGGATTAAGGCAGCACAGTATGATGATGTATCTTTGAGGAGTATCAGAGCTCAGGTGAGAGCAGGATTGGAGGATGATTTCACTATTTCAGAGGATGGATCTTTGAGACATGGAGTTAGATTGTGTGTGCCTAGTGGGGAGTTGCATGAGGAGGTATTGTAGGAAGCGCATCGCTCTCAGTATTCCATACATCCAGGTGCTAACAAGATGTATCGGGATATGCGAGAGTGTGTGTGGTGGTATGGCATAAAGAGGGAAGTGGCACAGTTTGTATCCTGATGCTTAGTGTGCCAGCAGGTGAAAGCCGAGAGGCAGAGGCCAGGAGGGTTACTTCAGCCATTACCCATTCCAGAGTGGAAGTGGGAACACATTACTATGGATTTTGTGTCCGGACTTCCACGATCTCCAGGAGGGAAAGACGCGATTTGGGTCATTGTTGATAGGTTGACCAAATCGGCCCACTTTTTGCCTTTCAAGGTGGGTTTGTCTACGGAGAAGCTGGCAGAGATATATGTGAGGCAGATCGTTAGGATACATGGAGTTCCCGTCAGCATAGTCTCAGATCGGGATAGTCATTTCACTTCTCATTTCTGGAGGAGTTTGTAGGAGAGTTTGGGCACTCAGCTCAAATTCAGTACTGCATATCATCCCCAGACAGATGGGCAGTCTGAGCGGACTATCCAGACTCTCGAGGATATGTTGCGCACCTGTGTACTAGATTTCGGGGGTTCTTGGGAGGACCATCTCCATTTGGTAGAGTTTGCTTACAACAACAGTTACCAGGCCAGTATAGAGATGTCACCTTTTGAAGCTCTATATGGTCGGAGGTATCGTACTCCTTTGTCTTGGAACGATGTTGTAGAGAGAGTTTTGCTTGGGCCAAAGATGGTTGTGGATGCAGCGGAGAATGTTCAGTTGATTAGAGACAGACTTCGAGTGGCGCAGGACAGACAGCGGCATTGGGCCGATAGCCATCGAAGACCTTTGGAGTTCGAGGTATAGTTTAGATTTCGTTTGTGCTTGTTCTTGTTTGTTATAGATTAAGTTCTTAAGTTGGTGTTTTGTTCTAGGTGGGTGGTTTGGTGTTTCTGAGGATTTCTCCGACATGAGGCACGATTCGCTTCGGTGGAGGCGGAAAGCTTAGTTCGCGATTCATCGGACCTTTTACTATTCTAGAGAGGGTCGGTGCAGTTGCTTATAGATTAGACTTGCCACCTGCATTGGAGGGAGTGCACAACGTGTTTCATGTGTCGCAGTTGAGATGATACGTGGCAGATCCTAGTCATGTATTGGATCACTCAGAGATAGAGGTGGGCCCTACTCTTAGCTTTCCAGAGCAGCCAGTTGAGATTCTGGATCGGAGAGAGAATGTACTGAGGAACCAGACTATTTCTTTGGTACGCGTCGCATGGAGGCATCACTCTCCGGGGGAGTCTACCTGGGAGAGAGTGGATGACATGCGAGAGCGTTATCCATATTTGTTTGTACCTTGAGGTATGTTATTTTCTAGTTATGTTCTGTTCATTAGGTAATTGTGATTCTTTAGTTCTGTTCTGTGATTTTTCTGGGGGTAGTTTTTATCTTTAAATTTCGAGGACAAAATTATTTTAAGGAGGGTAGACTTGTCACTACCACATTTTAGGAAAAAGGGTATTTTAGTAATTTCTTATTTAAATAAATTTTGTGCATGATAAATAATTTTTGTTGTATTATTTAATTGTTGTTGGATGTTATTTAATTATTTTAGACTTATTTTAGTGGACCCAACTAGTGTAGTTTGGACCCATGGACCAACATGAATTAAATAGTTAGACTTGGCCCATTTAGAAAGCCCATGGTTAAGGAGATGGATTAAATTAATTAAATGATTAGACTAGAAGCTTCCTTCCTTAATTATTTCTTCCTGAGAGGCCCCAAGGGGTACATTGGACATTTTACAATTTCTTGGGGAAGGGGGCATAGCCGGCCTATATTAGAGGGGGGAAAATTTCTCTCTCCTCTCATTCTCATTCCAAATCTAGATCTAGAATTTTCCACTCCCAAATTCCCTCCATTCCCATTCCAATTCCCCACCAAATTCATTCCAAATTCTTCCCAATTCACCATTAGAAAGTTGAGAAGCAAGGATCTAGAAGGAGGAAGCAAGGATCTACAAAGAGGAGCAAGGATCTATAATTTGGAAGCAAGTTTATCTCAATTGGAGGTTTCATTGGGAATCCATCTCCCAATAGGTATAATTCAGTTTTTCTCATTAAAATAGCTTCTAAATCTGAGATTTAATCATGTAAAATCAACCCATATGTATGTACTACCCAAAGAACTTTGTTTTATGTTCATAGGAGGCCCATGGAGAAAGTTATGGTACTTTTTGTGTCAATTTTGTTGGAATTCCGAATTTACATTTTGTTGTGTGTGTTAATTGATCCTATAGATCAATTGGGCATGTGCTTATGTGTTTGGGGCTTGTGTCGTGTCCATATTTGGTACTTGTGGTTCGTATCCCAACTATTTGGTGATACGTGTCATTTTGGGGGTTTTCCTCCGACACGGGGCTTTGTACATGTCGTATTTTGATACGGACACATAGATCTACTTTTGATATTTTGATTTGTTCATAAATATTATTTGTGACTTGTTTGTGTCCTTCGGGGTACATTTGGTTGTGTGTTGGACTCGTGTCACATGCGTATCCTAGATCTAGTGGGATACGGTGTAAAACTTTCCAATTTGGTGTGTTTATGTGTAGATCTAATTAATTATGCTTTAAATTCTTTATTTATAATTAGTAAATATATATATAGATATTATATATTTTAGTGTATTTATTATGGTATTTATTGTAGCATAGATCTATATATTTCTATGTGTTCTAATGTGATGTATAAATATATATGTAGCTTCTTGCATGCAATTATATATGTACTTATGTTAATAAAATAATTTATACATAAATATTTTATAAAATATATTTATGTGTTTAAATGTGTAATTATATTATTTATAATTATTATATAATTATTTGTATATTAATGAATGTATTTTTATGTGTGCTTCTAGCCATGTAAAATATGTACATTAATATGTGCATTGTGTTTAGTAATTATTAATATTTAAATGTGTAAGTTTATGTGTATATAAATATAAGTGTATATATTTATATTAATTGTTTTATATATATAGATATTGTTTTATATATTTATGTTTTTATATATATATATATTTATATATATATATAGTTTACTTTTGGTAACAGTGGGTTTAATGATAGTTGAAAACTGTCATTATTCGGTCGGATACAGCAGCCGCTGTAGCTTTTGGGCATTTAATGACAGTTCTGTCATTAAATGCAGCGGCGGGAAAACGCAGCGATTTTTCATGACAGTTTTCTGCGACAGTTTAACTGTCAGCAAATCCGAGGCAGCAGTGGTTTATTATTCGGCTTTTCTGTGACAGTTCTTCTGTGACAGTCAGACTGTCACTATAATTCTATTTTATATATTTGTATTTCAGTTCACTGTTTCAGTGATAAATTGGCAGATTTAAATTATATTTTATATATTATAATTGTATATATATATATGTATATATATGTGCTTTTGTGTAGTATAATACTAGTAGTGATATATTATTTTATTTGTATAAATATTGGTTTGTATATACATTATATTAGAGTGTATAATATTGTATCATAAGTATACTTTGTGTGGGTACCAATGGGGATCAAACCTTGATTCCTAATTGTTGTATTTTTATTTCTATATTATTTATATAGATGTCTTGTGAGGTTGACCTTGGTTTGACCATGTTTGACCTTAGTTGACTTTAGAGTTGACCATAGTTGACTTTTAACTTAGAATTGATTTATTGACCTAGAAGTTGACTAGTTTGACTTGTTCTCTTTCCGGGACCTTGTTTTAATGTGGTATTCCATATCTAGGTCTTCGAGGCACCGAGTCAGACATCTGTGAGACTTTTCATTTGGACTTCAGGCGATTATATTCTCTGATAGTTTCTTATTTATGATATCCTCTATGCTTGTTGTATCTAGTGTAGATATACATGTTTCTCTTGACACTATGGTTACACGGATTGGTATATCCGGATCTCGTCATGAGATGTTATTCCTTGGTATATGGTGTATATGGTGCAAGTATTGTTTCATTGGTTATCTTGTACATGTACAGACACCGATTTTTGGGAGGAGTCGCTCTCTTCTTGGGGAATCTAGTGCCATAGCATACCGTGGTTGGATGTATTATACCAGTTGGGGGTGGGGAGTATTAGTATAGATATGTGATCAAATCCCTATTGAATAAAGTATTGGTAAGCGAATAGTGTTGATCATGCACCGCACGTATGATTAGCCAGGCTGCATTGTATCTTGCCCAAGCCGATCACATGTTAAGCTAGTACTCACACACTTAGTCATTAGTATTATTGTTTCATTGGCATATTATTCATTATTGTATTTCTTTCCAGTATTTCCTTATTGTCTATATATCTCTTGTATCTATTTTGTGCATCTTGTTTATCCACAGCTATTTACTGTTACATAGTTTTTATCATGGATTAGAACTGCTGTTAGAGATGTACTCTGCTCCTTTCCTGACTGAATATATTTTTTCAGATGACACTGAGAAGTACCCTACCTATTATGGACCCCAGGATATTGTGGATTTAGATTCGGAGACCCTGGCTCAAGAGGGACTTATCCCAACTGAGACAGTTGACCCTGGAGTGTAGCTTTGTAGTATGATAGTATTCTTTTGTACTGGATTTGTCTCCAGCTTATTTTTGTTACTCTTCAGACTCATTGATGTATTATTTTAACTCATGAGTTGTATGATGACTATTCTATTCTTATCTGATTTCGTGCTCATTCTATCTTAGTTCTGTGATTGAGTATTCTATCATTATTGGTGGTTCATTACTTTAGATAGACTATCTAGACAGCGTTCTACCGCCGATTCTACGGTGTAGGCTGGGCGTTGTTTCCGACTAGTATCCTTACATCGGGTACGGGTCGTGACACATTTTTGGTGGTGGCCCATACAGGTCTAGCTTTACAAGTATGTGATGTCGTGGTAGTGCGACAACTTAGTTGTACTACTGCGAGCCTGCGATAGGATATTGGATATAGGCTGAGATACTCAATCACATCTAGGAAAATTCTTTTGATTCAACTATTCTTCCTTGACATTGATACTTGATCCCTTAAACTGTCCTTTCCTTGATGTCTTACATCTTGTGCCATATTGATTCTTTCTTTCGCTTTGTCTCAGGATGCCGCCTAAGACTAGATCACAGCAGGGAGAGCAGCTTCTGAGAGGTCTGCGACATCCCGAGGGCCTGCACCAGTCATTTCTCCGGTGATTAGAGTGTCAGCAGCTTTCGAAGGTCCACCACCTACTCAGAGGACTATGCCAGCTGTATCTGAGGGGCTTCCACCTCCACCTTCTGTGCCAGTAGAGGCGTCACAGATGTTTACACTGTTTCGTGAGATGCTCGAGGCACAGAGGGCTCAGTCAGAGGCACATCAGAGGCAGACCGACGTCCTACGGCAGGGTATCGAGAGTGCTCATTAGCTTGCTCGTGCTGTAGTTGAGAGAGGAGTTCCGGTCCAGCAGCAGGTTGTTCCTCAAGTTGCTCAGCTTCAGCCAGGCAACATTCAGGACTTCAAGAAACTGGAGCCTAGGGTTTTCAAAGGGACGGAGGGCATCGTCTATGCTGATGATTGGCTCGAGGACATTGAGCATCTTATGAGGGTGTCCCGTCTTTCTGAAGATCTAAAGGTTGAGGCGGTAGGACTTCAACTGTTCGACGTCGCTCGTACTTGGTTCAGGAATGAGCCGGTTCTAGTTGACACAGGACAATCTTGGGAGGTATTCAAGGACCTTTTCAAGAAGAAGTTTTTCGCTCGGATAGACAGGCTTGACTTGGGGAGACAATTTGAGAGTCTCATTCAGGGGAGCATGTCTGTGGAGGAATACGCTGCAGAGTTCGGTAGGTTGAGCCGATTTGCAGAGTATTTGGTGAGAGAGCCGGAGGTTCGAGCTATTCGTTTCTGAGAGGGTCTAAACTGGGAAGTGAAGATTCTCATTCCATCTTTTTATGAGACATACTCGGAGATACTTGCGGAGGCACGCAAGGTTGAGCGGGATCTGGGTTTGAAGACCAAGAGAGACCGTGATTCTTTTTAGGGGGCCAACGGCAGTACAGTATCTGCCAAACGTCCTCATTTCCAGTCCAGACCTATCCAACAGCCACAGCAGGACCAGAATCCAGCTAGAGCACCTTTTCACCAGGCACCTCAGCAGCAGAGACAGTTTTAGCAAGCTCCATGCAACTTCTGCAAGAAGCCTGGCCACATCTGGGAAGTTTACAGGAGGAGGCAAGGAGTTTGTTTGTATTATGGTACTGAAGGGCATCAATCAAGGGAGTGTCCTCGTCGTGCAGTTCAGGGAGCAGCTCCAGCTCCGAGGACACAGACGAGACCACCTGCAGCACAGCCGAGGGGACCGCTTCTGACACAGTAGCAGCGTTTTGTCCAGCATCAACAGCAGGGAGGTGCTCGACAGGGACGAGCGTTTGCTATGACCGTCGAAGAGGAAGAACCTACCGGAGATGTTATCGCAGGTTCTATTCTTCTTGATTCCATTCCAGCTTTAGCTTTTTTTGATAGTGGTGCTTTCCATAGTTTTGTATCTGTTTCTTTTGCTCTGAAGCATGGTTTGGTAGCTGAGTCTTTGCTTAGGACTTGCAAGATCATGACCGGGGGAGGCATTATCCTGGTTAATGATATTTGCAAGGATCGGAGAGTTACTCTGGGAGGCCGGGAGTTGAGTGCGTGTCTACTTGTAATGCCACTTTCGAGCTACGACATTGTACTTGGAATGGATTGGTTGAGTAGGCACCGTGCTAGCATAGACTGTAGAGGAGGTAGAGTTTTGTTTGGTCCGCCAGAAGAGCCAGAGTTCGAGTTTGCTAGAGGAGCTGCGGAGCAGGGAGAATGCATTATTTGTGGAGCTATGGTGGAAGACAAGGAGTTGCCGCATCCGTTGATAGCAGAATTCTTGGATGTATTTCCTGAGAAATTGCCAGGATTGCCACCAGATCGAGATGTTGAATTTTCTATAGACTTGGTGCCAGGTGCAGAACCAATTTCACAGCATGTCTATAGAGTAAAAAATAGCGAGCTGGTCGAGTTGAAGAAGCAGGTGGACGAATTACAGGATAAGGAGTTTTTCAGATCGAGTTCTTCACCATGGGGAGCCCCGGTATTGTTTGTACCGAAGAAGGATGGATCGATGCGTATGTGCATTGATTACAGGGCTTTGAATAATCTCACTATCAAGAATAAGTATCCTTTGCCACGGATTGATGATCTGTTTGATCAGTTGAGTGGTGCGAAGGTATTTTTTAAGATAGATTTGAGATCAGGCTGCCATCAGGTGAAGGTGAAGCCGGAGGACATACCGAAGACAGCCTTTAGAACTCGGTATGGTCAGTACTAGTTTATGGTGATGCCGTTTGGTTTGACTAATGCACCGACGGTATTTATGAACTTGATGAACAAGGTATTCCACCAGTACCTTGACAAGTTCGTGGTGGTGTTCATCGACGACATACTCATATACTCGAGGACACCGGAGGAGCATGAGGAGCATTTGAGGATTGTGTTGGATGTGCTGAGGAAGGAGAAGTTGTATGGAAAGTTGTCCAAATGTGAGTTTTTCTTGGACAAGGTAGAATTCTTGGGGCATGTTGTGACTGGTGATGGTATTTCAGTGGATCCGAAGAAGATTTCAGCAGTGGAATCTTGTAAGACTCCGAGTTCGGTAGCAGAGATCAGGAGTTTCTTGGGATTGGCAGGCTATTACAGGAAGTTTGTGCAAGTTTTTTCGAGGATTGCCGAGCCGATGACCAGACTCACGAGGAAGGATGCGGAGTTTGTTTGGATGGAGGATTGCCAGGTTTCTTTTGAGGAGTTAAAGAAGAGGTTGAAATCTGCTCCTATTTTGACGTTGCCATCAGGGTCCGGAGGTTTCACTATTTATAGTGATGCATCGAGAAAGGGTTTAGGTTATGTTCTTCAGCAGTATGGGAAAGTGATTGCCTATGCATCCAGCCAATTGCGTCCTCATGAAAAGAACTATCCTACCCATGATTTGGAGCTGGCAGCCGTCATCTTCGCTCTAAAGTTGTGGAAACATTATTTGTACGGAGAGCGTGTGGAGATCTTCACAGACCACAAAAGCTTGAAGTAAGTTTTCACGCAGAAGGAGTTGAACATGAGGCAGCGTCGGTGGTTGGAACTGATGAAGGATTTTGATATCTCTTTGCAATATCATCCTGGAAAAGCAAATGTAGTTGCCGATGCTTTGAGCAGGTATCCGGTAGCTATGTTCTTAACTCAGGATCGATATTTGTTGGAGGACTTGGAGAGCTTGGGCATTGAGGTGATTGTTCCTGGGTGTGCTATGCAGATGTGGGGATTGCAGATACACTCAGATTTGATGGACAGAATTAAGGCAGCACAGTATGATGATGTATCTTTGAGGAGTATCAGAGCTCAGGTGAGAGCAGGATTGGAGGATGATTTCACTATTTCAGAGGATGGATCTTTGAGATATGGAGTTAGATTGTGTGTGCCTAGTGGGGAGTTGCGTGAGGAGGTGTTGCAGGAAGCGCATCGCTCTCAGTATTCCATACATCTAGGTGCTAACAAGATGTATCGGGATATACGAAAGTGTGTGTGGTGGTATGGCATAAAGAGGGAAGTGGCACAGTTTGTATCCAGATGCATAGTGTGCCAGCAGGTGAAAGCCGAGAGGCAGAGGCCAGGAGGGTTACTTCAGCCATTACCCATTCCAGAGTGGAAGTGGGAACACATTACTATGGATTTTGTGTCCGGACTTCCACGATCTCCAGGAGGGAAAGACGCGATTTGGGTCATTGTTGATAGGTTGACCAAATCGGCCCACTTTTTGCCTTTCAAGGTGGGTTTGTCTACGGAGAAGCTGGCAGAGATATATGTGAGGCAGATCGTTAGGATACATGGAGTTCCCGTCAGCATAGTCTCAGATCGGGATAGTCGTTTCACTTCTCATTTCTGGAGGAGTTTGCAGGAGAGTTTGGGCACTCAGCTCAAATTCAGTACTGCATATCATCCCCTGACAGGGTAGTCTGAGCGGACTATCCAGACTCTCGAGGATATGTTGCGCACCTGTGTACTAGATTTCGGGGGTTCTTGGGAGGACCATCTTCATTTGGTAGAGTTGGCTTACAACAACAGTTACCAGGCCAGTATAGAGATGTCACCTTTTGAAGCTCTATATGGTCGGAGGTGTCGTACTCCTTTGTCTTGGGACGATGTTGGAGAGAGAGTTTTGCTTGGGCCAGAGATGGTTGTGGATGCAGCGGAGAATGTTCAGTTGATTAGAGACAGACTTCGAGTGGCGCAGGACAGACAGCGGCATTGGGCCGATAGCCATCGAAGACCTTTGGAGTTCGAGGTATAGTTTAGATTTCGTTTGTGCTTGTTCTTGTTTGTTATAGATTAAGTTCTTAAGTTGGTGTTTTGTTCTAAGTGGGTGGTTTGGTGTTTCTGAGGATTTCTCCGACACGAGGCACGATTCGCTTCGGTGGAGGCGGAAAGCTTAGTCCGCGATTCATCGGACCTTTTACTATTCTAGAGAGGGTCGGTGCAGTTGCTAATAGACTAGACTTGCCACCTACATTGGAGGGAGTGCACAACGTGTTTCATGTGTCGCAGTTGAGATGATACGTGGCAGATCCTAGTCATGTATTGGATCACTCAGAGATAGAGGTGGGCCCTACTCTTAGCTATCCAGAGCAGCCAGTTGAGATTCTGGATCGGAGAGAGAAGGTACTGAGGAACCAGACTATTTCTTTGGTACGCGTCGCATGGAGGCATCACTCTCCGGGGGAGTCTACCTGGGAGAGAGAGGATGACATGCGAGAGCGTTATCCATATTTGTTTGTACCTTGAGGTATGTTATTTTCTAGTTATGTTCTGTTCATTAGCTAATTGTGATTCTTTAGTTCTGTTCTGTGATTTTTCTGGGGGTAGTTTTTATCTTTAAATTTCGAGGACAAAATTATTTTAAGGAGGGTAGACTTGTCACTACCACATTTTAGGAAAAGGGTATTTTAGTAATTTCCTATTTAAATAAATTTTGTGCATGATAAATAATTTTTGTTGTATTATTTAATTATTGTTGGATGTTATTTAATTATTTTGGACTTATTTTAGTGGACCCAACTAGTGTAGTTTGGACCCATGGACCAACATGAATTAAATAGTTAGACTTGGCCCATTTAGAAAGCCCATGGTTAAGGAGATGGATTAAATTAATTAAATGATTAGACTAGAAGCTTCCTTCCTTAATTATTTCTTCATGAGAGGCCCCAAGGGGTACATTGGACATTTTACAATTTCTTGGGGAAGGGGGCATAGCCGACCTATATTAGAGGGGGGAAAATTTCTCTCTCCTCTCATTCTCATTCCAAATCTAGATCTAGAATTTCCCACTCCCAAATTCCCTCCATTCCTATTCCAATTCCCCACCAAATTCATTCCAAATTCTTTCTAATTCACCATTAGAAAGTTGAGAAGCAAGGATCTAGAAGGAGGAAGCAAGGATCTACAAAGAGGAGCAAGGATCTACAATTTGGAAGCAAATTTATCTCAATTGGAGGTTTCATTGGAAATCTATCTCCCAATAGGTATAATTCAGTTTTTCCCATTAAAATAGCTTCTAAATCTGAGATTTAATCATGTAAAATCAACCCATATGTATGTACTACCCATAGGACTTTGTTTTATGTTCATAGTAGACCCATGGAGAAAGTTATGGTACTTTTTGTGTCAATTTTGTTGGAATTCCGAATTTACAGTTTGTTGTGTGTGTCAATTGATCCTATTGATCAATTGGGCATGTGCTTATGTGTTTGGGACTTGTGTCGTGTCCATATTTGGTACTTGTAGTTCGTATCCCAACTATTTAGTGATACGTGTTATTTTTGGGGTTTCCCTCCGACACAGGGCTTTGTACATGTCGTATTTTGACACGGACACATAGATCTACTTTTGATATTTTGATTTATTCATAAACATTATTTGTGACTTGTTTGTGTCCTTCGGGGTATATTTGGTTGTGTGTTGGACTCGTGTCACATGCGTATCCTAGATCTAGTGGGATACGGTGTGAAACTTTCCAATTTGGTGTGTTTATGTGTAGATCTAATTAATTATGCTTTAAATTCTTCATTTATAATTAGTAAATATATATAGATATTATATATTTTAGTGTATTTATTATGGTATTTATTGTAGCATAGATCTATATATTTCTATGTGTTCTAATGTGATGTATAAATATATATATGTAGCTTCTTGCATGCAATTATATATGTACTTATGTTAATAAAATAATCTATACATAAATGTTTTATAAAATATATTTATGTGTTTAAATGTGTAATTATATTATTTATAATTATTATATAATTATTTGTATATTAATGAATGTATTTTTATGTGTGCTTCTAGCCATGTTAAATATGTACATTAATATGTGCATTGTGTTTAGTAATTATTAATATTTAAATGTGTAAGTTTATGTGTATATAAATATAAGTGTATATATTTATATTAATTGTTTTATATATATAGATATTATTTTATATATTTATGTTTTTATATATATATATTTATATATATATATAGTTTACTTTTGGTAACAGTGGGTTTAATGACAGTTGAAAACTGTCATTATTCGGTCGGATACAGCAGCCGCTGTAGCTTTTGGGCATTTAATGACAGTTCTGTCATTAAATGCAGCGGCGGGAAAATGCAGCGATTTTTCGTGACAGTTTTCTGCGACAGTTTAACTGTCAGCAAATCCGAGGCAGTAGTGGTTTATTATTCGGCTTTTCTGTGACAGTTCTTCTTTGACAGTCAGACTGTCACTATAAGTCTATTTTATATATTTGTATTTCAGTTCACTGTTTCAGTGATAAATTGGCAGATTTAAATTATATTTTATACATTATAATTGTATATATATATATATGTATATATATGTGCTTTTGTGTAGTATAATACTAGTAGTGATATATTATTTTATTTGTATAAATATTGGTTTGTATATACATTATATTAGAGTGTATAATATTGTATCTTAAGTATACTTTGTGTGGGTACCAATGGGGATCAAACCTTGATTCCTAATTGTTGTATTTTTATTTCTATATTATTTATATAGATGTCTTGTGAGGTTGACCTTGGTTTGACCATGTTTGACCCTAGTTGACTTTAGAGTTGACTATAGTTGACTTTTAACTTAGAATTGATTTATTGACCTAGAAGTTGACTAGTTTGACTTGTTCTCTTTCCGGGACCTTGTTTTAATGTGGTATTCCATATCTAGGTCTTCGAGGCACCGAGTCAGACATCTGTGAGACTTTTCATTTGGACTTCAGGCGAGTACATTCTCTGATAGTTTCTCATTTATGATATCCTCTATGTTCGTTGTATCTAGTGTAGATATACATGTTTCTCTTGACACTATGGTTACACGGATTGGTATATCCGGATCTCGTCATGAGATGTTATTCCTTGGTATATGGTGTATATGGTGCAAGTATTGTTTCATTGGTTATCTTGTACATGTACAGACACCGATTTTCGGGAGGAGTCGCTCTCTTCTTGGGGAATCTAGTGCCATAGCATACCGTGGTTGGATCTATTATACCAGTTGGGGGTGGTAAGTATTAGTATAGATATGTGATCAAATCCCTATTGAATAAAGTATTGGTAAGCGAATAGTGTTGATCATGCACCGCACGTATGATTAGCCAGGCCGCATTGTATCTTGCCCAAGCCGATCACATGTTAAGCTAGTACTCACACACTTAGTCATTAGTATTATTGTTTCATTGGCATATTGTTCATTATTGTATTTCTTTCCAGTATTTCCTTATTGTCTATATATCTCTTATATCTATTTTGTGCATCTTGTTTATCCACAGCTATTTACTGTTACATAGTTTTTATCATGGATTAGAACTGCTGTTAGAGATGTACTCTGCTCCTTTCCTGACTGGATATATTTTTCCAGATGACACTGAGGAGTACCCTACCTATTATGGAACCCAGGATGTTGTGGGTTTAGATTCGGAGACCCTGGCTCAAGAGGGACTTATCCCAACTGAGACAGTTGACTATGGAGTGTAGCTTTGTAGTATGATAGTATTCTTTTGTACTGGATTTGTCTCCAGCTTATTTTTGTTACTCTTCAGACTCATTGATGTATTATTTTAACTAATGAGTTGTATGATGACTATTCTATTCTTATCTGATTTTGTGCTCATTCTATCTTAGTTCTGTGATTGAGTATTCTATCATTATTGGAGGTTCATTACTTTAGATAGACTATCTAGACAGCGTTCTACCGCCGATTTTGCGGCGTAGGCTGGGCGTTGTTTTCGACTAGTATCCTTACATCGGGTATGGGTCGTGACAGTACGGCGATCCCTACTATCAACAAACTCATTTCGGGTTAGGGTATACCACCTCCCTCGTAACTCCTGAGTCAAACGAGGATGTCTTTTCCTCCTCTCAAAATGGCTCAGCGTCCTCCGACTCATCTCATGCTCTCGAGCGAACATTATCAGTAAATATGGTAGTGACGGATTCCTTCGAATCAGACGAACAAGAATCTGAACTATTTGAGAATGACGCTTGGGCTCAACAAATGGATACACAATGGGAGTTCTGCTTCGAGAAGAGAGAACCGCCCACTGAAGACATAGTTATCCAGATTGACGTTGGGGATGAACTTTTGCCAAAGCCGATATTTATCAATAACAATCTTTCCGAAGCAGAAAGGGAAGAAGTTATTCAGCTGATAAAAGAATATATCGACGTCTTTACGTGAAATTATGAGGACATGCCAGGCCTTGATCCGAAGGTAGCAGCTACTCATAAGCTCAATATATTGTCCGATTCGAAGCCTGTGAAGCAGCACCAACGCCAGTTCCGCCCGGATATGATGGACGCCATTGAAGCTGATATCAAGAAGTTGATAGCCTACAGCTTCATCCGTGAAGAACAACATCCCGACTGGGTCGCCAATGTTGTCCCGGTCATGAAAAAAAATGGGAAAGTATGAGTCTGCATCGATTACCGAGATCTGAACGCAGCCTGCCCCAAGGATGAGTTTCCCCTTCCTATCACAGACGTCATGATTGACAATACATGCAGCTTTGAATGTATGTCTTTCATGGATGGATTTTCAGGATACAATCAAATCAAGATGCATCCTGAAGATGAGAAGCATACTGCCTTCCGGATGCCATTGGGGGTATATTGCTATACGGTCATGCCCTTCGGATTGAAGAATGCCGGGGCTATATACTAATGGGCTATGAGTAACATATTCCATGAGCATTTACGCAAGACAGTGGAGTATTACATGGACGATGTAGCTGTCAAAAGCCGTCTCAAGGATAATCACATCCAAGACTTGAAGACAGTATTTGAATTGATGCGCCAACATCAACTCAAAATGAATCCTATAAAGTCCTTTCTGGGGGTATCTAGTGGCAAATTTCTGGGATCTGTCATAACCGCCAAAGGCATTCAAGTGGACCTTGATAAAGTCAAGGCCATCTTAGAAATGCGACCGCCCCGCAATATGAGGGAACTCAGGGGATTTCAAGGTCGTCTGGCTTATATCCGGAGATTCATATCCAACCTCTCTGCGAGATGTCAGCCATTTTCTCGTCTCATGAAGAAAGGTGTATCCTTCGTATAGGACGAAGCCTATCAGCAAGCGTTCGGTGATATCAAGCGCTACCTCACTAGTCCGCCAGTTCTGGTGCCTCCTGTCATAGGAAGATCATTTGTGCTGTATGTTCGAGCGATGGATCATTCTCTAGGAGCTCTTCTAGCACAAAAGAACGAGATAGGTCACAAGCAGGCTATCTACTACCTCAGTAGGACGATGGTGGGAGCCGAACATCGGTACAATCCAGTGGAGAAAGAATGCTTGGCTCTGATGTTCGCTATTCAGAAAATGCGACAAAGAATGCTTGGCTCTGATGTTCGCTATTCAGAAAATGCGACACTATGTCACAGGCCAAACCATTCACATCATCTCCAGGATCAATCCTCTTTGGGTACTGATGAACAAGCCAAGTGTTCTTAATTCTTGACTCGCGACCTGGGCGATGTTATTAACATCGTATGACATGGTGTACGTCCCTCAGAAGTCCGTCAAAGGCCAAGCATTGGCTAACTTCCTAGCTGCTCATTCGATCCCGGAGGCCTCCAAGATGTACGAGGACATTCCCGACGAAGTTGCAGAGTGTAATTCCGCAATGGAAAGTGATGCATGGCAACTGTTCTTCGATGGTGCCTCCAGAACTGGTCCCAGGGGAAACATGGTTTCGGGAGTAGGAATTGTCCTGGTTACTCCTGATAAGCTTGTCATCTACCGAGCATATTCTCTTAGCGAGCCCTGTTCCAACAATATGGCAGAGTACAACGCTCTACTAATCGGTCTCCAAGTCGCTAAAGAATTGGGTGTCGAATCTCTGGAAGCTTTCGGTGATTCTCTGCTGATCGTCAATCAAGTCAGGGGAATATATGAAGTCTGAAATCCAGACCTCATCCCCTATCACCAAGCAACGGTTGAGATAGCCATGACATTCAAAGGATTCTTCTTAGAGCATGTACCTCGATCTCAGAATCTGGAAGCTGATGCCCTAGCCAGTCTAGCTGCAGATTTAGCTACCCCTATAAGAAGGCAGAATTCGGTAATCCTTCTTAACAGAGATTTATTCTGTGTGAAAAATAACTTTCACATAGAACGCAGCTACGCGATGGACACAGATCCTCCCGAGAGAGACTGGAGAGCTCCCTTTATAGATTTTGTAGCATACGGAATCTTGTCAGAAGATCCTAAAGAAGCAGTATCCGTCAAAAGACGATCATTACGCTTCTATTTCGACGCATCGTCATAATGTGTATATCGTCGGTCTTATGACGGACTATTATTACGATGTCTCTCTAGTGAGGAAGCACAGCGGATTATCCGTGAAGCCCACGACGGTGTATGCGGAACGCATCAATCCGGTCCTAAGCTACAGGATCGCATCAAGAGAATGGGCTATTACTGGCCTACTATGATCACAGACGCAATAAAGTATGCAAGACAATGCAGAGCCTGTCAGGTTCATGAAGACTTTATCCATCAACCTCCCGAACATCTACATCCTACGGTTGCGTCCTAGCCTTTCGAAGCATGGGGTATGGATATCATTGGTCCTATTTACCCGTCTTCTTCCAGAGGTCACCGGTTCATACTGGCCATCACGAATTACTTCTCCAAATGGGCAGAGGCGATCCCTCTTGCTGAAGTAAAGGCATCTAATGTGATCAGCTTCATCAAGCATCACGTCATTTACCGCTTCGGGATACCCCGAAGGATAATCCATGACAATGGGCCTCAATTAATCAGCCAAGCATTTTATCGATTTTGCGATAAAAATCGAATACAGAATGTCGCATCTACGACATACAATCCTGCTGCTAATGGTTTGGCGGAAGCTTTCAACAAAACCATTATCAAACTCTTGAAAAAGTTCGTCTCTTCGAACAAAAGGGATTGGAATGAGAAGCTGGGAGAATATCTCTGAGCATACCACACAAAGGTACGGGCACCGACAGGTTGTACCCCATTCTCATTAGTTTATGGGAGCGAAGCAGTTCTCCCCATCGAGATCCAAATTCCGTCACTCAGGATAGCCGTGGCTAATGAGTTGACTCAAGAAAAGAATGACCTGTTAAGGCTTCAAGAGCTAGAAGGATTAGACGAGAAACGCCTCCAAGCTCAACAGCGCATCGCGCTCTACCAAGTACGCATTTCCAGAGCTTTTGATCAAAAAGTGAAAGAAAGGGTGTTCAAAGTCGACGAGCTAGTTTTAGCCATAAGAAGGCCGATGATTCTTACTCACAGAAGTAAGGGCAAATTCTAGCCCAAATGGGAAGGCCCTTATGTGATCGAGACGACGTTCTCAAATGGCGCTTACAGGTTAGCCCAGCCTAATGGAAACCTGTTAATGGCTCCTATCAATGGCAAATTTCTGAAAAGGTACTATGCTTAACCTCCTCTGCTCAAGTAGAATATGGCGAAAATCTCATTCTGACAAAACTACTTCCAAAACGAAACTAGTTGGATCTTATTCTATCATATAACCTCTGAATAGATGTATCCTGGTAAAACTTACCAAGAGTATATCACGTCCATATTACCTCTGATATCACTTTTTACCCAAACCTGTCATTTATATTCCGAAATGATGGGTCTACAAAGTCAGATGAAAGCCTCTTTATTATTCCCAAAAGAAAAAAAAAAGTGCGAAAGTACATTGTAAAGCAAAAGCAAAAGTACATCATTTTGGGGGAGTGGTCAGGTCACGAAGCTGCTGTGCCAGTGCAGCCATCCTCTCAGTCCTGGAACCCAAGACATCATTGCAAGCCCGCTCCAGTCGTGCCTCATAATTGCTCATGAGGGACAATTCGGCTCTAGCCCGAAGGAAACCAGCATGGGCGACTCCTGCACGCGCCAAGTTATGTTGTGCTACGCCCAATCGGCTATCTGCCATAACTAGAGCTTCCGACGACTGAGAAGCCCACTCCTTTGCCTGAGCGAGTTTTGTTTCCATCTTGCGGACCCTCGCTACATTCCCTTCATGCTCAGTCTGGCACTTCGTTTGAAGAGCAATGGCCTCCTCCAGGACGGTTTTTCCTTCATCCATCTCCTGCTGATGTGTCTGGATGGATTTATTTACGCCTGCCATCTGTTTGGCAAGCCGCGCAGTCATGGAGTCGTATCTAGCCTGGACCAGATCTTCAACATTATCCCGAGCTAGCTGCAAGTATTCGTTAATGGGTTTCTCCAAACAATTAACTATCTCCTCCAGCGTATCAGCTAGCCCAGTATCGTCAAATTCTCGGACCGGCACTATCGCAGACTGGGAGGACCTCTTCAGCGACGCAAAACCCAGATTCTTCGTCAACACCATTGATATTAATATTTTCAAAGTGGCATAGAAGATGCTGGTATACTGCTCGATCAGCGCAGCTAGATCCGAATGGACGCCGGGAGTGGCCTCAATATTGGCAAGTCCCCCTCCAAGAACAACCACAGACGATGTTGCCACGGCCGTCACCTCAATAGGTGGTGCGACGAAAGAAGAAGCGCCAACACTGGACGAAGATACCAGCATACTCAAAGGAGGCGTTGTCACGCCCCAGTCCCAAATATGTAGGACTAGGAACACGTAAGCATGCCAGCCGCATGGATATGGCAACTCCAATATATGGAAACCAAATCCATACGTACGCTGTAATATGAATACAAAATCCACAAGTGGTATAAACATATGTCACAAGTCACAGGGTAAAATCTAAATCTCATCCACCAAAATCATATAGAGATAAATAAACAGTATCTATGAAACTAGATCTTAATAAGAAGTATTTAAGGATGATAGTTGGATGGAAACAAATCCACTACCAACTCAAATGGGAAAAGTAAATACAATATGAGTACAACACAATCAAGCCCAATATAAGTATACCAGCTATCGATCACGGCTCGAAGAGAAGACATCCACGAAGCATCTATAACCATCCAAATCTGCGCTCCTGCAAATACTCAAGAACAGGTACACCTAGCAGCGGACTAGGTCCTCAGAGGGACATAACAAGATACTTAAACACATGCCAATAAAGTACTGAAATAAATATCCAAAGGGGTCGCCTAACCGTCTACGTGAATGCAGTTAAGAACAACTTTCCCAACGCGTTGGCTACCTGGCTAAAATGGGATTGGCATAGTTCTCTTGGAGATCCAGGGGCCTACAAAGGCACGACGTCTTTCGAACACCGGAGGCCCGCCAAGTAGTATATATAGGGGTCATCATGACCGCGCATCTCCGGCGGAGCGTACGGGTTACACAAGGAAAGTGCAACGGAGCCCACACGTCTTACTTGTTGTTCTCCCCACCCCATGCTCTAAGCATGTCACATCCATGACACGATAATACCTCTAATAACTGCCCAGTCTACTAGCATGTAAAGTTTCTAACAGCAGTTATTCCTAACGCACGGTCCACACGTACAGGAGGCCAACCTGCACGCAAGTCCGTGATCTACATGAGACTCACAACTCGTGTAACAACTGTGTCACGGCCAATGAACCTAAAGATGCTACATGATAATGTGGTGGTCTCATAAACAGGATCAATGCAAATACATAAATAAAAACATACCGCTACGACACCGTCGCGCGTATTTTATATAACAGTTAAAATATATGAAAAGACAGAAAATAAAGATGCATGCAACATATGGAATAAAAATAACAGTACAATGGCAAGGTATACTTGCCTGACAAGGAAGTTGCAATGTACCAATAACCTGCTGCAGAAATTGCGCAGAACAATCCAATATCCTATGTACACATAAATATAATATAATAGAATCATTAGTCATTACACTAGCACATACTCAACCACATTTACACTGGAATCAGGGGGTATACTAGGGGTAACACTAGTCATCTAACACGGTCAATTACGCATTGAATTACGCGGGTGTCGCATCTTCAAGTACTGTACGAAATCAGTCAGTCAACTGACACGTGTCTATGCTAGTACGTTAGTGTACGCATGGCAGACAAATTCACAAGTTCTTAGGGTCAACATGGTCAAGGTAAGTATGGGATAGTCCACTATGTCCTAGGGTCATACAGTCTGAATATTTAGTCATAATTATCAATTAGCATTTACTTACATATATATTCATATAACTATATAATAATATAACCATTAATTTATTTTAATTTATTTAATTCTGGAATAATTACGCTAAAATCCTATTAACTATATAATAATATACTAGAATTTACGGCTCGTCTGAATTCAAATTCGTTTGGGAATTATGGCACATACAAATTTTGTATTGTGCACCGATGGTTAAATTCTAACCTAGAAGTTCTACAGAATTAACAGTATGTAAATACTTTAAATAAATTCTGGGAAAAATATATGTCGATGATCTCGACATTAGCTTTACGAAACTTTAAACGATTTATGATTCTGATTTCTGGTTCTCCCAGAATCGCGAAAACATCGAAATACGTCTATTTTTGGACATGCTGTCCTCTACGAATTTTCCAGAATTTAATACTAATAATTTAAAAAAACAATTTATATTATCAGAAAGCTAACCTCATTATCGTTCTAACAAAAAAAACTGGAGCGTGTTTGGAGTCCGGAGCTAGGAGATATCGTCTTTTTAATTCGTCATAACTAGTAGAAAATGAGGCTGAATTTATGACGAATTTTGACTATTTTTGGACGAAAAAGAAAGAAATTTGGGAAAGAAAAATATGAAGGATGAGGTATTTATAATGGTGGACACTACTTAATTAAATACAAATAGGATTGGTTAATTTGGATAGGATTATGATGAATTTAAATAAGGATAGGATATGCATGAAGTTAATTTCCTAGTAGGTTCAGGATTTGAATTAATTTAAAATAGAGTTTGAATTTATCTCAATAATTTATAATCTTAAATATAATTAAAGATAATACAAATAATTTATAAAATCTTATTAATATCTATTAACACTAAATTAGTATTTATCTAATATTAAGACTATATATATCCAAATAAATCCTAAATAATTTTAAAATCTAAATAAATTTCTTAAAATTCTAAATAAATTACAAAAAAATATAATTAAATATTTTAAACTAAAATAAATATTTGGTAGGAATGACATGCAAGTATGGTTGTATAGTAAATCATAGAAGTCCTAAAAATTTATGTTTTCTAAGTTTTAATTACCAAAAATTCTAGAAAAATCTCCAAAAATCTAAAATAACCTAAAATAATTCTAAATGAATATTTATATAAGTAAATTTATTAAGAAATTTATTTTTTAATTAACTAAGAGCATATTCTAAATAAATTCAACATATATAATAAATATAATAATATAAAATATACACAAAATACCTATTTTGGGTGAGGGAGTTTACAATCTACCCAACTTAAAATAATTTTATCCTCGAAATTAAAATAAGACATAATTTATTAAATCCTTCACATTCGTACATAAGGTATGTCAATCGCAATCTCTTCCAAAAATTTAAATAACAAAATCTATTCGAATCTATCGCGATCACTTCAAAATTAATATAACCACTGTTTAAATCAAAATTCAACCTGTCGTAATCTCTTCTCGATTTTTAAATAATCAACATCCAAATCTGACTCAAGTCTATATGAAATCCCACATCAAAATTTATATCATAATTTTCAACTATCATAATCTCCTCTAGACTTTGAACAATAAACAATTCTAATCAAATCTTATTCCTATTCTTAACTTAAGAATTTTGTACTATTCAAATATTTAAACTCAATTTACATCCTCAATATTTCAAATAGGTGACCCAACAATCAAAATTGAACTTTTAATTCAAATCATCAAATTATAAAATTTAAATCTAATTAACCAATTGTTCAAGTCTAAAATTCTATATTTATCTTCAAAATTTAAATCGATGATTCATCCTTCAATATTCAAAATTTAAATCATGTGCTCAAAGTATAAATATTGGGTCCTCAATATCAAGATTTTTAAAATTTATTAAATCCTCATTATCTTAATCCCTCTTTTAAAATTCTCCACATCTAAAATGACTTAATCTCTCAATCTAATCCTACTTGATCACAATCTAAAAGAATTCTCCTCAAGTTTAATACTGCAATTTCTATCCAACTTAGAATTTACCCATCTATCACATAAGGCTCTTACACTTAAGAAAAATATTCCTCAATTTATTTTCTTATGTCATTCAATCCTCAGAACTTTAACACCAACTATATCATATGTGATATGCCCTTAATCAATTATGAAAGATAGTCACCAAATAATGTGATTGGCCTATGGGGTATATCTTGTACTATCCGTGTATCACTTATATCCAAGCACGAGATTTCGTCTTTCCGAAACAAGGGAAGACGGAAAGCAACGGAAAAGAGTTCAAGGAGGGGTAATAGAATGGAAGTATGGGAATCAAAGGGTTTAAAGAATTCAAATGGGAATTGTCAAGACAGTTGTGGATTAAAATCTTAATTTGGTAATTTTCTATTCGCATGCTCACATCGGTGCAGTTATGTACTTGATATGATATGCTTTGTCGTATCTAGAGGATAAGTATATTCGTCTACTAATCACTACATATCTCAATCCACGTAAAGTAGTTATGCGAAGGGCGAACCAAGCGCACTAAGGTTAGCTAGACCCTAATACACTGATTCTGAAATGTATTATTGTGGGCCCCCAATAATACGTATGTCATGAACAAGCTCGATAAAGAATAAGCTTGCAAAAACTAGGCTATAATAGCAACATAAGTCAAGGTAGTGCAGCAAATATGAATACGCTAGATTATGATGAAAGAAGGTTCATAACAATTCAAATTCACAAAAACAAAAACAAAAGCAAAATAAGCAATAATAATGAAAGACTACACAATCTCTACAGTTGTCATACTAATTCCTTGTCTAAGTCGCTAGTCGACCAATAGGGACATGGACCTCTAAATTTTATCGTCTGAATAAACACTGTCGTCTTTGCTAGCATACAATTAATGTCATTCAGTTACACTTCATCAATGGATCACAGGGACTACGTGATACTAGGTGGTGAGGTATACTATCCAACTTAAAATAATTTAACTACTATTGTATTGCCTTAAGGATACCTACAAAAATAATCTTGCACATGTACATAGAACATAAACTCTTATTAGGTTCTCCTATTGCATTATATAGGTAAGGGTCAAGTGCTCATAGAACAGGTGTCAATCGTAGGGATAGAAGAGTTACTAGCCATTAAGGGGAAAGGGATTTAACTCGTATCGAGCTTTGGGTACAAATTTCGTGATTTAAAGCTAAGGGGTAATCATTAGGTCATAACCTAAGGGAACTACGCAACTATCAAATCCCAACTATCACGCACAAAATTCAAAGTTCAAATTACCAAGCTATACCCTAACAAACTACATGTCCTATCATAGAATAAGATTACTTGGCCTTCAATCATACGAGTTATGTGGCACGAGTTAAATGATAAAGAAAGAAGAATCATAATTTAGTCGTCACACAATTAGCGAACGCTAAGGTTGCAGGGGGACAAGTTATGAAATCAAAAATAGAGGGCTCTAGATAACATCATGGTTCTCTAAGGGGGTGGCATGCTAGTTGCCATATTCGGGGTATGATCAAGGGAAAGGGTTGATTACATTCCTCTAGGCTTCCTAAGGTGCTGTCTACGAGTAACAAGACAATGACATAAGTTTTATAGTTCTCTAATACTATCCAATTATGAGGGTTAGGTTCAGTCCTAATGTTCAATATTGGTTCTCCATTGGTTCCTCAATACTAGGGTCAAACATTATGGTAAAACTTCTAACTAACTCTAGTAGTGTCTATACTACTCTCAAGTCTTCATAATACATCAGGGGGTAATGGTAAATCAATTCTAAAGATAAGAAATTCTAGGGTTCACTAGATATTCTAAACTTAGTGGTGTGTCTATATTCTCGTTGTATTCTTAATAGGTGTGCTACTCTAATTATCATCCTAATAACAGGGGTTCCTATATTCTAGCAGAAGGCCATATATACTCAAGGAACTTATTAGGGAAGTACAGGAATCAAGCAGGATACAATTGTTCGAATAGATCATAGAGGAGGAAGGTGAATCATAGTCAATTGTGGATGAGATCCTATACTCTAGTCCTATGTGCAGGCTTGTTCGGTACAGTAACGTAACCGAGACAATATGCTCTTGACCTGCATGGGCCACCACAAAAACATGTCACGCCCCAGTCCCAAATATGTAGGACTAGGAACACGTAAGCATGCCAGCCGCATGGATATGGCAACTCCAATATATGGAAACCAAATCCATACGTACGCTGTAATATGAATACAAAATCCACAAGTGGTATAAACATATGTCACAAGTCACAGGGTAAAATCTAAATCTCATCCACCAAAATCATATAGAGATAAATAAACAGTATCTATGAAACTAGATCTTAATAAGAAGTATCTAAGGATGATAGTTGGATGGAAACAAATCCACTACCAACTCAAATGGGAAAAATAAATACAATATGAGTACAACACAATCAAGCCCAATATAAGTATACCAGCTATCGATCACGGCTCGAAGAGAAGACATCCACGAAGCATCTATAACCATCCAAATCTGCGCTCCTATAAATACTCAAGAACAGGTACACCTGGCAGCGGACCAGGTCCTCAGAGGGACATAACAAGATACTTAAACACATGCCAATAAAGTACTGAAATAAATATCCAAAGGGATCGCCTAACCGTCTACGTGAATGCAGTTAAGAACAACTTTCCCAACGCGTGGGCTATCTGGCTAAAATGGGATTGGCATAGTTCTCTTGGAGATCCAGGGGCCTACAAAGGCACGACGTCTTTCGAACACCGGAGGCCCGCCAAGTAGTATATATAGGGGTCATCATGACCGCGCATCTCCGGCGGAGCGTACGGGTTACACAAGGAAAGTGCAACGGAGCCCACACGTCTTACTTGTTGTTCTCCCCACCCCATGCTCTAAGCATGTCACATCCATGACACGATAATACCTCTAATAACTGCCCAGTCTACTAGCATGTAAAGTTTCTAACAGCAGTTATTCCTAACGCACGGCCCACACGTACAGGAGGCTAACCTGCACGCAAGTCCGTGATCTACATGAGACTCACAACTCGTGTAACAACTGTGTCATGGCCAATGAACCTAAAGATGCTACATGATGATGGGGTGGTCTCATAAACAGGGTCAATGCAAATACATAAATAAAAATATACCGCGACGACACCGTCGCGCGCATTTTATATAACAGTTAAAATATATGAAAAGACAAAAAATAAAGATGCATGCAACATATAGAATAAAAATAACAGTACAATGGCAAGGTATACTTGCCTGACAAGGAAGCTGCAATGTACCAATAACCTGCTGCAGAAATCGCGCAGAACAATCCAATATCCGATGTACACATAAATATAATATAATAGAATTATTAGTCATTACACTAGCACATACTCAACCACATTTATACTGGAATTAGGGGGTATACTAGGGGTAACACTAGTCATCTAACACGGTCAATTACGCATTGAATTACGCGGGTATCGCGTCTTCAAGTACTGTACGAAATCAGTCAGTCAACTGACAGGTGTCTATGCCAGTACGTTAGTGTACGCATGGCAGACAAATTCACAAGTTCTTAGGGTCAACATGGTCAAGGTAAGTATGGGATAGTCCACGATATCCTAGGGTTATACATTCTGAATATTTAGTCATAATTATCAATTAGCATTTACTTACATATATATTCATATAACTATATAATAATATAACCTAAAATTTATTTTAATTTATTTAATTTTGAAATAATTACTCTAAAATCCTATTTTAATTTTATTATTCTGATTTTTATGTTAATTCCTAAATTTTGTCCAAAGAAACTAAATTTTATCAACTCGAGACTCATGGCACGCAAATCGAGGCGATCTGTTGACCAAAAAGTCAACCAATACAAACTCGACTTTTATGCATGATTTTCTGTAGATTTTAGCATTAAAAATATATTGGAATTTACGGCTCGTCTGAATTCAAATTCGTTTGGAAATTATGGCACATACAAATTTTGTATTGTGCACCGATGGTTAAATTCTAACCTAGAAGTTCTACAGAATTAATAGTATGTAAATACTTCGAAATACATTCTGGGAAAAATATATGTCGATGATCTTGACATTAGCTTTCTGAAACTTTAAACGGTTTATGATTCTGATTCCTGGTTCTCCCGGAATCGCGAAAACATCAAAACACGTCTATTTTCAGACATGCTGTGCTCTACGAATTTTCTAGAATTTAATACTAATAATTAATAAAAAAATTATATTATCAGAAAGCTAACCTCATTATCATTCTAATAAAAAAAACTGGAGCGTATTTGGAGTCCGGAGCTAGGAGATATCTTCTTTTTAATTCGTCATAACTAGTAGAAAATGAGGCTGAATTTATGACGAGTTTTGACTATTTTTGGACGAAAAAGAGAGGAATTTGGGAAAGAAAAATATGAAGGATGAGGTATTTATAATGGTGGACACTACTTAATTAAATACAAATAAGATTGGTTAATTTGGATAGGATTATGATGAATTTAAATAAGGATAGGATATGCATGAAGTTGATTTCCTAGTAGGTTCAGGATTTGAATTAATTTAAAATAGAGTTTGAATTTATCTCAATAATTTATAATCTTAAATGTAATTAAAGATAATACAAATAATTTATAAAATCTTATTAATATCTATTAACACTAAATTAGTATTTATCTAATATTAAGACTATATATATCCAAATAAATCCTAAATAATTTTAAAATCTAAATAAATTTCTTAAAATTCTAAATAAATTACAAAAAATTATAATTAAATATTTTAAACTAAAATAAATATTTGGTAGGAACGACATGCAAGTATGGTCGTATAGTAAATCATAGAAGTCCTAGAAATTTATGTTTTCTAAGTTTTAATTACCAAAAATTCTAGAAAAATCTCCAAAAATCTAAAATAACCTAAAATAATTCTAAATTAATATTTATATAAGTAAATATATCAAGAAATTTATTTTTTAATTAACTAAGAGCATATTCTAAATAAATTCAACATATATAATAAATATAATAATATAAAATATACACAAAATACCTATTTTGGGTGAGGGAGTTTACAGGCGTTGTCGCAATGACAGGCTCGTCCTCCTCTTGAGATATCGGGACCTCGTCAGCAGGCGAGCCGGCACCCGAAGATGTTTCCTCTTCAAAATCAGCTACCTCCGTATCACCGCCAGGACCTGACACAGAGCCGAAGGGCGCATCTACACTACCCTCCCCGAAGAGATCTTTCCCTGAAAAGAGGACGAAAAGAAGTTAGTATCGAAATGATGATAAACTTTTCTAAAAAGAGACGTGAAGATGACATTTACCCATGGCCGACGGCATATATGTCGCATCTACGGCCTCTACAGCTAAATCATTTCTTAGCGATGCTAAGCAAGCTATCATACCTGGAGAAAGGGGTCTGCTAACTGACGCTGGCAAATAGTCTTCCAGGTCCTCGTCAAACTCCAACCGAGGCTCATCGGCTGGAATCTCGCTGGGTGCACAGACAGACACGACAGGAGTCTCTTCCGATGCTGACCCGGACAAAGGTATCCTTATTCGGCTCGGCCCCGAAGGTGACCTCGTTCCACTACCTGAAGCAGTAGCAGCGACGGCAGCCTCCAGCAGAGATTCTCCGGCACCACCAGCCGGAACTGAAGAGGTTCCCTCTCTAAAAGGCGAGGAACCTCAAATCAAAGAATCATCCCCAACATGGGGAGATGCAGGCTCACTTCCAGGAGCCTCAATACCAGGAATCCGGAGAGGACGATTAACCATCTTCTTCTTCCTCTTGCGAGGGGAAGTTTCCTACGGAATAGGAGCCCTTCGCTTCCCGGAGATTACCAAAGGCCCTGCAGGCAGAGGTACTTCACCCCTCGATACCGCCAACAGAGGCTCATCTGGAGTGACGGACTCCTCACCCTCGTCAGAAGAAACCGAAGGGACTTCGACTCCTCCCCCAGACGTGGAAGAGGGCACCCTAAAACTTCCATGCATGTCAAAATCGCGATAGAAGGTGTTCGTTGCCACATAGAACTGGGCATACGAGTGCAGGATGCGCAGCTCCGTGGAGAGTGTAATGACCGGCACGGTAAAAATCACTCCAGTGCAACCCATGAAGAAATATCGCCATCCTCTCGCTCCATCAATGAGTCCGCCCCTGGACCGGAAGCTGGTGACGGCGTTGCCCACGTGCAACTGATCATACCCAAACTGCCTAGCAAACCGGCTAGGCAGGTAGGGCTCCAAGAAGCAATGGTCTTCACTCCTGTATAGTAAATGGGAAGGTCTAATGCAGACCAACCAATTAAAAGCTTCAGTAGAAAGATTGGTCTTCTTTCTACCGAAATCCTCAAGCCTAATCCCCGATTGATTGTGATGTACGAAGGGGACAGTGCAGAAGAGCTTCCAGCTGTGACTGAAGCCCAGCGCCCGCCGACAGTCTAAAACCGTGGTCACATTCCAGGAAGATTTCTGGTAGTTCAACAAGAAACTAGCCCCTGAACTACTGCCGGAGCCGGGAGACATAACCCTGGGGTTATGAAGAATTAACCATCCCATCAGATACAGGTATGGCAATTCTACCCTGGGAAAGCTATCATGCCGAGTCTCATCGACGAGTAGCCCGTCAGTCATGGCCCTCAGGCCAGCTTGAATGCGGCACACCATGGCAGGAAGCAAGCCCGGTCTTGCCCCAAACACCAGACGCACTGCAGGCCATAGCGTGTTGCGGTAAATACGGTCCACAGATGCGACGCCAAGTACCACCACTCGGCGCAGCCATATGGAGAGGAAGCCAGCCAGTTGAGCTTCCCTGGACAGAGGCCTACGGCAGCGCCTCAAATAACTATAGGCCTTAGTGCCTACAGGATACTGCCCTACCCCTTCATCGAGGATCATGTCCGGAGCCCCAGCATCTACCATTAGATCGTCGACTACCTGAGCATTAAGCACGCTCAGAGGATTCACAAGCAGATCCTTGCCCTCCAACACCTTCTCCGGCTTAGCAGTCCTGGACCGGTGAAAGAAGAGGTAGGACGTCCATCTATTGATGTGAGCCAAATTTGAGGGCTCACCATAAAAAGTGGTGCAAGCAAGGTAGTGGCACATCAGCTCCTGGTATGCCTCCACTACCCGAGGGTCTGAATCCCCCATCTTCTGGTTCGTGGGAACATACTCTCCATATGGAGTATCCCCCATCGGCAGTCTCGAGATCTCTGCCATCTCATGAAGGGCCAATCCCAGCTCCCCCTGTGGAGTGGCGAAAGTCCCGGTGAGCGAAATATATTGCTCCATCAGTGCCAGAAACAGGTTGGGGTTAGAAGGTAACACAACACTGGTGGCACTCACAGCTGCAAACAGGCTAATGCTCTCCAACTCGGTCTGAAAATGCTTCAGGGCCCAATCAACTAAGCGAGCCCATCGAAGGTTTGCAGGGGTGATCCACCTACCGCACCGAGGGTTCACCTTGGTGTATACTCCCCCGTGCCCCATAAAATCATTACAGAAGGTCGATAATTGGAACGGCTGGATCACTAAGCTATCTTCACTTGGGACACTGCCCGGGTACAGTCCCATGAACATCATCACAAAGCCGAAAGGGCGGCTGACAAACAACCCCTGGTCAGCTCCTTTCAGATAAAAGATCTTCCCCGGCCTGCCGTGAAGATCGGGAGTCAGCGTCCACGACATCCGCCTGGAATGTGTAGCATGAAAGAAAGCCGAGATGGGATAGTCTCTCGACATCTTGGGCAGATACAAAACCAAGCTCCCGGCAGGGAAAACCCAGAGTTCTCTCTTGGGCTTCGTCTGGGAATTCTTGTCAATCATGTCCCCGAAGAGGAAAGCCAGCTTTAGGTACTGGTCCCCGTCTATGTACGTCAGGGGCTCCCCGTTGATCAGGTTCAGCAGCGTTCGCTCGCCCTGAGCCGATATCAGAATTTCCCTTCCTTCGGGATACTGGGGGCCGGAGATAGGGAACGTCACGTGCGACAGGTCCTCCAGATAGTTGGAGTGCAGCATCCCTGCGGTAGAACCCATCACATCGGCTAGCGGAGACGCATACAAGTTAACTACAAGGTGCAAGAAAGACAAGTTAGATCCTATAAACTTGCAGCATACGCCGAAAATCGACATTCTGTGCTTCAGGCCAAGACCGTAAAAACTTGACCATTACGCTGGAATCCATTTCCTAAAAGCGTAAAAGTTCAAGGCTGGCAGTATACAGTCTGTGCTTTACGCCAGACTGGTAAAATTGAGTCATTACGCCAGAGTCTTCATCCAGAAGCGTAACACTCAAATCTTATACGCCAACTTTCGACAGTCAAAGCTTTTACGCCAGACTGCAAAAACATGAAGTTTTTGCGCTGACATATTAGAAATGTGGGCGTAAAAGATAAAACGTCTCTGTGTATCATCTTCCTCAAAGAGGCTATCAGCACAAAAGACGACCTAGCACGGTCACGTACAACGTGTGCGAAGGATTTTCAGTCGCTCTTTTTCGTCCCAAATGCTCTACCTTTAAGGTCGGGTGCACTGCTCGTCGGCGGGATACTTCGCTCAGAATGAAGTTTGCCTTGCCCGATCGAAAATGCTCTAACTTAAGCAGAAGAACGAGAAGAAGAATCAACCTTCTTTCCCTTAGTGGAGGGGACTTGTTTCGGGGCCATTACTGGAAACTTTGAAATCTCGGAGAAGAGACGAAGAAGAACTCGAACAAACGAAGACTTTCTTTCGCAGAAGACGGATAAAAAGTTTTTCTCTCAAAAAGTTGGGGTATATATAGAGTTCGGATGGACTCCTCGAATCCCGAACCAAATCTCCTAATTAATATTCGGTTATGATTGGGTACTACGTCAGCCTATTACTCAGAGAAGGCGGACAGTCAGCGAATTCGAAAAGTTTTTGCGCAAAGCAGATTCGTGGTTTCTACGCTAAGGAGCTTTCTACGCTTGACAGCTACAGATCTACGGTTTTACGCTCACAGGCTATAAGTCTATGGTTTTACGCCCGGATGCCTTTGTGCTCGGTAGCTTTTATGCTCGAGAGGCTACAAACCTACGACTTTACGCTCAGCAGCTACAAATCTATGGTCTCACGCTCGGTAGCGTTTAGTTTACGCTCAGAGGCAACAGATCCATAACTACACGCTCGAAAGATTTCCTTTTCACAGGCTACAAATCTACAGTTCTGCGCCAAGGAGCTTTCTACGCTCGACGGCTACAAATCTACGGTTTTACGTTCACAGGCTATAAGTCTATAATTTTACGCCCGGATGCCTTTGTGCTCGGTAGCTTTTATGCTCGAGAGGCTACAAACCTACGACTTCACGCTCAGGAACTAAAAGTCTATGATTTCACGCTCGGTGGCGTTTAGTTTACGTTCAGAGGCTGCAAACTCATGATTTCACGCTCTATGACTTTCCGCACATCTGAAAGATGCGCAGGCCAGTATAGTACATCTGAACAAATTCTCAAAATGGTCAATTGTAGGAGTTCATACAGAAGATACTCCTTCTTAACCTCAAGATGCCCCAAGTACCCGAAGCATACAGAGTTCAATATTGAAAATTACTCTTCTTCATGGGTCGATTTGAAGTTCATCCAGACTCCAGTCTGAATATTTCATCTATAAATTCAAGATGGCGACTCAGTTTGACAGCCATTTCTCGCCCTGCTCCAAGGGATTTTCAAGAAATTATTCTTGAAGATGATGTCTGAACAAAAAAAATTCTGTTTATCAGAAGTAACAGATCAGAATTCTACGCAGTTCCTCATTCCTAAACAGAAGGACAGTTCGAGCACTCGACTGCTAAAGCGGCTTTTTGCACATCCTTAGTTATGCGTAAAAGACAGGACAGGACCTAACACTCTTTCTAACAGAGTCGACATAAAGAATCAGACGTGTCGAAGCTACACATATTCAGACTTCACAGCAAAGTATGGCAAGATAATCATATGAAGAAGAAGACGATCTTATTAAAATCACGATTACATGCTCGAAGACGCCGACTTTTTCGGCTCCTTACATGCTGGAAGAACATGATCTCCTTCTTCCTCAAATCGACCTGACGAACTCCGGCCATCATCTCTGTGTGGTGAAGAAAGTATGGAAAGAACAGGAAAACTCCTCAGCCTTTTTATAGGCGAAAGAGATCACTGATCCCCAATAACTTCGCCATAAAGTCAGCCATGAAAGAACGTGTCAGGCTTAACCTTTACAGGCTCCATTCAGAGCATTTTGAGTTACAAGGAAAGGTTCATGCTTCATTCAAAGCATTTTAAATTACGAGGAATTTAAAAGCTTTGAAGGGGGTCTTGTAGAAGCATGAAAAATATGCTGGATAGCTATACGTAGTATGTTGATGTAGGGCAGCGTAAACAGAGGACCTCAGAGTGTAAACCCCCAGATTTTGCAAGAATTATTAAATTAGAATTTTTCACAATTTTCTGAAATTTTCTGGGAATTTTCTGTAATTAAAATCAGGATTCTTAATTTTTAAATGATTTTTTAATTGATAATAAATGATATTAAAATATTATGAAAATAATATTTTTGGGTGTAAAATTAAAAAGTGGACTTAGGGTAATTTTTTGGAATTTATTGGGCCCCGGACCTATTTTTAATTACCTAAAAACATTTATTAATTACTTAATTATTTATTATTTTATTTATTTCATTTATTTATTTCATCTATTATTATTAATATTATTACTTATTTTATCAGGCCCGTTCCCCAGCCCGGCCCACTGGGCCAGACCCGGCCCAGCCCCTACCGGGTCGGGTCGGATCCGCCAGACCCGACCCGCCCGCAACCCAACCCGGTCCCCTCACCCTCCCCACGAACCAGTCCCCCCCTACCGCTTCCGGTGCCGCTCCACACGGCGCTCCGCCCACCTCGCGCCAAACCGCCCGCCCACGGCCACGACCCCCTCCCTCCTCCGCCATTTCCGGGGACCTCCTCCCTCTCCTATCCCTATAAAGCCCCCTGAGTTCCCCTCCGGCCAGATCCGCCGCCCCCTCTCCTCTACTTCTCCGGCCGAGCCGCCTAGCCCTCAGACCTCCGCCTCCCGCAGCCCGGAGCCGCTCCGCCCGACGCCGGCAGCCCCCTCAGCCGCAGCTCCTCCTCCTTTTTCCCTCTCCTCCCCTTTCGATCTCCCCGACCCAAGCAACAGCAGCGGCTGCGCCGTCTCAGCAGCCACCGCCCGCGGCCACGCGCAGCCGCCCAGCCCCGGCCGGCCTCCCCCGTAGCGGCGCCACCCTCTCTGACGTGCCTCCGGCCGGCTCCACCGTCTACGACCGAAAAACCCTAACCCTAGCCCTAATCCTTCCCTGTGTCGGCGTGTCGGACACGACACGGACACAGTAAATTTCGGGTTTTTGGACCCTGTTCAGGTGCGTGTAGTTTCTTGCCCGTAGCTCGGATTTCAATTCCGTAAATTACGTTGCAAAGCGTGTATGACCCTCTCGGTGCCCGGATAAACCGCTCGGGACATCGCGTCCTGTGGTGATCGCACACCGCGATCCAAAAACAGGAAAAACCAGACCCTATTTCACCCCGAAACTGAGTACGCCCCGCCAAATGGGACGACTTGGTCGCGTGCGGTCTTCACAGATACGTGCGCACCATCGATACGGACGTGTGAGATTTTGCGGAAGCTGATTCGGGTGTACGTGCACACCGAAATCAACGCGTATCCGTGGACATCGCCCCGTATTCGACTTTTCTGTAATTTGCCCTAACTTCTTGTATACTCGTCCGATCGAGACGAAACTTGCGCCATCGGACTCATAACGATACGCTGGTCCTGTGGGTCAAGTTTGGTTCGATTCTGAGAACGTTGACGAAATCGCGTGTAGTGGGCCCCACAGGCCCCGTTCGACGGGCGATTTTGTGATCGGCTCATGGGAATCCAATTCTGGAAGTTCCGTTGGGTTCGTATCAGCGTTCATGACCTGTTGACACTAAGTTTGGTGAATTTGGAGACCGTTGACCCGGACACATTTTTCGGTGCAAAGCGGGCCCACCGGTGGACCCCGTTTTGACCCGAAACTGCCGTTTTGCCCTTGTCTCCAAATTGGACCCAAGGCAGGCGTTTCTAGCTTTTTGATATCTTCTGAGCAAGATGGTAATATTTATTTCAGCTTTTGGACTCATCTCTGGAAAATTTCCCCGAGTACAATTAATTGGATCCAAACAACAGGCAAGTACCTGCACTTCAAGTTTAATCTTTATATTGTGATAGTTAATTCCCTGCTCTACTAGTACCCTTGATGATTACACGTAGTATTAGAATATTGGATTTCATGTCTTGGATACTGTATTTTATGTCTTGCTTTTCATGTCGGGTGGGAGAATACTAGAAGGCATGTAGTTTACCCTTCCCCCTACCGTGTTTAATAGCTGTTGGTGCACGACTGTACCCTCAGCCGAATCTTGATTATTCATGTTTAATAGCCGTCTATGACGGCCGGATTAGCCTTATAAACCCCTACATGCCAACTATGTATTCTAAAACAAACACAAGTTCACACAGATAGCTTCTGGTCTTGTTATAGTTCTTGCTGACTGTAGTAGTTTTATTTCCTGTCTCTTTTATTCCTGCTTTCTCATATTCCTGTTTATAGCATTAACTCTGAGATACTGTTGTTTCTTTTATACATATTCTCAATATGATACTCAATCTAATTGTCATACATATTTAGTTTAATCTTGTTGTGCATTGTGTACTTTGCTCCTTTCCTGACTGGATCCGTTGTTTTAGGCGGTGATGAGGACCTTGCCCCTACCTATTATGGCCACTATAAGTTAGCAGGTAACCCATATGAGGAGCCCGTTCCCACCCAAGAGGATACTTCTACAGAGTAGTTAGCAGTAGCTACTTATTTATTTCCTTTCAGCATATACTCGGGTTTGTCCCCGATTTATCTTCTGGCTTTGTATTAACTATGGATCTGTTGTCATAATTTGTTTTATAAAAGTTAGCATTCCAATTTTTTGTTATTTTTCTTGTCTATTTATTGTGGATGAGATAGATTTAGAATTACCTATGATTATGACCTAGACAGCGTACTACCGCCGACTCTGCGGCGTAGGCTGGACGTACCCACGCACTCGTGCCCGAATTTCCGGATGCGGGTCATGACATGTTTTTGTGGTGGCCCATGCAGGTCAACGACTAAATTGTTCGATTTCAACTTAGGGACCGAACAGGCCTGCAATAGGATTGAGGATTTTAGGAAAAGCTCATCCACTTGATTGAATCGTTCTTGATATTCATATTGGCTTCGATTTATTTTATTGACTTGCATCCTGCCTTGATTCCTGTGCGCCTTTACCGTTTATTTTTGGATGCAGAGTAAAGGATCTACCAGCAAGCGACAAGGTTCCTACAAGATCTCCACGAGATGCTCTACCAGCATGATCGTGGAGAACGTGCAGACTCTTGGAGTAGCTAATGCGCGTAAGTTGTTTTGCTGCCGTTTTTTAGTATTGTTTTAGCTTGTGCCTACTGGTTCGTGACCTCAGCCCCAACCTAGTAACTTTAAACTTGCTAAATACCTGGTATGCTTTTATATTTAATAACTGTAGAGATTGTAGAGTCTTCTGTTATTTTGCTTATTGTGTGAACTTCAATGATTTGTACCTCCTTTCATCATCATCTAGCGCACTTAATTTTGTCGTACTTGATTTATGCTGCTAGTCTATAGCCTAGTTTTGCAAGCTTACTCTTTATCGAGCTTGTTCATGACAAGTGTATTATTGGGGAGGCCCACAATGATACATTTCAGAATCAGTGTATTACGGTCTGATCAACCATAGTGCGCTTGATTCGCCCTTCGAATTAATACTTTACGTGGATTGAGATATAGTTGACTAGTATACTTGCCCTAGACATTTCTGAACATATCGTATCAATTACATAACTGTATTAATACGAGCATGTGAATAGGAATTACCGAGATAGGATTCAATCCACAATCGCTTGACAATTCCCACCTGAATACTTTAAAATGCCTTGACCCCGATATTTCTTTTCTATCACCCCACCCTTGAACTCTTTATTATTGATCTTCGTCTTCCCTTATTTCGGAAAGACGAAATCTCGTGCCTGGTATAAGTTAGTACATAGATAGTACTAGATATGCCACATAGGCCGATCACATACTTGAGGATTAAACTTTCGTAATTGAGGACATATTATATGTGATATGATCGGCGTTGAAGTTCGAGGATTGAATGACATAGGTAAACATATTAAGAAATATTTTTCTTAAGGTATATAGTCTTTTGTGATGAATGGGTAAACTCTAAGTTGGGTACCAATGTATTCGTCAACTCGAGAGGAATGTCTTTTGGATCGTGACCGAGTAAGGTTAGATTGGAAGAAGCAAGCCATTATAATTTTGAAAATTTAGAGGAGTGAATAAAATGATTAATAAATTGATATCGAGGACCCAATAAGTTATATCTTGGATACATGATTTAAATTTTGAATAATGAAAGTAAAATCATCAATTTGAATTTAGAGGATAGAATTATAGAATTTCAGACTTGAACATCGGTGAACTACATCTAAATTATTTTTCAATTTGATGATTTGATTTAAGAATTAAAATTTGAGGGTTGGACTACCTAGTTAGAATATTGAGAATGTGAATGGAATTTAAAGAGTTGAAGCATACAATTGTGAATAGGAATACTGTTGGACTCGAATCACTTCTAGAGGAATTTATGATAATTAGAGGCAAAGTCATGTGCAAATCTTGAAAATGCTATATGGACTTAGTCTAAAATCTGCCTGTGGGTAATTTGAGGAAGTAAGAAGTAATAACCATAGGTTGAATTCTTGATTGGAACAAGTAGTCGTCTTAAACTTTGAAGTGATTGCAGTGGATATGATTAGGCTTTTAATTATCGCAAAGAGATGGCGATCGACTTGCCCTATGTACATGAAGGATTAACAGATTATGGCTTAATTTTAAATTTTGAGGACAAAATTTCTATAAGTTGGGTAGATTGTAAACCCCCAGATTTTGCAAGAATTATTAAATTGGGATTTTTCACAATTTTCTGGAATTTTTTGAAAATTTTCTGTAATTAAAATCAAGATTTTTAATTTTTAAATAATTTTTTAATTGATAATAAATGATATTAAAATATTATGAAAATAATTTTTTTGGGTGTAAAATTAAAAAGTGGACTTAGGGTAATTTTTCTGGAATTTATTGGGCCCCGGACCTATTTTTAATTACCTAAAAACATTTATTAATTACTTAATTATTTATTATTTATTTTATTTTATTTATTTTATCTATTATTATTATTATTATTACTTATTTTATCAGGCCCGTTCCCCAGCCCGGCCCACTGGGCCAGACCCGGCCCAGCCCCTACCGGGTCGGGTCGGATCCGCCAGACCCGACCCGCCCGCAACCCAACCCGGTCCCCTCACCCTCCCCACGAACCAGTCCCCCCCCCCCGCCACTTCCGGCGCCGCTCCACCCGGCGCTCCGCCCGCCTCGCGCCAAACCGCCCGTCCACGGCCACGACCCCCTCCCTCCTCCGCCATTTTCGGTGACCTCCTCCCTCTCCTATCCCTATAAAGCCCCCCGAGTTCCCCTCCGGCCAGATCCGCCGCCCCCTCTCCTCTCCTTCTCCGGCCGAGCCGCCTAGCCCTCAGCCCTCCGCCTCCCGCAGCCCGGAGCCGCTCCGCCCGACGCCGGCAGCCCCCTCAGCCGTAGCTCCTCCTCCTTTTTCCCTCTCCTCCCCTTCCGATCTCCCCGACCCAAGCAACAGCAGCGGCTGCGCCGCCTCAGCAGCCACCGCCCGCGGCCACGCGCAGCCGCCCAGCCCCGGCCGGCCTCCCCCGCAGCGGCGCCACCCTTTCCGGTGCGCCTCCGGCCGGCTCCACCGTCTACGACCGAAAAACCCTAACCCTAGCCCTAATCCTTCCCTGTGTCGGCGTGTCGGACACGACACGGACACAGTAAATTTCGGGTTTTTGGACCCTGTTCAGGTGCGTGAAGTTTCTTGTCCGTAGCTCGGATTTCAACTCCGTAAATTATGCTGCGAAGCCTGTATGACCCTCTCGGTGCCCGGACAAACCGCTCGGGGCATCGCGTCCTGTGGTGATCGCACACCGCGATCCAAAAACAGGAAAAACCAGACCCTGTTTCACCCCGAAACTGAGTACGCCCCACCAAACGGGACGACTTGGTCGCGTGCGGTCTTCACAGATACGTGCGCACCGTCGATACGGACGTGTGAGATTTTGCGAAAGCTGATTCGGGTGTGCGTGCACACCGGAATCAACGCGTATCCGCGGACATCGCCCCGTATCCGACTTTTTTGCAATTTGCCCTAACTTCTTGTACACTCGTCGGATCGAGACAAAACTTGTGCCATCGGACTCGTAACGATACGCTGGTCCTGTGGGTCAAGTTTGGTTCGATTCTGAGAACGTTGACAAAATCGCGTGTCGTGGGCCCCACAGGCCCCGCTCGACGGGCAATTTTGTGATCGGCTCATCGGAATCCAATTCTGGAAGTTCTGTTGGGTTCGTATCAGCGTTCATGACCTGTTGACACTAAGTTTGGTGAATTTGGAGACCGTTGACCCGGACACATTTTTCGGTGCAAAGCGGGTCCACCGGTGGACCCCGTTTTGACCCGAAACTGCCGTTTTGCCTTTGTCTCCAAATTGGACCCAAGGACAGGCGTTTCTAGCTTTTTGCTATCTTCTAAGCATGATGGTAATATTTATTTCAGCTTTTGGACTCATCTCTGGAAAATTTCCCCGAGTACAATTAATTGGATCCAAACAACAGGCAAGTACCTGCACTTCAAGTTTAATCTTTATATTGTGATAGTTAATTCCCTGCTCTACTAGTACCCTTGATGATTACACGTAGTGTTAAAATACTGGATTTCATGTCTTGGATACTGTATTTCATGTCTTGCTTTTCATGTCGGGTGGGAGAATACTAGAAGGCATGTAGTTTACCCTTCCCCCTACCGTGTTTAATAGCTGTTGGTGCGCGACTGTACCCTCAGCCGGATCTTGATTATTCATGTTTAATAGCCGTCTATGACGGCCGGATTAGCCTTATAAACCCCTACATGCCAACTATGTATTCTAAAACAAACACAAGTTCACACAGATAGCTTCTGGTCTTGTTATAGTTCTTGCTGACTGTAGTAGTTTTATTTTCTGTCTCATTTATTCCTGCTTTCTCATATTCCTGTTTATAGCATTAACTCTGAGATACTGTTGTTTCTTTTATACATATTCTCAATATGATACTCAATCTAATTGTCATAAATATTTAGTTTAATCTTTTTGTGCATTGTGTACTTTGCTCCTTTTCTGACTGGATCCGTTGTTTTAGGCGGTGATGAGGACCTTGCCCCTACCTATTATGGCCACTATGAGTTAGCAGGTGACCCATATGAGGAGCCCGTTCCCACTCAGGAGGATACTTCTGCAAAGTAGTTAGCAGTAGCTACTTATTTATTTTCTTTCAGCATATACTCGGGTTTGTCCCCGATTTATCTTCTGGCTTTGTATTAACTATGGATCTGTTGTCATAATTTTTTTTATAAAAGTTAGCATTCCTATTTCTTATTATTTTCCTTTTCTATTTATTGTGGATGAGATAGATTTAAAATTACCTGTGATTATGACCTAGACAGCGTACTACCGCCGACTCTGCGGCGTAGGCTGGACGTACCCACGCACTCGTGCCCGAATTTCCGGGTGCGGGTCGTGACACAGAGCCATCAAACGTACAACAGAGCTTTTTTGCTGAGCACAGCATAAAAATATAGGCTCAAGGACCATCCGTGTAATGCAGTATGTCCAGGCTGCTTCGGCGTAAACAGGGTGCTTCATCACCTATATGGCATAAAACTCATCCGCTTTTAATGCAGCATTGAAGTGTACGAGGAACGCTTCATATTCTTCGAAATGAACTTGTCAGATCATGCAATGAACCTGACGTCTGGACTCCTGACAAAGAGTACTGCACGACAACCCAAGCGACGGGTATCATGATGGCGCGGCACTGCAACCCAGGCTATCATTTACTGCCATTTCCTTTACGTAAACCACTTTTACATATACAAAGGGATACGCTGCTTAGTTTTACACAGGCTGATGCGAGCTGTTTACTCTCCGCAGAAGACAAACAGCCTGCCACGTCAAAAGTTGCACTTCGTACAGGGCTCGAGACACGTCTCTGCATTTAATGCGCAGAGTGGTGACAGTTTCTCGAGGCATGTCTCTGCACTTAAAGCACCGAATACTGATAGATGCCCAAGGCACGTCTCTGCACTTGATGCACAGAAAGGTGGCAAGCATTCAAAACACGCCTCCTCATTTAATGAGCGGGATAAAGGCAGATGCCCACATTTAATGTAGAAGATTTGATTAAATGTCACCGAACCGTCGTTTAGTGACATCCCCTTTGCGTAAACTACTCTATCGCATATAAGGGAATACGCCGCCCAGTTTTACACAGGCAGACGTGAGCTTCTTACGCTCCGCAGAAGGCAAACAGACCGCCACGTCAGCAGTTACTCTTCGTACATAATTCGAGGCACGTATCTGCATTTAATGCGCAGAATGATGGCAAATCTTAAAGACAACCCTCTGTATTTAATGCGTAGGATGGGGGCAGATATCTGCATTTAATGCAAGAGATTTGATTATATCTCCAAGAGCCATAATTTTGGCTAAAACGTCCACATTGCTCGGCTTCTATGCCCACTCGGCCTCTATGACCGCTCGACTTCTATGCCACCCGGCTTCTATGACCGCTCGGCTTCTACGCCTACTCGGCTTCTATGCCTATTTTGGCTTCTATGCCATGGTGACAGTCATTGGCTTCTACGCCAACCTCTTCTACACAAGGGATAACTACCTACGTGGCTTCTACGCCGTGATCTTCGTAGCAGATATACGCATTTTGTCCCTTAGTTGGACGCACGTCACATGCTCACTCAAAAGGTCATCTATACGCAGGCATTGGTTATTTCAAACCATCGTGTAAAAGGGTGATGTACTTTCCACTACTCGGTTTCTACACCGACTGAGTGGTCACTGTCACTAAAACTCTATAAATAGAGACCTCTATCAACAGAGGAAAAGGAGGAGAAATTGATCAAGGAATCCAGTATCAGATCCAACGGTCAAAGAAATTGGAGGTCGAAGAAATTGGAGGTCAAGAGAGAGAGGAGAATCCAGAGCTCAGGCAAAGAGAAGGGATCGACGACTTTGGCATCGAGCATCCACCCTCATTAGCAACCTGCGAAGCTGCTTTCTGTCTTCCACGGCACTTCTTCAATATCGTGTGGTCCAAGGGCTAAAGTGATCGACTGCAGATCAGACACCTATAGCAATATTTACCCAGAGTAAATAAATTGTACTTAGTCATCCTCGTATAGGAAAAAATTGTACAATCTTGTTTGTAAACATAAAAGAAGGACGAGTTTTCGTATAAGACCTCGTTTTCCACATATCATCTTTTCCGTTTATTATCTGAAACAAGCATAGTCTATGAAAGGGAGCCTCCAGTCTTTGATGTTAATATCCATCTCCACGGAGTAGCTCAGACATAAGCATAAGTTGTTTCTAAGGCAGACCAGTTCTTTACTAATCATTGTGATCGATTGCTTGGTTTTGATAGAAATTGCTAAGAAAGCTGTGAGGCCAGCAAGAGTGTTTGCCTCAATATTTTGCAGCCGCGGTATGTGTTCTATGAAGAACTCAGTAAATATGGAGATTATATTAACTATCGCTTGATGGTAGGGGAGTAATTCCTCAAGACAGACTTTCTACTTACCTCGGACCTGACTGACTATCAGCTTGGAGTCGCCAAAGGTCTCTAGGTAGTCCACCCCCAACTATTTAGCCAGTTGGAGCCTAATAATGAGAGCATTATATTCTACTATATTGTTGGAACACGGCTCCATAAGTGAATAAGTATGGTGAATGACCAGGTTATCGAGAGAAATCAACACTACCCTACTCCAGTGACAATATCGCCCTTGAAACTTGTTCTAGAAGCATCGTCGAAGAATATTCACCAAACGGACTCTTCCGCCATTGTGTTTCATTTTAACACCTTATTTGGAATCTCTTCGTAAATATTTGATATTTCTGGAGCCGGATGAGCTGCCAAGAAGTCAGCCAATGCTTGGCCCTTAATCACCTTCTGCGGGATAAATACCATATCGTATGGTGACAACAGTATTACCCATATGGCTAGGCGAGAGTTAAGTACCTCTGGCTATGTCATGGGGACTCTGAGGGTATTAACTCGAGAGATCACAAAAATTGTTTACTCAGTCAAATAATGGTGGGTTTTCTGTATGGCCAAGACTAAAGCAGACACTCATTTTCAACAGAGTTGTACCTATACTCTGCGCCAACCATCATTCTGCTGAGCTAGTAGATGGCATGCTCATGACCCGCGTCACTCTTTGAGCTACTAAAGCACCTAGGGAATGATCCATCGCACGTACGTAAAGTAAGAAGGATTTTTTTATGACTAGGGCTACCAATACTGGGGGCTTCATGAGATACCTCTTAATATCATCGAACGCTCGCTGGCATTCTTCAGTCCAGATGAAGGAGACTCCCTTCTTCATTAGCTGGGTAAAGTGTTGGACCATCCAGAGATATTGGCTATGAACCTCCTGATATATGCCAACCTTCCTTGCAAACCTCGAAGCTCTCGAAGGTTCCTCGGAGGATGCATATCAAGGATAGCCTTTGTCTTCTCAAGGTCTATGTAAATACCCTTCTAAGTTATGATAAAATCCAACAACTTGCCACTGGAGACTCCCAGAAAAGACTTGGTTGGGTTTATCTTGAGTTGGTGTGCTCGTATTAAATCGAACACTTTTTTAGGTCATGGAGGTGGTCCTCCTAAAAATGGCTCATGACAGTGATGTCATCAACATAACATTCGACTGTCTTGCACAGATTCTCACGAAAGATGGTACTCATAGCTCTATGGTATGTTACACCTACATTCTTTAGACCAAAGGACATCACTGTATAATAGTATAGCCCTATTTATATTCGGAACGACGTGTGCTTCTCATCATCTGGGAAAATCTTGATCTGATTGTAGCCCGAGAACCTATCTATGAAGCACATACACTCGAAACCATAAGTATTTTCTACCATTACATATGTGATCAGAAGGGAGAATTCGTCCTTTGGAAAAGCTGTGTTTAATTCATAAAAGTCTATACAGACTCAGATTTTATCGTTCTTCTTGATAAAAGAAACGATATTGGCTACCCAATTTGGATGCTGCTACTCACGAATAAAAAATCTCACTATCAACTTATTTACTTTGGCTTCGATGGTGTTCATTACGTCCAGATGGAATCGCTATTGCTATTGCTTCATTGGCTTAGCATTCGTCAGGATATTAAGCTGTGCATTACGACTTGTGGGTCCAAGCCCGACATATCTTCATAACTTCGTGCAAAGACATCAATGTATTTCCTCACAAGCTGGATAAGGGATTCACAATCTTCATCGGACAGACTCTTGTTGATGAAGATTGGTTTGGGGGAGGACTCATCACCCATGTAGACTTGTATGACTTCATCTTCAATGAGAGGTTTTCGCTGCTCAAAGCGTAGTTCCCACTGTGATTCAAGCCGTTGAGACCATGGTTCTACTTCGAAGAGCTCAACTAGGTGTTCATAGGCTTCCTCCGGGTGCCCTGACACCATATTGATAGACAAAGTTTATTTTAACATATCTTCGATACTTGTGTCAGAGTCCCAATTAGAAGACTGCGAATAGTGAGATTGTAACTCGTCCTCTTCTCCAAGTCTTTGGGAGTCATAGGAGGTATGACGTATCCTAACCCATAACCGGTCCATTGGTAGTAGGTCTCAGTCTTGCCTACGAGGAGCAAAGCAACGCAGAGGCAAACGTCGACATTTGCCATAGTTTAGGCCTTTGTTGCACTTCAGGTTATTTTCCATCTTTTGGATGATGCACTTGGCTTATGTACTGTTGTGGTGAAGTTGTATTCTATCGCTCTCGAGTTTTGATTCTTCTGTGAGGAGGTCTCGACAGCCTTATATCTTCCGAAATATGATGGGTTTGTCACCCATCTTTCTTGCCGAAACTATGAAGTAAAAGTCATGGCAAAGAAGTATTCCCTCACAAGATGGATAAGGGATTCACAGTCTTCATAGGATAAACTCTTGATGATGAAGATAGGTTTGGGGGAGGACTCATCACCCGTCGACTTGTACGACTTCGTCTTCAGTGGGAGGTTATCACTTATCGAAATATAGTTCCCTCTATGATTCAAGTCATTGAGCCCATGGTTCTACTTCGAAGAGCGCGACCGGGTCTTCGTCGTCTTTCTCCGGGTGCGCTGATACCATATTGATAGAAAATATTTGTTTTAACATATATCTGATACTTGTATCGGAGTCCCAAAGTGAAGACTGTGAAGTGTAAACCCCCTCACCCAAAATTAGGTCTACTTTGCCTAGATAGAGAAATTAGGTCTAGTTTGAGCCAAATAGAATTAGAACACGGCATTTATTTAATTATGCAATAATTTATATCATGTAGTGCACCTTACCGTTGCTTCGATAATTGGAGCACCTCACTAGCCATTTCCTATCTACAAACTTCACAACCTCATCCTAGACATGCCCGCCTACTATTCTGACTTTTGTGCAACTTATAATATTGCTCTCTGGTGCTATATTTTAGCCGCACAATAAATGTCACGAACGTTATTTCTGAATTCTAAATAAATCCCAACTCAGTACCCTTGTGCGTTCCAATCGAAATTGGAAACACAACCTTGACCGTTTTGTGCAACCCGGATTTTATTAATATTCTACACTGTACCCTCTACGCCCTGACACTTGTGGCCCGCCTAAATTTAATCCCATGTATTCCTAATTAATTCTAGAATATCGTGCACATTCGATTTAATTAATTAAATCTAATTTCTGCCTTTGTGTAATTTTCTAATTGTTTGGGGCTTTATGCAAAAATGCATTGAGGTGTCCCCACCATTGGACAATTCATGAAGAAACCCAGTTTTCCCCTATACATGGATTTTTCCTATAATTTTCTGGATGTGCAAACGCGCAACATCGCCCTTTTATTTTAATCTAATTCTTGCATTTAAACAATGTAATTGTAGCCTCCAAAGCATCCCCATGTGAGCCCGAGGCCCAAGTGTCACGACCCGCACCCGGGGTAATGGTACTAGTCAGAAACAACGCCCAGCCTACGCCGCAGAATCGGCGGTAGAACGCTGTCTAGAAAGTCTATCTAATATAATGAACCACCAAAAGATAGTGTACTCAATCACAGAACTAAGATAGAATGAACACGAATCAGATAAGAATAGAATAGTCATCATACAACTCATGAGTTTAAAATAATACATCAATGAGTCTGAAGAGTAACAAAAATAAGCTGGAGACAAATCCAGTACAAAAGAATACTATCATACTACAAGCTACACTCCAGGGTCAACTGTCTCAGTTGGGATAAGTCCCTCTTGAGCCAGGGTCTCCGAATCTAAACCCACAACATCCTGGGGTCCATAATAGGTAAGGTACTCCTCAGTGTCATCTGGAAAAATATATCCAGTCAGGAAAGGAGCAGAGTACATCTCTAACAGCAGTTTTAATCCATGATAAAAACTATGTAACAGTAAATAGCTGTGGATAAACAAGATGCACAAAATAGATACAAGAGATATATAGACAATAAGGAAATACTGAAAAGAAATACAATAATAAAAAATATGCCAATGAAACAATAATACTAATGACTAAGTGTGTGAGTACTAGCTTAACATGTGATCGGCTTGGGCAAGATACAATGCAGCCTGGCTAATCATACGTGCGGTGCATGATCAACACTATTCGCTTACCAATACTTTATTCAATAGGGATTTGATCACATATCTATACTAATACTCCCCACCCCCAACTGGTATAATAGATCCAACCACGGTATGCTATGGCACTAGATTCCCCAAGAAGATAGCTAGTCTCCCCGAGAATCGGTGTCTGTACATGTACAAGATAACCAATGAAACAATACTTGCACCATATACACCATATACCAAGGAATAACATCTCATGACGAGATTCGGATATACCAATCCGTGTAACCATAGTGTCGAGAGAAACATGTAAATCTACACTAGATTCAACGAACATAGAGGATATCATAAATGAGAAACTATCAGAGAATGTACTCGCCTGAAATCCAAAGAACAGTCTCACAGATGTCTGACTCGGTGCCTCGAAGACCTAGATATGGAATACCACATTAATACAAGGTCCCGGAAAGAGAACAAGTCAAATTAGTCAACTCCTAGGTCAATAAATAAATTCTAAGTCAAAAGTCAACTATGGTCAACTCTAAAGTCAAACATGGTCAAACCAAGGTCAACCTCACAAGAAAACTATATAAAATAATATAGAAATAAAATACAACAATTTAGGAATCAAAATTAGATCCCAAAAGATACTCACACAAAGTATACTAATAATACAAATAATACATACTCTAATATAATATATAAACAACCAATATTTATACAAATAAAATAATATATTATTACAAATATTATACCTCACAAAACACATATATATACACATATATATATATACAATAATAATCACAATACATATATATAAATAAATAATTATATACTTATATATATATGCACATATAAACTTATAATTAAACACCAATAGTTACAACACATGCACATATTAATGTTCATATTCTACATGGCTAGAAGCACACCTAAAATATATACATTAATATACAAATAATTACATAATAATTATAAATAATATAATTACACAATTAAACACATAAATATATTTTATAAAACATTTATGTATAATTTATACATTAACATAAGTACATATATAATTATATGCAGGAAAGCTACATATTATATTTGTACATCATATTAGCACACACAAAAATATATAGATCTATGCTACAATAATTACTATAATAAATACACAAAATAAATATATAATATCTATATATATTTACTAATTATAATTGAAGAATTTAAACCATACATAATTAGATCTATTCAAAAATCCACACAATTGGAGAGTATCACACCGTATCCCACTAGATCTAGGATACGCATGTGACACGAGTCCAACACACAACCAATTGCACCCCGAAGGATACAAACAAATCACAAATAATATTTATGAATAAATTAAAGTGTCAAAAGTAGATCTATGTGTCCGTGTCAAAATACGACATGTTCAAAGTTCCGTGTCGGAGAAAAAATCCCCAAAATGACACGTATCACCAAATAGTTGGGATACGAACCACATGTACCAAATTATGGATACGACACTAGCCCCAAACACGTAAGCTCATGTCCAATTGATCTATAGGATCAATTGATACACACAACAAAATATAAATTCGGAATTTCAACAAAATTGACACAAAAAGCACCATAACTTTCTCCATGGGTCTCCTATGAACATAAAATAAAGTCCTATGGGTAGTACATACATATGGGTTGATTTTACATGATTAAATATCAGATTTAGAAGCTATTTTAATGGGAAAAATTGAATTATACCTATTGGGAGATGGATTCCCAATGAAACCTCCAATTGAGAAGAACTTGCTTCCAAATTGTAGATCCTTGCTTCTCTTTGTAGATTCTTGCTTTCTTCTTCTAGATCCTTGCTTCCTCCTTCTCTAATGGTGAATTGGGAAGAATTTGGAATGAATTTGGTAGAGAATTGGAATGGGAATGGAGGGAATTTGGGAGTGGAAAATTCTAGATCTAGATTTGGAATGAGAATGAGAGGAGAGAGAAATTTTCCCCCTCTTTTAATAGGCCGGCCTTGCCCCTCTCCCAAGCAATTGTAAAATATCCAATGTACCCCTTGGAGCCTCTCATAAAGAATTAATTAAGGAAGGAAGCTTCTAGTCTAATCACTTAATTAATTTAATCCATCTCCTTAACTATGGGCTTTCTAAATGGGCCAAATCTAACTATTTAATTCATGTTGGTCCATGGGTCCAAACTACACTAGTTGGGTCCACTAAAATAAGTCCAAAATAATTAAATAACATCCAACAACAATTAAATAATACAACAAAAATTATTTACCATGCACAATATTTATTTAAATAGGAAATTACTAAAATACCCTTTTTCCTAAAATATGGTAGTGACAAGTCTACCCTCCTTAAAATAATTTCGTCCTCGAAATTCAAAGACGAAAACTACCCCCAGAAAAACACAGAACAGAACTAAAGAATCACAACTAACTAATGAACAGAACATAACAATGAACAGAACATAACTAGAAATAACATACCTCAAGGTACAAACAAATATGGATAACGCTCTCGCATGTCATCCTCTCTCTCCCAGGTAGACTCCCCCGGAGAGTGATGCCTCCATGCGACGCACACCAAAGGAATAGTCTGGTTCCTCAGCACCTTCTCTCTCCGATCCAGAATCTCAACTGACTGCTCTGGATAGCTAAGAGTAGGGCCCACCTCTATCTCCGAGTGATCCAATACATAACTAGGATCTGCCACGTATCGTCTCAACTGCGACACATGAAACATGTTGTGCACTCCCTACAATGCAGGTGGCAAGTCTAGTCTATAAGCAACTGCATCGACCCTCTCTAGAATAGTGAAAGGTCCGATGAATCACGGACTAAGCTTTCCGCCTCCACCGAAGCGAATCGTGCCTCGTGTCGGAGAAATCCTCAGAAACACAAAACCACCCACCTAGAACAGAATACCATCTTAAGAACTTAATCTATAACAAATAAGAACAAGCACAAACAAAATCTAAACTATACCTCAAACTCCAAAGGTCTCCGATGGCTATCGGCCCAATGCCGCTGTCTGTCCTGCGCCACTCGAAGTCCGTCTCTGATCAAATAAACCTTCTCCGCTGCATCCACAACCATCTCTGGCGCAAGCAAAATTCTCTCTCCAACATCGTCCCAAGACAAAGGAGTACGACACCTCCGACCATATAGAGCTTCAAAAGGTGACATCTCTATACTGGCCTGGTAACTGTTGTGTAAGCAAACTCTACCAAATGGAGATGGTCCTCCCAAGAACCCCCGAAATCTAGTACACAAGTGCGCAATATATCCTCGAGAGTCTGGATAGTCCTCTCTGACTGCCCATATGTCTGGGGATGATATGCAGTACTGAACTTGAGCTGAGTGCCCAAACTCTCCTGCAAACTCCTCCAGAAATGAGAAGTGAAACGACTATCTCGATCTGAGACTATGCTGACGGGAACTCCGTGTATCCTAACGATCTGCCTCACATACATCTCTGCCAGCTTCTCCGTAGACAAACCCACCTTGAAAGGCAAAAAGTGGGCCGACTTGGTCAATCTATCAACAATGACCATCGCGTCTTTCCCTCCTGGAGATCGTGGAAGTCCGGACACAAAATCCATAGTAATGTGTTCCCACTTCCACTCTGGAATGGGTAATGGCTGAAGTAACCCTCCTGGCCTCTGCCTCTCGGCTTTCACCTGCTGGCACACTAAGCATCTGGATACAAACTGTGCCACTTCCCTCTTCATGCCATACCACCACACACTCTCTCGCATATCCCGATACATCTTGTTAGCACCTGGATGTATGGAATACTGAGAGCGATGCGCTTCCTGCAATACCTTCTCGCGCAACTCCCCACTAGGCACACACAATCTAACTCCATGCCTCAAAGATCCATCCTCTGCAATAGTAAAATCATCCTCCAATCCTGCTCTCACCTGAGCTCTGATACTCCTCAAAGATACATCATCATACTGTGCTGCCTTGATCCTGTCCATCAAATCTGAGTGTATCTGCAATCCCCACATCTGTATAGCACACCCAGGAACAATCACCTCAATGCCCAAGCTCTCCAAGTCCTCCAACAGATATCGATCCTGCGTCAAGAACATAGCTACCGGATACCTGCTCAAAGCATCGGCAACTACATTGGCTTTCCCAGGATGATATTGCAAAGAGATATCAAAATCCTTCATCAATTCCAACCACCGACACTGCCTCATATTCAACTCCTTCTGCGTGAAAACGTACTTCAAGCTTTTGTGGTCTGTGAAGATCTTCACACGCTCTCCGTACAAATAATGTTTCCACAACTTCAGGGCGAATATGACAGCTGCCAACTCCAAATCATGGGTAGGATAGTTCTTTTCATGAGGACGCAATTGCCTGGATGCATAGGCAATCACTTTCCCATGCTGCTGAAGAACACAACCTAAACCCTTCCCCGATGCATCACTATAAATAGTGAAACCTCCGGACCCTGATGGCAACGTCAAAATAGGAGCAGACGTCAACCTCTTCTTCAACTCTTCAAAAGCAACCTGGCAATCCTCCGTCCAAACAAACTCCACATCCTTCCTTGTGAGTCTGGTCATCGGCTCGGCAATCCTCGAAAAATCTTGCACAAACTTCCTGTAGTAGCCTGCCAATCCCAAGAAACTCCTGATCTCTGCTACCGAACTCGGAGTCTTCCAAGATTCCACTGCTGAAATCTTCTTCGGATCTACTGAAATACCATCACCAGTCACAACATGCCCCAAGAATTCTACCTTGTCCAAGAAAAACTCACACTTGGACAACTTTCCATAAAGCTTCTCCTTCCTCAGCACATCCAACACAATCCTCAAATGCTCCTCATGCTCCTCCGGTGTCCTCGAGTATATGAGTATGTCGTCGATGAACACCACCACGTACTTGTCAAGGTACTGGTGGAACACCTTGTTCATCAAGTTCATAAATACCGTCGGCGCATTAGTCAAACCAAACGGCATCACCATAAACTCGAACTGACCATACCGAGTTCTAAAAGCAGTCTTCGGTATGTCCTCCGGCTTCACCTTCACTTGATGGTAGCCTGATCTCAAATCTATCTTAAAAAACACCTTCGCACCACTCAACTGATCAAACAGATCATCAATCCGTGGCAAAGGATACTTATTCTTGATAGTGAGATTATTCAAAGCCCTGTAATCAATGCACATGCGCACCGATCCATCCTTCTTCGGTACAAACAATATCGGGGCTCCCCATGGTGAAGAACTCGATCTGATAAACCCCTTATCCTGTAATTCGTCCACCTGCTTCTTCAACTCGACGAGCTCGCTGTTGTTTACTCTATAGACATGTTACGAAATTGGTTCTGCACCTGGCACCAAGTCTATAGAAAATTCAATATCTCGATCTGGTGGCAATCCTAGCAATTCCTCAGGAAACACATCCAAGAATTCTGCTATCAACGGATGTGGCAACTCCTTGTCTTCCACCATAGCTCCACAAATAATGCCTTCGTCCTGCTCCGCAGCTCCTCTAGTAAACTCGAACTCTGGCTCTCCTGGCGGACCAAACAAAACTCTACCTCCTCTACAGTCTATGCTAGTACGGTGCCTACTCAACCAATCCATCCCAAGTAGAATGTCATAGCTTGGAAGTGGCATTACAAGTAGACACGCACTCAACTCCCGGCCTCCCAGAGTAACTCTCCGATCCTTGTAAATATTATTAACCAGGATAATGCCTCCCCCGGTCATGATCTTGCAAGTCCTAAGCAAAGACTCAGCTACCAAACCATGCTTCAGAGCAAAAGAAACAGATACAAAACTATGGAAAGCACCACTATCAAACAAAGCTAAAGCTGGAATGGAATCAAGAAGAATAGAACCTGCGATGACATCTTCTGTGGGTTCCTCCTCTTCGACGGTCATAGCAAACGCTCGTCCCTGCCGAGCACCTCCCTGCTGTTGATGCTGGACAAAATGTTGCTGCTGTGTCGGAAGCGGTCCCCTCGGCTGTGCTGCAGGTGGTCTCGTCTGTGTCCTCGGAGCTGGAGCTGCTCCTTGAACTGCACGACGAGGACACTCCCTCGATTGATGCCCTTCAGTACCATAATACAAACAAACTCCTAGCCTCCTACTGCAAACTTCCTAGATGTGGCCGGGCTTCTTGCAGAAGTTGCATGGGGCCTGCTGTAACTGCCTCTGCTGCTGAGGTGCCTGGTGAAAAGGCGCTCTAGCTGGAGTCTGGTTCTGCTGTGGCTGCTGGAAAGGTCTGGACTTGAAATGAGGACGTTTGGCAGATACTGCACTGCCGTTGGCCCCCAGAAAAGAATCACGCTCTCTCTTGGTCTTCAAACCCAGATCCCGCTCAACCTTGCATGCCTCCGCAAGTATCTCCGAGTATGTCTCATAAAAAGACGGAATGAGAATCAATATGGCACAAGATGTAAGACATCAAGGAAAGGACAGTTTAAGGGTTCAAGTATCAATGTCAAAGGAGAATAGTTGAATCAAAAGAATTTTCCTAGATGTGATTGAGTATCTCAGCCTATATCCTATATCCTATCGCAGGCTCGCAGTAGTACAACTAAGTTGTCGCACTACCACGACATCACATACTTTGTGAAGCTAGACCTGCATGGGCCACCACCAAAAACGTGTCACGACCCGCACCCGGGGTAATGGTACTAGTCGGAAACAACGCCCAGCCTACGCCGCAGAATCGGCGGTAGAACGCTGTCTAGAAAGTCTATCTAATATAATGAACCACCAAAAGATAGTGTACTCAATCACAGAACTAAGATAGAATGAACACGAATTAGATAAGAATAGAATAGTCATCATACAACTCATGAGTTTAAAATAATACATCAATGAGTCTGAAGAGTAACAAAAATAAGCTGGAGACAAATCCAGTACAAAAGAATACTATCATACTACAAGCTACACTCCAGGGTCAACTGTCTCAGTTGGGATAAGTCCCTCTTGAGCCAGGGTCTCCGAATCTAAACCCACAACATCCTGGGGTCCATAATAGGTAGGGTACTCCTCAGTGTCATCTGGAAAAATATATCCAGTCAGGAAAGGAGCAGAGTACATCTCTAACAGCAGTTCTAATCCATGATAAAAACTATGTAACAGTAAATAGCTGTGGATAAACAAGATGCACAAAATAGATACAAGAGATATATAGACAAAAAGGAAATACTGGAAAGAAATACAATAATGAACAATATGCCAATGAAACAATAATACTAATGACTAAGTGTGTGAGTACTAGCTTAACATGTGATCGGCTTGGGCAAGATACAATGCGGCCTGGCTAATCATACGTGCGGTGCATGATCAACACTATTCGCTTACCAATACTTTATTCAATAGGGATTTGATCACATATCTATACTAATACTCCCCACCCCCAACTGGTATAATAGATCCAACCACGGTATGCTATGGCACTAGATTCCCCAAGAAGATAGCTAGTCTCCCCGAGAATCGGTGTCTGTACATGTACAAGATAACCAATGAAACAATACTTACACCATATACACCATATACCATGGAATAACTTCTCATGACGAGATTCGGATATACCAATCCGTGTAACCATAGTGTCGAGAGAAACATGTAAATCTATACTAGATACAACGAACATAGAGGATATCATAAATGAGAAACTATCAGAGAATGTACTCGCCTGAAATCCAAAGAACAGTCTCACAGATGTCTGACTCGGTGCCTCGAAGACCTAGATATGGAATACCACATTAATACAAGGTCCCGGAAAGAGAACAAGTCAAACTAGTCAACTCCTAGGTCAATAAATAAATTCTAAGTCAAAAGTCAACTATGGTCAACTCTAAAGTCAAACATGGTCAAACCAAGGTCAACCTCACAAGAAAACTATATAAAATAATATAGAAATAAAATACAACAATTTAGGAATCAAAATTAGATCCCAAAAAATACTCACACAAAGTATACTAATAATACAAATAATACATACTCTAATATAATATATAAACAACCAATATTTATACAAATAAAATAATATATTATTACAAATATTATACCTCACAAAATACATATATATACACATATATATATATACAATAATAATCACAATACATATATATAAATAAATAATTATATACTTATATATATATGCACATATAAACTTATAATTAAACACCAATAGTTACAACACATGCACATATTAATGTTCATATTTTATATGGCAAGAAGCACACCTAAAATATATACATTAATATACAAATAATTACATAATAATTATAAATAATATAATTACACAATTAAACACATAAATATATTTTATAAAACATTTATGTATAATTTATACATTAACATAAGTACATATATAATTATATGCAGGAAAGCTACATATTATATTTGTACATCATATTAGCACACACAAAAATATATAGATCTATGCTACAATAATTACTATAATAAATACACAAAATAAATATATAATATCTATATATATTTACTAATTATAATTGAAGAATTTAAACCATACATAATTAGATCTATTCAAAAATCCACACAATTGGAGAGTATCACATCGTATCCCACTAGATCTAGGATACGCATGTGACACGAGTCCAACACACAGCCAATTGTACCCCGAAGGATACAAATAAATCACAAATAATATTTATGAATAAATCAAAGTGTCAAAAGTAGATCTATGTGTCCGTGTCAAAATACGACATGTTCAAAGCCCCGTGTCGGAGGAAAAACCCCCAAAATGACACGTATCACCAAATAGTTGGGATACGAACCACATGTACAAAATTATGGATACGACACTAGCCCCAAACACATAAGCTCATGTCCAATTGATCTATAGGATCAATTGATACACACAACAAAATATAAATTCAGAATTCCAACAAAATTGACACAAAAAGCACCATAACTTTCTCCATGGATCTCCTATGAACATAAAACAAAGTCCTATGGGTAGTACATACATATGGGTTGATTTTACATAATTAAATCTCAGATTTAGAAGCTATTTTAATGGAAAAAACTGAATTATACCTATTGGGAGATGGATTCCAATGAAACCTCCAATTGAGAAGAACTTGCTTCCAAATTATAGATCCTTGCTCCTCTTTGTAGATCCTTGCTTCCTTCTTCTAGATCCTTGCTTCCTCCTTCTCTAATGGTGAATTGGGAAGAATTTGGAATGAATTTGGTAGGGAATTGGAATGGAAATGGAGAGAATTTGGGAGTGGGAAATTCTAGATCTAGATTTAGAATGAGAATGAGAGGAGAGAGAAATTTCCCCCCTCTTTTAATAGGCCGGCCTTGCCCCTCTCCCAAGCAATTGTAAAATGTCCAATGTACCCTTGGAGCCTCTCAAGAAGAATTAATTAAGGAAGGAAGCTTCTAGTCTAATCACTTAATTAATTTAATCCATCTCCTTAACTATGGGCTTTCTAAATGGGCCAAATCTAACTATTTAATTCATGTTGGTCCATGGGTCCAAACTACACTAGTTGGGTCCACTAAAATAAGTCCAAAATAATTAAATAACATCCAACAACAATTAAATAATACAATAAAAATTATTTACCATGCACAATATTTATTTAAATAGGAAATTACTAAAATACCCTTTTTCCTAAAATGTGGTAGTGACACCAAGCCCAAGGAATGTTGACCCAGCCCTAATTCCTAGGTCAACCCAAAACAAAATTTTACATTTATATAAACAACTCTCCTTTTCCTTTCTTTATTTTTATTTTTTTTCCTGAAACCTAAATTCCAATTCAGCCGACCCCCCCTTCACGTACTGTTCACGCCCCATCCTCCCCATGGCCGGAGCCCGCCGGGCGCTGCCCCATCAGCGTCGAGCTCCTCTCCTTCCTCGACAACTCGACCGAATCCCCACACACTGGTCCTCCACCACCTCCTCTCCATTCTCCACTCTCTCTTCCGATCGAGCCGACGCAATGGGATCTACAAAGGAAGGACGTCGGCGGAGCGTGGCGAGCTCCGACTACCTCCGCCACATGGACTCCATGTCCCAGGTCCCTTCCGGCGCCGGCAACATCCCCAACCTCAACGCCGTCATCCTCGGCGAGTCGCTCACTTCCGAGGACCACAACCTCATCTTTCCGAGGCCCCAACTTCTCCTCCGCTGCACCCAGTCCTCCACCAGCCAGCACCGTCGAGTCCTCCAATGACCCCGCTGCCCGCAATCCCGCCGGTCTTGACTCGTCTTCCCCGGTGAGAATGACCTGGCCAGAGCTCTGCCTCATCGACAACCTTCCTCCCATCTCAGATCATCACCTCCGTTCATATCAGCCGACGAACTCCACCATTGCCATCCCCGTCCCGGTCATCTCCCCCTCGCCTGAACTTCCCCCCGCAGCGCCGGCAGCCCCAACACCACAACACCACCACCACCATTGCCATCTTCCTCCCTCCGATTCACCTGAGTCCCACTTCCTCCTTGGCTCCATGTTCACCACTCCATCACTGGTGTCGCACCTCCCTGCTCCCTAGCTTCGCCACGACTCGCCGGAACAGCTCCCCTGGCCGGATCTCCTCTTCACCTGGCCGGGCTCCGGTCAGCAGGCCGGAATCACCATCTCCATAACCACAGCCATCATTATCATTAGCATCATCATCACACCATCGTTCATATCTCCATCATCATCGTTGTCCTCGTCAAACACCATCGTCCTCGTCATCATCATCAGCATTACTTTATCGTTATCTCAGCATCATCATCATTTTTGCCATAAAACTATCATCCCATCATCATCATCACCTCATCGTCACCTCACCATTCATTTATCATCATCATCACTGTCATCCACACCATCATCATCATCAATCTCACCGTCGTACTCATGCACGTACTACGAGGTATGAACCTATCTGTCTTCTTCTTTATGTATGTTCGTGTGTGAGCCAATAGGACATTTGTAATTCTGTACCACAGTTAGCAGATAGCAGAACTTGAGTCGGTAAACCCAACTCGCGTTCGTGCACGTACGCGCACGCAGATATTATTTAGTTTGAAATATATATATGAATCTAGTATATGTATATTGGGTTAGCCATTAGCATATTATTAGTTGGTATATATATTTATGTACGTATTTACTATATGTATTCTAATAGTTATGTAAATAAATTACTGGTTATATTATTATATAATTATATGGATATATATATGTATAATTAAGTAAATACTAATTGATAATTATGACTATATATATTTAGACTGTATGACCCTAGGACACCATGGACTATCCTGTATTTACCTTGACCATGTTGACCCTAAGAACTTGTGCATTGCCTGCATCATGTACATTAACGCACTGGCTTAGACACATGTTAGCTGACTGTCTGATTGTGTATGACACTCGAAGATGTGACCCTGCGTAATCTAACACATAATTGACCGTGTTAGATGACTAGTGCTACCCCTTGTATACCCCCTGAGTCCAGTGTAAATATTATTGTGTGTGTACTAGTGTAATGACTAAGGATTTTATTGTATTATATTATATGTACATAGGATGTTGGATTTATTCTGTGCAACTTCTGGAGAAGGTTATTGGTACATCGCAGCTTTTTTGCCAGGCAAGTATACCTTGCCATTGTACTGTTATTCATATTCCATATGTTGCAAGCATCTTTATTTTATGTCTTTAGTTCATATATTTTAACTTCTATATAAAATGCGCGTCCAAGGAAACTTGGATGCAACGACGGTGTCGTCACGGTATATTTTTATTTATATATTTGCATTGACCTTGTTTATGAGACTACCCCATTATCATGTAGCATCTTTAGGTTCATTGGCAGTGACACAGTTGTTACACGAGTTGTGAGTCTCATATAGATCGCGGACTGGCGTGCAGGATTTGGCCTACTGTACGTGTGGGTCGTGCGTTAGGAATAACTGCTGTTAGAAACTTTGCATGCTAGTAGACTTAGCAGTTATTAGAGGTCTGTGAACATAGCCTATTGTAGTACGGTAGTTCCATCCTTGTCCTTGTTTGGTCGCAGGATTAGGCTAGGGTACTAAGAATAGGCTATGAACCAAACCATGTCATGGATGTAACATGCTTAGAGCATGGGGTGGGAAGAACAACAAGTACCGCATTTGAGCTCCTTTACACTTTTTTTTCTGTAACCCGGAAGCTCAACTGGAGATACGGGCGGTGATGACCCTATACTACTTGGCGGGCCTCCGTCGTTCAAAAGACGACGTGCCTTTGAGGCCCCTGGTTCTCCGAGAGAGTCATGCCAATCCCAGTTTTCAGCCAGATAGCTCACTGGTGGAGAAAGTTGTTCTTAACTGCATTCACTTAGACGGTTAGGCGACCATTGGATATTTATCTTAGTACTTTATTGGCATGCCTTTTTGTATCTTGTTATGTCCCTCTGAGGACCAGGCCCTTCCAGGTGTATCTGTTCGTGACTATTTGCAGGAGCGCAGATTCGGATGGTTACTTATGTTTCGAGGATGTCTTCTCTTCGAGTCATGATTGATAGCTAGTATTCTTATATGGTGATTGTTGTATTGTACTTTTATTGTAATTACTCTTATATTGAGTTGGTAGTGGATTTGTTTCCACCCAACTATCATCCTTAGATACTTCTTATTGAGATCTAGTTCATAGATACTGGTTAGTTATTTATATTTGATTTTCTGTGGATGAGATTTAGATTATATCCTGTGACATATGTTATACCACTTGTGGATTTGATATTCATATTACAGCGTACGTATAGATTTGGTTTCCATATATTGGAGTTGCCATATCCATGCGGCTGGCATGCTTACGTGTCCTAGTCCTACGTATTTTTAGGACTGGGACGTGACATATTTTTGTGGTGGCCCATGCAGGTCGAGAGCATATTGTCTCGGTTACGTTACTATACCGAACAAGCCTGCACCTAGGACTAGAGTATAGGATCTCATCCACAATTGACTATGATTCATCTTCCTCCTATCTGTTCTATTTGAACAATTGTATCCTGCTTGATTCTTGTACTTCCCTAATAGTTCTTTGAGTATAGCCTCCTGCTAGAATATAGGAACCCCTGTTATTTAGGATGATAATTAGGGTAACACACCTATTAAGAATACAACAAGAATATAGACACACCGCTAAGTTTAGAATATCCAGTGAACCCTAGAATTCCTTATCTCTAGAGTTGGTTTACCATTACCCCCTGATGTATTGTGAAGACTTGAGAGTAGTATAGATACTACTAGAGTTAGTTAGAAGTTTACCATAATGTTTGACCCTAGTATTGAAGAACCAATAGAAAACCAAAATTGAATATTAGGACTGAACCTAACCTTCGCAGTTAGATAAGTATTGGAAAACTATAAATTTAGATTCTTGTCTTAAGATAAGCAGACAGTACCTTAAAAAGCCAAGAGTAATGCATAAAATACTTTTCTAATCATACCTCAACCACAGAGACTAGCATACCCCTTTCTCTTAGAAAACTATGATACTATCTAGAGCCCTCTATTTTAATTTTTTATACCTTGTTCCTCTGCGACCTTAGCGTTCGCTAATTGCGTGATGACTAAATTTTCTTCTTTTTTTTATCTTTCAACTCGTGCCACTTGACACCTCTAATTATAGACCAAGTGATTTTATTCTACGATAGGATATATAGTTTGCTATAGTTATAGTTGTAATCTTGAATTTAGAATTGTGTACCTTGTAGTTAGAACCTGATAGTTGAGTTGTTCAAATTAGATTATAATGATTATCCCTAGTTGTAGACCACATAATTTGTACCCCTACCTCGATACAAGTTAGATCCCTTTCCCCTTAACGGCTAGTAACTCTTATATTCTTACTATTGACACTTGTTCTATAAGCACTATGATTAAGACTTAAGGTGACCCTTACCTATATAATGTAATAGGAGACCCTAATAAGTACCAAGATCTTTTCTCATATACCCTAATAAGAGTTTCTGTTTTATTTACATGTGCAAGGTTATTTTGTAGGATCCTCTAAAGACTGTCACAGTATTAGTTTAATTCTTTTAAGTTGGGTAGTATGCCTCACCACCTAGTATCATATAATTTACTTGATCTATCGAGGTAGTGTAATTGAATGACATTAATTGTATGCTAGCATAAGACAACAGTGGTTATTCAGACGATAGAATTTAGAGGTCCATGCCCCTATTTGGTCGACTAGCAACTTAGACAAGGAGGTTGTATGATAACTGTAGAGATTGTAGAGTCTTTTATTATTATTGCTTATTTTGTTTTTGTTCTTATGAACTTGAAATATTTTGTGACTTCTTTCATCATGATCTAGCGCATTTATATTTCATATACTACCTTGACTTATGCTGCTATTTTATAGCCTAGTTTTGCAAGCTTACTCTTCTATCGAGCTTGATCATGATATATGTATTAGTAGGTTAACACACTAATATATTTCAGAATCAGTGTACTACGGTCTGATCAACCATAGTGTGCTTGGTTCGCCCCTTCGCATAACTACCGTACGTGGATTGAGATATATAGTGATTAGTAGACAAATGTACTTGCCCTCAAAATATGTCTGAGTATATCATATCCGTTACATAACTGTACCGACGCGAGCAAGTGAATAGGAATTACCAAAGTATAATTTCGATCCATAACTGACTTGACAATTCCCATTTAAATTCTTTAAACGCCTTGATCCCGATACTTATATTCTATTACCTCTCCCTTAAACTCTTTATTATTGATCTTCGTCTTCCCTTATTACGGAAAGACGAAACATCTTGCTTGGTATAAAATTAATATATAGATAGTACTAGATATACCCCACAGGCCAGTCACATTGTTTGGTGACTATCTTTTATAAATGATTAAGGGAATATCATAGATGATATGTTGGTATTAAAGACTTTGAGGATTCAATAACATGATTAAATAATTTGGGGCATAGCTTTCTTAGATGTATAGCCTTAGATGATAGATGGGTAAATTCTAAGTTGGGTAGAGACCGCAATGTTCACTTGAGGGGAATTCTTTAGACTGTAATCAAGTGAGATTTGATAGAGAGAACCCAACCCTATTTTAATATCGAGGACGAAATTGTTTTAAGTTTAGTAGATTGTAAACTCCCTCACCCAAAATTAGGTCTACTTTGCCTATATAGAGAAATTAGGTCTAGTTTGAGCCAAATAGAATTAGAACACGACATTTATTTAATTATGTAATAATTTATATCATGTAGTGCACCTTACCGTTGCTTCGATAATTGGAGTACCTCACTAGCCATTGCCTATCTACAAACTTCACAACCTCATCCTAGACATGCCCGCCTACTATTCTGACTTTTGTGTAACTTATAATATTGCTCTCTGGTGCTATATTTTAGCCGCACAATAAACGTCGCGGACGTTATTTCTGAATTCTAAATAAATCCCAACTCAGTACCCTTGTGCGTTCCAATCAAAATTGGAAACACAACCTTGATCGTTTTGTGCAACCCAAATTTTATTAAAATTCTATATTGTACCCTCTATGCCCTGACACTTGTGGCCCACCTAAATTTAATCCAATGTACTCCTAATTAATTCTAGAACATCGTGCGCGTTCGATTTAATTAATTAAATCCAATTTCCGTCTTTGTACAATTTTCTAATTGTTGGGGGGCTTTTATGCAAAAATGCATTGAGGTGTCCCCACCATTGGACAATTCATGAAGAAACCCAGTTTTTTCCTTCACATAGATTTTTCTCATAATTTTCTGGATGTGCAAACGAGCAACATCGCCCTTTTATTTTAATCCAATTCTTGCATTTAAACAATATAATTGTAGCCTCCAAAGCATCCCCATGTGAGCTCGAGGTCCAAGCCCAAGGAATGTTGACAAAGCCCTAATTCCTAGGTCAACCCAAACCAAAATTTTACATGTATATAAACAACTCTCCTTTTTCTTTCTTTATTTTTATTTTTTTTCCTAAAACCTAAATTCCAATTCAGCCGACCCCCCCTGCACGTACTGTTCACGCCCCATCCTCCCCATGGCCGGAGCCCGCCGGCCACTGCCCCATCAGCGTCGAGCTCCTCTCCTTCCTCGACAACTCGACCGAATCCCCATACACTGGTCCTCCAGCACCTCCTCTCCATTCTCCACTCTCTCTTCCGATCGAGCCGACGCCATGGGATTTACAGAGGAAGGACGTCGACGGAGCGTGGCGAGCTCCGACCACCTCCGCCACGTGGACTCCATGTCCCAGGTCCCTTTCAGCGTCGGCAATATCTCCAACCTCAACGCCGTAGTCCTCGGCGAGTCTTTCGCCTCCGAGGACCACAACCTCGTCTTCCCGAGGCCCCAGCTTCTCCTCCGCTGCACCCAGTCCTCCACCAGCCACCACCGTCGAGTCCTCCAACGACCCCGCTGCTCGCAATCCCGCCGGTCTTGACTCGTCTTCCCCGGTGAGCATGACCTGGACAGAGCTCTGCCTCGTCGACAACCTTCCATCTCAGATCATTACCTCCGTTCACATCAGTCGACGAACTCCACCATTGCCATCCCCGTCCCGGTCATCTCCCCCTCGCCTGAACTTCCTCCCGCAGCGCCGGCAGCCCCAACACCACAACACCACCACCACCATTGCCATCTTTCTCCCTCTGATTCACCTGAGTCCCTCTTCCTCCTTGGCCCCATGTTCACCACTCCATCACTGGTGCCGCACCTCCCTGCTCCCTGGCTTCGCCACGATGGCCGGAATAGCTCCCCTGGCCAGATCTCCTCTTCACCTGGCCAGGCTCCGGTCAGCAGGCCGGAATCACCATCTCCATAACTACAGCCATCATCATCATTAGCATCATCATCACACCATCATTCATATCTCCATCCTCGTCGTCGTCCTCGTCAAACACCATCGTCTTCGTCATCATCATCAGTATCACTTCATCGTAATCTCAACATCATCATTATTTTCACCATTAAACCATCATCCCATTATCATCATCACCTCATCGCCACCTCACCATTTATTTATCATCATCATCACTGTCGTCCTCACCATCATCGTCGTCAATCTCACAGTCGTACTCGTGCACGTACTATGAGGTATGAACATGTCTGTCTTCCCTTTTATGTATGTTCGTGTGTGCGCTAATAGGACATTTGTATTTATGTACTACAGTTAGCAAATAGCAGACCTTGAGTCGGTAAACCCAACTCGCGTTCGTGCACGTACGCGCACGCAGATATTATTTAGTTTGAAATATATATATATGAATCTAGTATTTGTATATTGGGTTAGCCATTAGCATATTATTAGTTGGTATATATATTTATGTACATATTTACTATATGTATTCCAATAGTTATGTAAATAAATTACTGGTTATATTATTATATAATAATATAGATATATATATATATATATATATATGTATAATTAAGTAAATACTGATTAATAATTATGACTATATATATTTAGACTGTATGACCCTAGGACACCGTGGACTATCCTGTATTTACCTTGACAATGTTGACCCTAAGAACTTGTGAATTGCCTGCATCGCGTACATTAACGCACTGGCTTAGACACTTGTCAGCTGACTGTCTGATTGTGTATAACAATCGAAGATGTGACCCTGCGTAATCTAACGCATAATTGACTGTGTTAGATGACTAGTGCTACCCCTAGTATACCCCCTGAGTCTAGTGTAAATATTGTTGTGTGTGTACTAGTGTAATGATTAATAATTTTATTGTATTATATTATATGTACAAAGGATGTTGGATTTATTTTGCGTAACTTCTGGAGCAGGTTATTGGTACATCATAACTTTCTTGTCAGGCAAGTATACCTTGCCATTGTACTGTTATTCATATTTCATATGTTGTATGCATCTTTATTTTCTGTCTTTAGTTTATATATTTTAACTGCTATATAAAATGCGCGTCCAAGGAAACTTGGATGCAATGACGGTATCGTCACGGTATGTTTTTATTTATGTATTTGTATTGACCTTGTTTATGAGACTATCCCATTATCATGTAGCATCTTTAGGTTCATTGGCAGTGACACAGTTGTTACACGAGTTGTGAGTCTCATACAGATCGCAGACTGGCGTGCAGGGTTTGGCCTCCTGTACGTGTGGGCCGTGCGTTAGGAATAACTACTGTTAGAAACTTGCATGCTAGTAGACTTAGCAGTTATTAGAGGTCTATGGACATAGCCTATTGTAGTACGGTGGTTCCATCCTTGTCCTTGTTTGGTCATAGTATTGGGCTAGGGTACTAAGAATAGGCTATGAACTAAACCATGTCATGGATGTGACATGCTTAGAGCATGGGGTGGGGAGAACAAAAAGTACCGCATTTGATCTCCTTTACACTTTTTCCTTCTGTAACCCGGAATCTCCACTGGAGATACGGGCGGTGATGACCCCTATACTACTTGGCGGGCCTCCGCCGTTCAAAAGACGACGTGCCTTTAAGGCCCCTGGTTTTCCGAGAGAGTCATGCCAATCCCAATTTTCAGCCAGATAGCTCACTTGTGGGGAAAGTTGTTCTCAACTGCATTCACTTAGACGGTTAGGCGACCATTGGATATTTATTTCAGTACTTTATTGGCATCCTTTTATGTATCTTGTTATGTCCCTCTGAGGACCAGGCCCTTCTAGGTGTATCTGTTCTTGGGTATTTACAGGAGCGCAGATTCGGATGGTTATTTATATTTCGAGGATGTCTTCTCTTCGAGCCATGATTGATAGCTGGTATTCTTATATGGTAATTGTTGTGTTGTACTTATATTGTAATTACTCTTATATTCGAGTTGGTAGTGGATTTGTTTCCACCCAACTATCATCCTTAGATACTTCTTATTGAGATCTAGTTCATAGATACTGGTTAGTTATTTATATTTGATTTTCTGTGGATGAGATTTATATTATATCCTGTGACATATGTTATACCACTTGTGGATTTGATATTCATATTACAGCGTACGTATGGATTTGGTTTCCATATATTGGAGTTGTCATATCCATGCGGCTGGCATGCTTATGTGTCCTAGTCCTACGTATTTTTGGGACTGGGGCGTGACAGAAGTATGAGATTGCAACTCGTTTTCTTCTTCCAAGCCCTCAGGAGTCATAGGAGGTATGATGTATAACCCGTGACTGGTCGATTGGTAGTTGGTATTAGTCTTGCCTATGGGGGTGAAGCGATGCAGTGGCAGACGTTAGCATTTGTCATAGTTTCGGCCTTTGTTGAACTTTATGTGATATCCCATCTTTTGGAAGATGTGCTTGGCTTGAGTATGTAGCGGTGAAGTTGCATTCTATCACTCTCGGGTTCTGATTCTTCTATGAGGAGGTCCTGTTGGTCTTCTATCTTCCCAAAGATGATGGATTTGTCACCCCTCTTTCTTGCCAGAACCATGAAGTAAGAGTCTTGGCAAGGAAGTATTCCCTCACAAGCTGGATAAGGGATTCATAGTCTTCACCGTACAGACTCTTGCTGATGAAGATAGGTTTGGGAGAGGAATAGTCACCCAAGTTGACTTGCATAACTTTATCTTATGTGGGAGGTTCTCGCTGCTCAAAATATTGTTCCCACTGTGATTCAATCTGTTGATCCCATGGTTCCACTACGAAGAGATCGACCGGGTGTTCGTCGGCTTCCTCCGGGTGCGTTGACACCATATTAATAGATAATGTTCGTTTTAACATATCTCCGATACTTGTGTTAGAGTCCCAAGCAGAAGACTGCGAAGTATGAGATTGCAACTCGTCGGTAGTTGTAGGATGTGTGATTATCCCAACTTATGAACGGTCAACTGCTAGTAGGTCTCAGACTTGCCTACAGGAGCAAAGCGACGCAAAGGCAGATATCGACCTTTGTCATAGTTTAGGCCTTTGTCGTAATTTAGGTGATATCCTATCTTTTGGACGATGCGCTTAGCTTGTGTGGTGTAGCGATGAAGTTGCATTCTATTGCTCTCGGTTTCTGATTCTTCTGTGAGGAGGTCTCGGCGGCCTTTTATCTTCCCGAAGATGATGGATTTGTCACCCCCTTTTTATCAAAACTATGAAGTAAAAGTCTTGGCATGCAAGGAAGGATTCGGTCTACTACATAAGTGGGAGTTACCTGCGTGTGCAATTATAGACCTAAATTATATTCTAAGGAAGATATAGCATTCCAATGTGCAAAAATAGAATAATTGAAAGATAGCCCTTTATTAAGAAAATAAGGTATATTTTATTAGGGAATTACATCATCAAAGGAGGGTACATCAGTGCGAGCCACGACATACTCTTTCAGATCATCTCTTTCGGTGTCTGACACTAATAACGGTGGTGGTCCTGGAGCTTTCTTGTGTACTTTGACTTCTAGAGGCTCCAGGATCTTTACAGCAGGGGGATCTTCTCTTGGCGGTTGTTCCTTCTTTTGGAGGTTGACCACCAAGGGTTCAAGAGCCCTCCTCTGAAGCTTGACCACGAGGGGAGCAGCGGTGTGGGTAGTATATCCTTTGATACAGACCCTTAGGGGTTCGTCAGTAGATGTATCAGCTTCTGCTTTATCGTCAGCATCGTTATCTCCTTCATCTTGATGGATTTACTTATATAAGATCAAGTCAGATTTGTATGCTTCGACTGCCTTAAAAGGATCAACATCAGCGAACTCCGTCCTAACGACGTCATCGTTGTTGATATACTTCATACTTTGATGGAAAGTTGATGGCACGATCATATGTTCATGTATCCAAGGATACCCCAGCAAGACGATGTAGGAAACATCTACATATATGGCATAGCAAGTACCCTCTGTTCGCAGGTCGCCTATCTGACATTTTTGGCAAATCTTTCCTAGAGGATAGCTTTTTTCGGCATTGAAGCCACAGATGGTCCTATTTGTCGCTGCCAACCAATGCATTAGGATTCCCAAGGTCTGGAGTAGACTCCGTGGGATGATGCTGAGAGATGACCCTAGGTCGATGTGCATCCGGTCCACCTTGATGGCCTCGATATACCCTATATAGTCCATAGGGTGATCTTGCCTATTATTCTTGAGCAACATGTCGTGTTGTGAGAATGTGATATTCAGTATTGTCGCCATCACATTATTGCAGTGGGGGTATGTGGTGGGATTCTCGGCCGGTATCTTGACTTGGGCCAAGTAGGAGTCAATGTTCTACAATGCCTCACTTAGAGCAGTATGGGTCTCTTTGGAGAGACGAAGGAGTTTGACGAGGGACTACTTTGCTGGAGTATTGGCAAGCTTTGCCAATATATCAAAATTGTAGGGCTTCTCCAACCCCTGAGTTGTATCCTTTCTTTGAGGTTTGTCAAAGCGAGCCACTTTTTGTTTTTATTTATCCATCGCAGGAGGCTGGGATGGAGCTGCTTCAGATGCTACTAGAGCAGTAGGTGTTGCGGTTGGAAGTGCATTATCCTCTAGAATCGGATCCTAGTCACGCAAGTATGTTTGTCCCAACCTAGTCACCCCTGCGAGGGCTTCATCGACCGAGGGAGAAACCATATGGTAGGATCTCGGCTTCTTTCCTTTAGACTTGGCAGAATGCGCTACTTGGGGTACATGAGCGGTTGACTAAAGGTACTGGACAATATCTGGGTGAACCCACATGACAATATCTGTAGTAAAAGGTACTAGCCCAGATCCTTTATTACGAGCTGGAGGGAGTTTGACAACCTCCATTGTTGCCCTCAGTATCGAAAAAATACTATATTGGGCCTCCGTCACTAGAAAGTCACCAAATTGGAGGGATACCATGTTCGCAATGACCATCTTGTCCTCAAAATCTAAGGTGAGGGCTTTGGAATTGATCAATCGCTAGATCTGTTTCTTCAACCCGTAACAGTCTCGTGTTGGGTGGTGGATGTATCTGTGGTAGTAGCAGTACTTGGGATCATCGACCTTATCTGCCTCATCGGGGCATCTGATGTCGGATAATCGGAGCTTGTTGCCCTTTATCAGTACATTAAAAATCTCTATGATATCATCATTATTGAAGGAGTAGGTCTCTTTCGACTTAGGTGCCTCTGCAGGCTTCTAAACGGGTGAGGCCGGACCCTTAGACACATTGACAATAAGGGCTTGTTTCCCCTTATTGTTATGACCTTTATTGTTATTGTCGTTCCAGGGGATTCAACGCTTATGATGAATAATGTCCAATCCACCAATATGAGCGAGGTTTTCCATAATTTTACCGCGGGTAATAAATTCCTCCTGCAAGTGTACATTAGTGCAGAATCAGGAATACTCGAGGGCAGTTTTAGGGCTTCTTGTCTGAATTGCTCGATGAAGTCACGGGCAGGCTCATTTTCCTTCTAAACTATGCCGATGAAGGATGACATGGTCATTTCCATTCCACCGTAACCGAGAGAGCAAGAGGCACCGAAGATCGTCGAATGATGAGATGTAATTGTCCGGGAGGCTAAAAACCCATTCGAAGGCTACCCCAAACAAAGCTCCGATGAAGATCTTAGTAAGGAGGCCGTCGTCCCAGGGTGGATGTCCTATAATTGAATCAAATTAATTTATGTACTAACTAGTAGATGACTTCCCGTCAAACAAAATCATGGACTGTGGCTTGTACTTGGAAGGTTACACCATATTTCTCTACTCGAGGGGATAGGGTTGTCATGTCTCGAGTTTTTGGAGTGCATCTTAATTATTTATCGACACGAAACAATCTTGTAATTCTAGAATCTCCCAAATTGCTACATGAGCATCATCTGACGGTAGAGGACCGAATGATCGGGGCGTAGCATGATCGCTACCTACGGGGGATACAGGAAGTCACAACCCGCACCCGGATATTTGGACACGAGTGCGTACGTACATCCAGCCTACGCTGCAGCATCAGAGGTAGAACATTGTCGGAATTATCTCTACTATCTAACGTCTCACACAATATATATATGTAAATTGTCAATCATCTCAACTCCAAATGGAGGAACAATATTGTATCATATAAATATAACTATACTCAATTATAATGCAAACTAGGGAAGATAAAGCACGAATGGAATAACGAAGGAAAGAAACATAATACAACCATATATCTGAAATAAAATATACATGGCATAAGGCTCAATAACAGTCAAATACAAGTCCACCAATATAAACTAAACCTCTTCATGCTTTGGTACTAAGTCCTTCTGGTCTATAAAAGTATCCTCTAATGGTATGTCCATCTGTAGTCCGTAGTATGTGGGAAACTGAGCTATGAGCCAATCATTTGGAAAAAAATATTCAGTCAGGATTGGAGTGAAGTACATACCTCTGAAAGCAGTTTCAAATACATAATCGAGCATATGTAATAAATAATAAAAAAGAATACAAGATAACTAAACACCAGAATAAAATAAATTAGAGTGAACAAGTAATGTATTGGAAATAAGAACATATAACAGAATATCTACAATATAAATGAATAACTGAAATCTAACAAATATGCCATGGATACAAGTTCATTATGTGCTCAGTTTAGGTTGAACATGAATACAATATGGTAACTCGATTACAAGTGTGGTATGTAATCGACATGTACACGAATACACTAGGGCTTGATCACATAATAAACTCCTACTCCCCCATCTCCAACCAATACCAATGGATCCAATCACGAAATATTACGAACACGAATATGGGCACACTGAACACAAGAAGTGTATGAACACAAAGTATATTAAATCAATACCCGATACATATAATAAAATATATGTGAAGGAGTACCCGCTGAATAGGTTAAGGGATAAAATCTTCTACAAGATTCATGTAGTACCAATCTATGAAACCATTGTGTCAGAATCAAGTATACAGTTCTAGAACATGAGATATATACACTATTATGAAATAAAAACTAATAGAGAAATATACTCACCTGAGGTCATTAGCAAGGTATGTCTCTCGATGCCCAAGCTGGTGTCACATAGACCTATATATGTTATATTGCATCAATACATGGTTTTGGAATAAAAATAAGTTAAACTAGTTCAATTCTAGGTCATAAAGCCATTTCTAAGTTAAAATAGTCAAACTAGGTCAACTCTAGGTCAAACTTGGTCAAACTAGCTATTTCTAGGTTGTATGAGTCCATCTCTAGGATATTTGTTCATACACTATGTAACGAGGCTATACTAGCTATACTAGGATACTAGGATACCAACAAAATACCTTATCATAAGATACGCAAGTTATTAAATATAAAAATACGATAATAAAAATATACAAGATAAAATATATAATACTCTTAGCCAATTTAATGCTAAGTGGATATCCTGGCTTTGAACCAAATGCGATATCACACCACCTACACACCCATCTTGACATACAAACTCAATAGCTTGAGTATAAACCAATACCTCGACATTACCTTGGTTTCACAAGGTAATACGATATTTAACATATAACTAACTATCCATACAACAAACTGTACACTAACATGCATTTAAACTTATAGAAATACTATACTAAACTAACATACTAACATACCTCTTGATATTTAATACCCGTACCCAAGATACCTCAACTCTCATTACCTTGGTGGAACTCAAGGTAATCTAGAAATAATATTAACCAATGCTAACTAGTGCTTATATATATATATATATATAACTTACTAACTTATCAATATAAATAAACTTAGCTTATTACTAGCTTATCTTAACTTATCTATCACTTACATATAAGCACTTGATATTGCTGCTTATCGCTAATATTGCAGCTTACTGCAGCTGCTACTTCTGCTCACTACTTCTGCTGCTGCTTTTCGCTGCTTATAATAGCTGTTGCTGCTTCTTACTACAGCTGCTTTTTGCTTCTTACTGCAGCTTATCGCGCTTCTTATCCGGCTGCTTATGCCTATAATTCACCCCTCTAGCTCACATGCACACATCTAATACACACATACACTCACTCACATAACTATATATATATATATATATATATATATATGTGTGTGTGTGAGTGAGTGTATGTGTGTATTAGATGTGTGCATGTGCATATATATATATATATATATATATATATATATATATATATATATATATATATATATATATAAATAAATATATGTATGTTACTACATACCCACACTAATGATGCATATGCACTCTCCTATTCTTCCATGACCACCAACACATCAAAATAAAATATAGAACATATAAATAATTATATATATACTTATATATCATATAACAATTATAATTATAATACTCTAATAGCTATAACCAAGGTATATTGAATTAAAATTCAAGGAAACAAACACGTAGAGTGCACCGCACCCGTATCACACTCAATCTACGATATGCTTGCGATATATCTATACCACACTACCAAACGTATCCTGAAGGATACAAGCAAGTCTAAAATTATAATTACAAGCAATACGAAGTGTTAGCTACTCGTCTACGTGTCCGGGTCAAAATATGACATGCTCAAACCCCCGTGTCGGAAGAAAATCTCCAAATCAATCCGTATCTCCAAATTATCGGGATACTGCCTACATGTATCCAATTATAGACACGATATTAGTCACACACAATCAAACATATATTAATTTGGTCTAATTGACCTATTGACAAACACAAGATGTGTCAATCTCGAAATTCCCCTAAAATTGATACAAAATACCACATAACTTTCTCCATAGGCCTCCTATGAACTTAATTCCAATTCTTATGGATAGCATTAGTACATGGGAGGGTTCTTAATAATTAAATTACAAATTTAGAGTCTAATTAGAGAGAAAAAAAATTGAATTGTACCTATTGGGAGATGGATTCTCAATAAAATCTCCAAATTGAGTGTCAAGAGCCTTCAACTTGCAGATCCTTGCTCCTCCTTGTAGATCCTTGCTTCCTCCTTATAGATTCTTGCTTTCTTCTTGTTCTAATAGCCTCCAATAAAGAATTAAAAATGAATTGAAAAGAAATTTATTTAGAAATTGGTGTGGGAATGAAGAAATTTGGAAGTGAAAAAATTCTAGAACAAGATTTATAATAAAAAATGAGGAGTGAGAGTCTCTCCCCACTCCAATAGGTGGCCAGCCTTTACCCCTCCCCCAATCTACTATAAAATATCCACAATACCCCTTGGGGCTTGTCATGAAGGTATTAATTAAGGAGAGAAGGTTATAGTCTAATTGGTTTAACTAATTAATTCTTTCTCCTAATAACTGGGCTTACTATTGGGCTCAATTCTAACTAAAAATAAATGTTGGTCCATAGATCTAATCTAAACTAGTTAGGTCCAGTAACACAAGTCCAAAATAAAATTTAACATTAAAAAATAAATAAATAATAAAATAATATTTACAACATGCATAATATTTAATATTATATTCCTAAAACAACTACCAATGCTAAATTACTAAACTATACCAAGTTGGAAAAGTGAGGGTGACACATGAGCAGTTACATTTGACTCCTGGTTGGTTCCTGGATCCTGGCTTCCTTGTCCTGAGGTCCTTGGTGGCTGTGGGACCTTGGTTGCCTTGAGCTCCAGTACCATCTGGTTCAGAGTCTACATCGGGGCACTCATGGTCTGCATCAAGGCTTCGAGTGCCTTAAGGTATTGGCGATCACTGGATCCTGCTCCATGATCATCACATGTTATCTATACAGGTATTACATAGGGAGAGATGGATAGGATCGTGGATGCCTCACTTTCTGTCTTCGATCCCCGAGTCTCGTTGTCCTCAGGGAAGGCAGATAGTGCTGTCTTCAAAATCTGGGGGATTACTACCCAGCCCCAATTGTTGTATTAGCCTGGCGGGCATGGTTAACCCCATGTAGGTTATTATCTGTTCCCTAAGATTTATTGTCCTCATGAAATGATGGATTGATATAGAATATCGGAGGATTACTACCCCAAGTTCTTGTTCTTGAACGGGTGCCCTGAAACACATCCTCGGTGGGACTACCATCTTACTGTCCCGTTGTCGGTTCCTTGACATACTGGTCGAGACCGACGGGTTGGAAAAGCCCTTCTTCAAGATCTTCATAGTAGATAGAGACCTGCCATGCCCCAGAACCAGAATATTGAAAAAGGGACAACCAAGGCCAGCTACGTATACTTGGAGCATTCTGGTAGTCCGCATATACGGTAAAGCTGTAAGACATAAGGGATCACTACTACAAACCATCAGTCAAGCTGAGGTCCAATAAACCTAGTGTCTCAATCATAAGAACAACAGAAATAATAACAAGATGTAAGATCAGCTAAAATATAACAGTAAAGCATCCCAAACTATAATATACAGATGATCATGATGCTAGTAAAAACAAAATGAATAAACTAGCCAGAATCTGAGTCATACATAATCAACCCTAGGATATGTCAATCATGCTAATGCCTGTAGGATAACTGATCAAACTAGAACACGAGCTAAACACGTGATCGGTGGCTAAACGTCCACAAAATAGAATGTACATCAGGGTGGAGAAGTAAGAAAATCCATTTAAGCGGTCTGGTGCTCCTGGTGGCCACAATTCTTAGGAAAGTACGAAAGATCCTCCGGTGCTGCTACTGGATCTGGCCATACAAAACCAGTGGGGTCAGACCCCCAAATAGTAAGTAACACAAAGGAAGTCAATCTAAAAAATTAAACCAACAACACATACAATACAAATATTGGAAGTAAAGACTGAATATAAAAGATCCTAGTATAATAAACACTATAAAACATGCTAAGACATATCAGGATCTAATAATCAATAAGAAAATAACAAGTACTGAAAGTAAAGGTGATCATGTGAAACCTAGACTAACCATCTACCATCAATTACGGCAAATCACATAACAACAACTGGATACCTTTAACTAACTAAGGTTATCCCAATCTTCAATTATTAACTAATATAATACAACTTTATGCTAGTGTTCCTTCTGATCGCATGTCTCTGCAGTCCATCCAGGATATCCATACACACAACCAACTGGATACTCCTCAAGATACGCCACAATATAAAACCACTAGATACTCCTCAAGATAACAGTATGAATAACCGAGACTGCATGCAATCTAGAAAAATCTCTAGCCATGTACTAAGTGAATCTCTAGTTATCTAACCCCTAGCAGTTTCTAGTATGAATTCGGGTGTGACATTTCACAGAATCCATCCTAGACATGATGTAGACAAATCAAGTTCTAATAGTAATGTTATCAGGTTTATTATATATTGCATATATGGACTCATATATGCCATGACAGTTAAAGCCATGTGTATTCAAGTGAAGCCAGTTAAAGCCATGTATAACCATGTCCAACCAGATGAAACCAAGAGAAACCAAGTCATGCCATGTCCGATGAAGCCATCTAAATTCATGCCAAGTAAAGTCTAGTCAATCCTATCTTCATGTGTAGCCGGACAAAGCTGGGTGAAATCGAGTAAAGCCAAGTCCAGTCAAGTCATGTCATCTAAAGCCATATAAGTTTATGTCAAATATCGGGTCAAGTTATCGCGTGTCCAAGCAAAAGCCATAAATTTTAACATAAAATTACGAAAACCAAGAATTCCTAAAGAAAGTACACGATCGGTATACCGTCGGTACACTCTATTACACCGTTGGTACACCGGTCCAGAGATAGAAAAATTATAGCAAGTTCTGGATTCCAACAAATCGGTATACCGTCGGCATAGCCCAATACACCATCGGTATACCAACCAAGACAAATATCTAATAATGTCGCCTAGATTTGTATACTATCGGCACAACCTAGTACATCGTCAGTATACCGATAGGGATCACAAAAAAATATCTAGAATCAAGTCGGTTGAAATCGATATGCCGTCGGTACACTATAGTATACCGTCAGTATGCCGGTTTCCAAGAATAATCATGGATAAATCAAGCCTAATTTTTGGGACCCAAATCAAATCCTGAAAATAACCAGAACCAAGTTTAACCAGAAATCAAGTCTAGGTTAAGATTCATATCACAATATGAACTTAATCTCACGGCTATAACTCCCATACCGTTTTTGTTACCGAGTTACCAAAAAGGGAAGGAACGAGGTCCTACCAGAAATAAAAATTGAGATGGTCACTAGGCTAGAAATTATGATATGAATAATAATAGTAAAGCAAGTCTAAGCTAAAAAGAAATAATGAAGCTCCAGGAAAACAAAATGACAGAAAGTAAAAGAAGTTCACGAAATCGGCAGGTGTACTTGCCTAACGCGCCTCCCAGCTTTAACCTTCTAATCCACCACCATGAAGGGGTTCAGAAACCACACTCCAGGTCTCAAGACCACGCTTCCAAGCTCTATAGAAAATGAAGAAGAGAGGAGAGAGAAAGAGAAAGAAGAAAATTAAATATCTCGAGTACTATTTATAAAGAAAATATCTCAAAAATTGCTCGAAAATATCTCAAAAGTGAAACAAATATCTATCGGACAGTATACCGTCGGTATATTGTTGTATACCCTCGGTATATTGTAGTATACCATCGGTATACCAGTCAAGTTGTAAAGTTTTAATTTTTATAATTTTTGGGCTTTCTCGAGATCCATAAAATGCAATGACTAGCACAAAATACGTATCCGTATAAAATACAAATACTGTGAGACGAGTCTCACAACTCTCCCCTCCTTAGAAAAATTATGTCTTCAAAATTTTCATAAAGATCCAAAATCACTAACAAGAAAATCCAAGAAAACCAGCTCAAAACCGAAAATAAGCAGAAAATTCATGTGAACATAAAATTTCCTTGGCAATAACAAAAAACCAGAAAGTAAAAATAATAAACATAACAGATAAGCTAACAATTAATCACATGCATATGCTAAGATATGACATGGGTATACGAATAAGTATACCTACCAAGTCGAAAAGAAATAGATAATGAGTAAGCATATCGTCCTCGTGCTCCCACGTCGACTCGTCCCGTGAGTGAAGCCCCCAAGCAACACGAATTAACCTGATAGTCAGGTTCTTGAGAACCTTCTTCCTCTGGTCTAAAATACACATGGGCCTCTCCTCATATGATAGATCGGTACCAATGACCAAGTCTGAATGATCCAGGATATGGCTCGGGTCTGGAATATACCGGTGCAACTGAGATATGTGAAAGACGTCATGCACCTCATGAAGCGATGATGGAAGAGCTAGATGATAAGATACATATCCAACTCGCTCAAGAATATCGAATTGGCCTATATATCTGGTACTAAGCTTTTTTCGTACTCTAAATCTAAAGCTTTTTTTGTACTCTAAATCTAATAACTCCACGAGTAGGCAGAATATCAGAAATACATAGTCGCCAATAGAGAACTCAAGATGACGACAATGTTGATCTGCCCAATAATGCTGGCAATCCTGAGCCACTCTTAGATGCTCTCTGATTTTCCTGATTACTATAACCGACTGAGCAATCATCTCTAGACCAAGCATCTACTTTCGCTAAGGTCATCCCAAGCTAAGGGTGATATGCATCTCCTACCATACAAAGCCTCGAAGGGTTCCATCTGAATGCTCGCCTGGAAGCTGTTATTATAGGAGAACTCTAATAAATACAAGTGATTCTCCCAAGATCCATCGAATTCAAGTATACCAGCTCGAAGCATATTCTCCAAAGCCTGAATATTATGCTCTGAATGTTCGTCTTTCTGTGGATGGTAGGTAGAACTAAACTTAAACCTAGTTCCTAGACTCTGTTGTAGGCTCTGCCAAAAATGAGACATGAACCGCGAATCTCAATCTGAGACTAGGATAACTGGTACACCATACAATCTTACTATCAGTCTCATGTATATCTCAGCTAGCTGCTCTATAGACTGGCCCACTCTGAAAGAAAGAAAGTGAGTAACGTTCATGAGTCGATCCACTATAACCCATATAGCATCTCTTTCAGACAGGGAACTAAAAAAAACGGTCACAAAGTCCATTGTAATATGGTCCCACTTCCACTCCAGAATCGGTAAAGTCTGAAGTAGTCCGACCGGTCTCTGATGCTCAGCCTTGACCTGCTAACAGACTAAACACCAAGAAATAAACCGAGCTATCTCTCTCTTTATAACATTCCACCAGAAATACTGACGAATATCCTGATACATCTTTCTCCCTCCTGGATGCACTGAGTGCTGAGAACTGTGGGCCTCTGACATAATCTCATATCGAATATCTTCTCTTGGCACACAAAGTCAGCTTCAAAACCTGAAAGTTTTATCCTCATGAATGTTCAACTCTGGTCTATGTCCTGACTCACACTCTTCTCTGAGCTGCTGAAGTCTGACATCACTAGTCTGCTCTGCTCTGCTCTGATCCTCTCAACTATAGAAGAATGAACCTGTAGACTCATCATAAAACTAATACCACTAGTTAATACTACCTCAATACCCATCTTCTGCAGATCCTCCATAATATGGCGCTTCTTTGTCAAGAAGTAATCTCCTTCTCTCCTTCTTAAGGCATCTGCAATGATATTGGCCTTCCCTGGATGATACTGAAGGTCGAGATCGTAGTCCGACAATAACATGAGCTACCTCCTCTGAATTATGTTGAGTTTCTTCTGTGTGAACACATACCTCAAGATCTTATGGTCTGTAAAAATCTTCACTCGATCACCATATAGGTAATACCTCTAGAGCTTAAGTGTAAACACTACTGCTGCCAACTCAAGATCATGCGTCAGATATTCTCATGGTCTCGAAGCTGACGAGATGCATAAGCTATCACTCTGCCATGCTCGAAAGAAGTTTGACGAGCATCTGACCACTCAAAGCGCACATCCTTATACGTCAGTCGTGTCAAGGGTATGGAGATCCTCGTAAAGTCTATGACAAACCGCTTGTAGTAACCTACTAGACCCAGAAAACTACGCACATCTGAAGCTGTACTGGGTACTGGCCAACTCTCAATAGCCTCCACCTTCTTAGGATCTACCTCAACTCCTCCTCCAGAAATGATATGTCCCAAGAATAAGATATGATCAAGCCAGAACTCACACTTGCAAAACTTTGGGTACCACTACTACTCTCGAAGAATCTGAAAAACTATACGAAGATGCTGGTCATGCTCGTCCTCACTCCGATTATAGACCAATATATCATCAATAAACACTATCACAAACTAGTCTAAGTAAGGTTTGAAGATGCTATTAATGAGCGACATGAATATAAATAGTGCATTTGTCGCTCCAAATGGCATAATTAGGAACTCCCAATGACCATATCTAGATCTTAACGCTGTCTTGGGTATATCCTGCTCTCTGACTCTGATCTGATGATATCCAGACCGTAAATCAATCTTAAAAATATAGTCTCCCTACTGAGCTGATCAAACAAATCATCTATCCTGGGCAAGGGATACTTGTTCTTAATGGTTGTCGTATTTAGTGTTCTATAATCAATAACTAAATGTGAGAAACCATCCTTCTTTTTAATAAGAAGTATTATAACTCCACAAGGCGATGCACTTGGTCTAATGAATCTCTTGGCTCTCAACTCCTCAATCATCTAGTACAAGATCTCCAACTCAGATGATAATATCCTAAAAACTCTCTGATACTGGCTCTGCTCCCAGAATCAAATAAATGTAGAACTCCACATCTCTAACTGGTCGTACACCTGGTAGCTCATCAAAAAATATGTCAGGAAACTCAAAAACTATCCTGGGAAACTATGCCTCATCCATCTTCGCCATCATTAATATAACCTCCAGTGACTCTACTGCACCTCTCAAGAATGAGAACTCCTCTCCATCAGGTACATGAAACATAACCTTGCCACTATGGCAATCTATCATCGCATGTCTCGTACTCAACTAATCCATCACAGGAACGACATTATAATCGCCCATAGAAAACTCTATCTGCCTCGCAAGAAACTCTTTCCCACACGCTATAACTCTACATGAGGGATATGCTCTATCTAGTCACACGAGACCGTTACCAGTAAGTATATTCAACCTTACAGGTAAGGACTCAGACTCCAATCTAACTTGTATCGCAAAGCGTGTAGATGTAAATGAATGCAATACACCAGAATCAAATAAACCGAAAGCTAAATAAAAGTAGACGATAATGGTACCTGGTACCACCTTTCCTGCTGTCAAAACCTTCTCCATTGATAGTGAGAAGGCTCAACGTTGTCCTTTGGGGGCTAGTCCCCTCTGCTGCTGACCTCTAGGTCTTGCTTGTGCCTAGCCTTGCGCTGCTGAAATGCCTGAGCCTGTGGAGGCAAAGACCTCTGAATCTGCGACTGTACTGGTGATGGTGCCCTGAACAACGGCGCTACTGGCCGAACTGCTGACTAGGCTTATGATGACCCAGTATGGTTCCTCCTAGGATATGTATCGACCATGTTGGATGATGCCCCATATACCAAAAATAATCCATGTAGCCATAAACTGCTTGTAGTAACCTGCTAGACCCAGGAAACTATGCACATCAGAAGCTGTACTAGGTACTAGACAACTCTCAATAGCCTCCACCTTCTTGGAATCCATCTCGACTCCTCTACTAGAAATGATATATCTCAAGAAAGAAATACAATCAAGCCAGAAATCATACTTGCTAAACTTCACATACAGCTGCTCTAGAAGAATCTGAAAAACTACTCGAAGATGCTGCTCATGCTCTTCCTCACTCCAACTATAGAGCAAGATATCATCAACAAACACTATCACAAACTGGTCTAAGTCAGGCATAAAGATGCTATTCATAAGAGACATGAATATAGCTGGTGCATTGGTCGCTCCAAATGGCATAATTAGGAACTCCAAATGACCATATCTAAATCTGAACGCCGTCTTGGGTATATCATGCTCTCTGACTCTGATCTGATGATACCCAGACCATAAATCGATCTTAGAAATTATTGTTTCCCTATTGAGTTGATCAAACAAGTCATCTATCCTGGATAAGGGATACTTTTTCTTAATGGTTATCGTATTTAGTGTGCTATAATCAATAACTAAACGCGATAAACCAACCCTTATTTTTAACAAGAAGTAACGGGGATCCCCAAGGTGATACATTAGGTCAAATGAATCCCTTGGCTCTCAACTCCTCAATCATTTGATACAAGATCTCAAACTCAGATGGTGATATCCTATAAACTCTCTCTGATACTGGCTCAGCTCACGGGATTAAATCAATGTAGAACTCCATGTCTCTAACTAGTGGTACACCTGGTAGCTAGTCGAAAAATACGTCAGGAAACTCATAAACCACCCTAGGAAACTGTGACTCCTTGCCCTCTACCATCATCGACGTAACATTTGGTGACTCTACTACATCTCTCAAGAATGAGAACTCCTCATAATCAGGTACACGAAAGATAATATTTCCACTATGGCAATCTATCGTTGCATGTCTCTCACTCAACCAATCCATCCCAAGAACGATATCATAATCGTCCATCGAAAACTTTATCAGTCTCATGAGAAACTCTCTCCCGCATACTATAACTCTACACGAGGGATATACTCTATCTACTCCCATGAGACCGTTATCCGTAAGTATATTCAACCTTACAGGTAAGGACTCAGACTCCAATCCAACTCGTGTCGTAAAGCATGCAGATTTAAATAAATGCGACACACTAGAATCAAATAAAGTTGAAGCTGAATAAAAGTGGACAAGAATGGTAACTGCTACCATGTCTTCTTCTACCAAAGCCTCCTCCATCGATAGAAAGAAAGCTCGACCCTATGCTCTGGGGTTGGTCCCCTCTGCTGCTGACCTCTAGGTCTCGTCGGTGCCAGGGCCTGCACATACTGTTGCTGTCTCTCCTAGAATGCATGTGCCTGTAGAGGCAAAGGCCTCTGAATATGCTACTGCTGCACTGGTGTTGGTGTCCTATACTGCGGTGCTACTGGCCGAACTACTGACTGAGTCGATGATGATCCAGTCTGGTTTCTCCTAAAATATATCCTAACCATGTAGTCTGATGCCCCACATACCAAGCATAATTCATGTGCCCTACGGCACTCTGATACAATATGTCCAGGTTTCTCGCAATCAAAACAACTATGGGAAGAAGAAGAAGAAGAAGAAGAAGATGACTGCCTCTGCTAAGGAAACATCTAGGAAGACTGTTGGGATGATGTTGTCCTCCTCGAGGATCCAATTATCAGGGCTCTAACTGCTGAAGCTGGTGGCAATGAATGGGAGGATGACCCTCCTGAAACGTCGGGACTCTTTTGACTCCTAACTCAATCGGTAATCCTTTACGAGGTATACTCATATCTTCTGGCTACCCGTATCACAGCGTCAAAGGTCTGAAACTCATGTTGCTCTACTGCAAAGACAATCTCTAAATAGAGTCCCTATTGGAACCTCCTCTCCCTCTCCAACTCGATCGCTAACAAAGTGGAAACAAACCGACTAAGTCTCGTAAACTCCGCCGCATAGCCATCGACGGTCCTGCTCTCCCGACAGAGGTTGTTAACCTCTGTTGAAGCTCGTAACGCACTACTTGTCACGACCCGCACCCGGTTTAGGGGCACGAGTGCGTGGGTACGTCCAGCCTACGCCGCAGCATCGGCGGTAGAACGCTGTCTAGGTCGAGTATTATCTAAACAATCTCACGCTAGTATCCAACTCCATAAGGAGACTCGGATAATACTATAAAATATTAACAACATACTCAATCACAACTACAGCACGATAGGAATTTGAAGAAATAAAAGAATACAACACAAGTCTAATGACAACATGCTCATACCTGCAATCAGTAACATCCAATCCCCAAATGTCAGAAACAAGTCCACTAAGGTCACAGTCTGGAAAAATATTTTCCAGTCAGGAAGGAGCAAAGTACATCTCTAAATAGCAGTTCTATATAAATGACATAAACTATGTAGCAGTTCTAGATAGAAATACACCAGATGCATGTATAGGTACGAGAAATGTACAATGCGAGAAATACTGGAAATACTGTAAGTAAATGCAGGAAAAGAACAATATGTCAATGAGCAAGAATTCTATGACTAAGTGTGTGAGTACTAGCTTTAACATGTGATCGGCTTGGGAACTTGATCAGGCTGGTTACATGTGATTAGCTATGATTCACGAAGGTCAGGCTAACCGTTGGTTAGCTATGATGCATGGAGAGGTCAGGCTAATCACACGTAACAGCTATGAGGCACGGAGATGGTCAGGCCGCACCCGACGTGAGATGTGGGGTGAGCTATGATGCATGATAAGTTGGGTATGATCACATATCTACACTAAAATACTCCCCACCCCCGACTGGTATAGTGGATCCAATCATGGTACGGTATGGCACAGGATTCCCTAGGAAGGTAGCAAATCTCCCCGGAAATTAGTGTCTGTACATGCACAAGATATCAAGGAAACAAGTCTTGTACAAGCTACACCATGAATAAGGAATAACATCTCATGACGAGATCCGTGTATACCAATCCGTGTAACCAATGTGTCAAGAACATGGATATTTACACTAGATACAGTGAACATAGGAGATATCATAAATTAGAAACTAATCAGAGAATGTACTCGCCTTGGGTCCTTAGCTGGTAATGTCAATGTCCTGTCCCAGAGTATCGTCTGGAGGAACCAACAGTCCTAAAAAATATTTCAAATACAACATTTGCATCAGATGCTATACTACACACACAATCAAATACCTAACCCAGGGCTATGCCTGGCATGATACGGGTCAACTAAGGTCCTCTGGTAGGGATATATAAATATACATATATCTATCTTTACTACATTAGTACTTACAATATATATATATACACCAATTTATATACATATCTAATTTATACTAGTTGAACAATATATATATATATACTCATACATATGCTAAAAATATATTTTAAAAATATATATATTGTCAATGTTATTATTAAAATATATACTAATACTAGTACATCACATTAAATACAAATACAATACATTAATTGTATGTACAAGATATATATATATATATATATATACATTTATACTAATTATACATATTTGAAAATATATTAAGTACATATATATACAAAATATATATATATACTAAACATTATATATTTTTATACCAAATACCTACATATATATATTAAAGGAAATACACATATACATATTATACTATACCAATTTAGTTTATATTATGTATATTAGGAATATAATAAAGGCATGTACAAAATATATATTTTTATACATATATACAAATTATATATGTTGAAAGTATATACAAAACATATATACATATATCTATTAATACAATACCAAAAAGGCATATACTAAGTACGTATTTATATTCATATCAACCATATTAAATATATACATATACATATGCATTAATTAAATACATACTAATACAATTAATTATACCTACGTAATTATACAATTTATTTAAACACCTACTATACTTATACAGTTAAGTATTAATAAATAATATACATATTCATATTTTAATACATACATATACTAATTATATACACTATACATTATTCATTTAAATACGTATATATATATATATAAATCATATTAAATCTATATACATATACCAATTTATATATAGAAATATATATTAAGTATATACATAAAATATATATATACACATGTGCTAAATAGTAAATACATGCATATATATGAATATATGAGTACTAATACATTAGTTGATTTACACTAATATCATAGGGTATATTTTATTAAGTACAAATATATGAAAGTACCAAAATACATACATATATATATATGAATACAAATAATAATAATACCTACATACATATATGAATAAAATACATACATACATATACGTATATATAGGAATACATATACTAAAGTATGTTTATATATATACTTATGTACTTACATATCAATATAACATAAATATGTAAACTACTTATGTATATACACAAGAATACACATTAAACATCATTTAATACGTATACACACGTATTCACCTACACACATATATACGTATATGCAAATATATATATAAATAAAATACATACATATACTATTAAATACATATACATACATATACCAATTTTATGTATTAAAATATACTAAGTATTTTACAAAACACATGTATATACATATATCAATTATACGTATACTATACATTATACTAATTTATCTACACCATACATTATATTAATTATATACACTATTTATTATATTTATGTACACTGTGAAAGAGGAGAGGGACTCACCGGGGTGGTCGTGGTGGTGGCTCGCCGGACCGAAGTGCAGCAGGAGGTGCAGGGTGGTGACGCTGGTGGGTCGACAACGAGGTGAACGGGGATGGCGTGAAGTTGTGGTCGTTGCCGATCGCTTACGGGGTTGAGCTCACGACGTCGCACGATGGGAAGACGCAGCGCTTACAGAGCGCTGCTGGACGTGGCTCGCCAGTGTCGGAGCACTCCGGTGCAGTCGGGTGGAGTCCAACGGGGATTGGTCGGAGCTCTGGCCGGTGTATGGAGGTGCAGGGAAACAGTGGGCGGAGCTCGGCGAGCCGCGCCGGAGCTGCTGGACAGGTCGGCGGGGATGTAGTGGTGGTGATGATGGTAGTAGATGATGGTGGTGGGAGTTGGAAGGTGATGATAATGGCGGCCGGACCGGAGTAGCAGCGGGAAGCTGATGGTGGGAGAGCCGCCGGGGAGAGGGCCGTCGGGCTGGAGCAGGGAGCGCCGGCGCCGGAGTTGGCCGCTCGAGGGTGAACGCAGAGGGGGAGCCGTCGGGTTGCTGTCAGAGTGCAGGCCGTCGGGTTGGGCAGGGGAGTGGTGCAGCGGGGAACTTAGCCGACTGGAGGGAGATGGTGAGGGGCCGGGAAGCACAGCAGCGGCCGCCGGAGTTCGTGAGGGCCGGGAAGCACAGCCACCGGGTGCAGTGGTCGCTCGCCGGAGCACGGGAAGTTGGCCGGGGTACAGTAAGGGGAAGTGCACAGTATCCCCTCCCTTTCCTATTATTTGAATTCAAAAATCAAAAACAAAAGAAGAAGAAGAAAAAGGAAGGAAAGAGAAGGAGAAAGGAAGAAGGAGAAGAAGAAAAGGATGGAGGAAATTTTTACATACGTAGGAGAGAGGATGGAGGCTTGTGAGGAGGTGGGGGCTTGCTTGGGGATTAGGGTTTGATGGGACATGTCATTTAATAGGGAGAGAGGATGTGATGGAGGGTGATGATTTCATCCCTTGAATGGGTGGCTAGGATTGTTCATGAAGGAAAGTAATTCATGTAGGGATGAGGGTTTAATTAAAATATTAGGTTCCCTCATTATTTAAACAATTGGGTGTTGACACAAAATGCCAATTTGCAAATTAACCTCCCTTAAATTCGGGAATTTGCACAAACACATAAAATAACGAAAATTTTGCGGGCGATTCGTTGTCCGGTGTTTTGTAGGATCAGGGGGCGCTGTAAGTCTGGTACAGGCTCAAATAACAGGGCACTGGAATTAAATTGGAATTTCGGAATCAGATAAAATAGTATCCTCAATTAAAATAGAAATAAATGCAAGTTGTGTTCAACAATTAATTAGGAGTACATGGAGCCAAAATCAGGTCAAGTCATCAATACCGATAATGAAGAAGACTCAGAACAGGATATTACCCTAATTTGGGCCGCACGAAAAATAGGTCAAGATTGCCTCCAATTTTCGATTGGAACGCACAACGATACAAAATAGGAATTTATTAAATAACGTCCGCGACGATTTTTGCGCGGCCAGAAATAATGTACAGAGAGCATAATTATGAGTTGCAAAAATAGCAGAATTGAAGGCGGGCATGTCTAGGGCAAGATTGTGAAATTTGTTGGAAGACAAAAGTCAGGGTAGCGCTCCAAATATCAAAGCAAAGGCAAATGCGCAAAGTATTAAATAAAATACAGTAATTAATTACAATCTCCAACTATTAAATTCTAGATAAAATAATAAAATCCAGAATTCTATAATTTGGATAGGTGGTCATCTACTGGGCTTCTAGGTCTAGTCTGCTAGCTAAAAATAAAATAAATAAACACTGCATATAATTATATATTTAATTACTCATCACATAATTATTAAATTAAATACTATCATGCAATAAATTAATGGTAAATACCATAATATTAAATATTATGAAAAGTCAAAAATACCCCTGTTTTCAGAATATGGTAGTGACAAGTCTACCCACCTTAAAAGAATTTCGTCCTCGAAATTTAAAATCCTCCAAGTAGCATTTATCATACACATTATTATTTCCCTCAAATTTAAATTTATCATCCATGAAATCTTTTAATAATCCACAATGTCCTTCCGCAATTTCAAAATTCTAAAATTGTTGTATAACCTGAAAAATTCTCAAAGTAAAATCAAAGTCCATCAAAATTTTCCTTGAAAGTTTTTAGTTAACAATTCAATACTCAGAATTTAATATCCACTCCTCAAATTTGATTTTTATCAATGCACATATGTAATCTCGTCCAAAAATTTTGAACTCACATTAGTCTATTAATAATTTATTCCTCGATTTCCTCTTTCCTCAAAATACTTAACAATGCGATACTTAAGGATTTTCCAAATGCAACATCCCATATAAAATTCTAAAATTTATAACTTGCAATTAAATAAATATATTAATAAATCTCCCAAAATTTCTAAATTTTAATAACCAATTTAAACATGTCATAATCTTCCTGGAATTAATACATCATAAATTCCGTCATGTTAAATTTTTGACCCTTTATTTAAACCAATGTTTATCCTCGAATTTTTAAATCCTCGATTGTTTTATTTATTTATTTACTACCATCAAAATTAAATTCCTCAAATCATATAATCATGAACTACTCCATATTGTTATTTCACAATGAATTCTTTCAAAATTCTATAAATATCATATCCCTAAAATCTTCAAATATAAATCAAATCCCATTCTTATCACAATATCCTCCAAAATTTTAAATTAATAACTAAATACAAGAATTTAATATTCAATCCTCTAATTGAAATCCAATCAATGCATATTTCAAAAATTGATTCTCGTCCCAAATTTGAATTTAACACTAATCCATTTGTGTTCTTATTCCTCGATTTTTTTTTTCTTCATAATATGCAACGATGTAATACTTATGAAACCTCCAATACAATATTCAAGATATATGTTCATAACTTGCAGTCCAATAAATATATCGATGGCCTTCTTAAATTCCTCAATTTCAACGATAATTTCAATCATTTCATAATCTTCTTAAAATCAATGATTTAACAAAACTTCAATTACGCCATATTAAATTCCCAACTCTTTATTTAATTTAATATTTTTCCTCAAAATTTAAGGCACCTTGTCTCTTTTTGTCAAGTCATAACCTCTTCGTAAATCTTTACTACAGTTAAATCCTCAACAATCAAAGTCTAAGAGAATTCTACCTACAACCATACAATATGCAACCTAAGGGAAATATGTATGATCATGGTGTCTTTTATCATGGTATTGCAGTCTCTGTATCAGGGGTACTACTAACTACATTATAACATGAAATCATGCATACAAGCTACGGTACTAAGGTATCAATCAATCAGAAGACAAAAGAACATGAGGAAAGAAAAGAAGAACCTGCTAACATATTACTTGCAATATCTTCTAACATAATCATAAGTCAAATGATACATGGAAAGTTTGATACCTCTATCTCTTTAGGTACCACACTTTACTACAAGCATACTCACTGCTAGCTTCCTTACCTACTGCAATAGTTGATACTAGTTATTCTTATCACTCAAGTGCATCTCAATTGCAACACACTATACTAAGTACTGCTCTCTCTAATACAACCCTAGATTGACACCCGAGTCAGTTGGCAGTGAGATCTCAATCATACTCAAGTCATCATATCCTTACACATGTATATCATCTACTCATATATTAATATTCATCTCTTATCTACCATAAAGTTAATCCTCGAAATAATCGTCAAGGTTTAACTTCTCGATCAACTTAAAAATAATTGCATATACTCCTCAAAATCAGATACTCAATATCAAAAATTTAATCACTTTTAAAATCCTTATAGCCTTGACTATGTTTATTGAATTGAATTCGAATACTCAAAATTTAATAACATAAAGTCTCATCTCCTCAAAAATTCTTTAAAAATTAAAATTCATTTCCACTCTACCAATTATAATTTAATCCACAAGTATACATATACTACTCACAGTCTCTAATACTCAAGGTGCACACTAATACACTAATTATTTACAACTCTCAACTGTGTACGAAAATTGTACTGCCCGAATTATTTGCACTATTGCTTCCAATGATCATCATCACTAATACTCTTACTCCTCTTTCTATAATACCAATACTAATTATAATAACACCTATCATGGAACTATTGCTACAAGGTACTATGCTATGGGTATCTCTAGATTAATGCCTAATGCTCACATATCCAACTAGGAAACACTTACAAACTCACAAGTCACACTCAGTCAAACTAATACAAGACACAACCAAAATTGCAAGTCACTAATTATCATACTAACAAGGAATCCTCAAAGGAAATAAGCTCAAAAAGGAACTGGATCAAGGACGGAAGGTATCTTTGCTGCTAGTAAAGAAAAGAAGCGATGGAACAAAGTCCTGGAATAACATAAATAGATAAGTCTTGAGATGATACTTTAAGAACCAATTTAAGATACAACCTGATAATCATACACGTCTGTCAGAAATCATGACACACAGAATTTCTCGCCACGCCAGTAAGCATAGATGCGATGAACGACAGGTTCCGTAACTAAGGTATGCAACCCTATAATCATGTCATCTAGAATCCTCGCCACGCCAACCGGTATGGCTGCGAGAAACTCTAAATCTCATAACTAAAGTATGTACATCCAAGTTAGGTTCCTACGTTCTCGTCACGACAGCTGATATGGCTGCGATAAACTCTAGGTTCCATAACCAAAGTAGACGTTTTACCTTTCTCACTGTCCTCATCAATATATGTCATCAGATGATACCATAAATTCTAGTCCGTAAAATTCATCTCAATATGAAATCAAAACTCCACAACGATATCAAGAATTAAAGTTAACAACTGGTCAACAAGAATCAAACTTAATATCAATAAGTGAGAACGGACGAAAACAAGGAGGAAGGATTTAAATTGGAATTTACAATAAGATTCTCAAGGGTCATCCCAGGAATCTCTCAAATAAATTGTGATTGAGTATCCTCTCTCATCCTAGTATCCTATGTCCTATGTCCTATAGCAGGCACGCAGTAGTACAACGAAGACGTCACACTACCATGACATAGCGCAACTTGCGAAGTCGGACCTGCATGGGCCACCACTAAAACGTGTCATGACCCGCACCCGGTTTAGGGGCACGAGTGCGTGGGTACGTCCAGCCTACGCCGCAGCATCGGCGGTAGAACGCTGTCTAGGTCGAGTATTATCTAAACAATCTCACGCTAGTATCCAACTCCATAAGGAGACTCGGATAATACTATAAAATATTAACAACATACTCAATCACAACTACAGCACGATAGGAATTTGAAGAAATAAAAGAATACAACACAAGTCTAATGACAACATGCTCATACCTGCAATCAGTAACATCCAATCCCCAAATTTCAGAAACAAGTCCACTAAGGTCACAGTCTGGAAAAATATTTTCCAGTCAGGAAGGAGCAAAGTACATCTCTAAATAGCAGTTCTATATAAATGACATAAACTATGTAGCAGTTCTAGATGAAAATACACCAGATGCATGTATAGGTACGAGAAATGTACAATGCGAGAAATACTGGAAATACTGTAAGTAAATGCAGGAAAAGAACAATATGTCAATGAGCAAGAATTCTATGACTAAGTGTGTGAGTACTAGCTTTAACATGTGATCGGCTTGGGAACTTGATCAGGCTGGTTACATGTGATTAGCTATGATTCACGAAGGTCAGGCTAACCGTTGGTTAGCTATGATGCATGGAGAGGTCAGGCTAATCACACGTAACAGCTATGAGGCACGGAGATGGTCAGGCCACACCCGACGTGAGATGTGGGGTGAGCTATGATGCATGATAAGTTGGGTATGATCACATATCTACACTAAAATACTCCCCACCCCCGACTGGTATAGTGGATCCAATCATGGTACGGTATGGCACGGGATTTCCTAGGAAGGTAGCAAATCTCCCCGGAAATCAGTGTCTGTACATGCACAAGATATCAAGGAAACAAGTCTTGTACAAGCTACACCATGAATAAGGAATAACATCTCATGACGAGATCCGTGTATACCAATCCGTGTAACCAATGTGTCAAGAACATGGATATTTACACTAGATACAGTGAACATAGGAGATATCATAAATTAGAAACTAATCAGAGAATGTACTCGCCTTGGGTCCTTAGCTGGTAATGTCAATGTCCTGTCCCAGAGTATCTTCTGGAGGAACCAACAGTCCTAAAAAATATTTCAAATACAACATTTGCATCAGATGCTATACTACACACACAATCAAATACCTAACCCAGGGCTATGCCTGGCATGATACGGGTCAACTAAGGTCCTCTGGTAGGGATATATAAATATACATATATCTATCTTTACTACATTAGTACTTACAATATATATATATATACACCAATTTATATACATATCTAATTTATACTTGTTGAACAATATATATATATATATACTCATACATATGCTAAAAATATATTTTAAAAATATATATATTGTCAATGTTATTATTAAAATATATACTAATACTAGTACATCACATTAAATACAAATACAATACATTAATTGTATGTACAAGATATATATATATATATATATACATTTATACTAATTATACATATTTGAAAATATATTAAGTACATATATATACAAAACATATATATATACTAAACATTATATATTTTTATACCAAATACCTACATATATATATTAAAGGAAATACACATATACATATTATACTATACCAATTTAGTTTATATTATGTATATTAGGAATATAATAAAGGCATGTACAAAATATATATTTTTATACATATATACAAATTATATATGTTGAAAGTATATACAAAACATATATACATATATCTATTAATACAATACCAAAAAGGCATATACTAAGTACGTATTTATATTCATATCAACCATATTAAATATATACATATACATATGCATTAATTAAATACATACTAATACAATTAATTATACCAACGTAATTATACAATTTATTTAAACACCTACTATACTTATACAGTTAAGTATTAATAAATAATATACATATTCATATTTTAATACATACATATACTAAGTATATACACTATACATTATTCATTTAAATACGTATATATATATATATATAAATCATATTAAATCTATATACATATACCAATTTATATATAGAAATATATATTAAGTATATACATAAAATATATATATACACATGTGCTAAATAGTAAATACATGCATATATATGAATATATGAGTACTAATACATTAGTTGATTTACACTAATATCATAGGGTATATTTTATTAAGTACAAATATATGAAAGTACCAAAATACATACATATATATATATGAATACAAATAATAATAATACCTACATACATATATGAATAATAATACATACATACATATACGTATATATAGGAATACATATACTAAAGTATGTTTATATATATACTTATGTACTTACATATCAATATAACATAAATATGTAAACTACTTATGTATATACACAAGAATACACATTAAACATCATTTAATACGTATACACACGTATTCACCTACACACATATATACGTATATGCAAATATATATATAAATAAAATACATACATATACTATTAAATACATATACATACATATACCAATTTTATGTATTAAAATATACTAAGTATTTTACAAAACACATGTATATACATATATCAATTATACGTATACTATACATTATACTAATTTATCTACACCATACATTATATTAATTATATACACTATTTATTATATTTATGTACACTGTGAAAGAGGAGAGGGACTCACCGGGGTGGTCGTGGTGGTGGCTCGCCGGACCGAAGTGTAGCAGGAGGTGCAGGGTGGTGACGCTGGTGGGTCGACAACGAGGTGAACGGGGACGGCGTGAAGTTGTGGTCGTTGCCGATCGCTCACGGGGTTGAGCTCACAACGTCGCACGATGGGAAGACGCAGCGCTTACAGAGCACTGCTGGACGTGGCTCGCTAGTGTCGGAGCACTCCGGTGCAGTCGGGTGGAGTCCAACGGGGATTGGTCGGAGCTCTGGCCGGTGTATGGAGGTGCAGGGAAACAGTGGGCGGAGCTCGGCGAGCCGCGCCGGAGCTGCTGGACAGGTCGGCAGGGATGTAGTGGTGGTGATGATTGTAGTAGATGATGGTGGCCGGACCGGAGTAGCAGCGGGAAGCTGATGGTGGGAGAGCCGCCGGGGAGAGGGCCGCCGGGCTGGAGCAGGGAGCGCCGGCGCCGGAGTTGGCCGCTCGAGGGTGAACGCAGAGGGGGAGCCGTCGGGTTGCTGCCAGAGTGCAGGCCATCGGGTTGGGCAGGGGAGTGGTGCAGCGGGGAACTTAGCCGACTGGAGGGAGATCGTGAGGGGCCGGGAAGCACAGTAGCGGCCGCCGGAGTTCGTGAGGGCCGGGAAGCACAGCCGCCGGGTGCAGTGGTCGCTCGCCGGAGCACGGGAAGTTGGCCGGGGTACAGTAAGGGGAAGTGCACAGTATCCCCTCCCTTTCCTATTATTTGAATTCAAAAATCAAAAACAAAAGAAGAAGAAGAAAAAGGAAGGAAAGAGAAGGAGAAAGGAAGAAGGAGAAGAAGAAAAGGATGGAGGAAATTTTTACATACGTAGGAGAGAGGATGGAGGCTTGTGAGGAGGTGGGGGCTTGCTTGGGGATTAGGGTTTGATGGGACATGTCATTTAATAGGGAGAGAGGATGTGATGGAGGGTGATGATTTCATCCCTTGAATGGGTGGCTAGGATTGTTCATGAAGGAAAGTAATTCATGTAGGGATGAGGGTTTAATTAAAATATTAGGTTCCCTCATTGTTTAAACAATTGGGTGTTGACACAAAATGCCAATTTGCAAATTAACCCCCCTTAAATTCGGGAATTTGCACAAACACATAAAATGACGAAAATTTTACTGGCGATTTGTTGTCCGATGTTTTGTAGGATCAGGGGGCGCTGTAAGTCTGGTACGGGCTCAAATAACAGGGCACTGGAATTAAATTGGAATTTCGGAATCAGATAAAATAGTATCCTTAATTAAAATAGAAATAAATATAAGTTGTGTTCAACAATTAATTAGGAGTACATGGAGCCAAAATCAGGTCAAGTCATCAATACCGATAATGAAGAAGACTCAGAACAGGATGTTACCCTAATTTGGGCCGCACCAAAAATAGGTCAAGATTGCCTCCAATTTTCGATTGGAACGCACAACGATACAAAATAGGAATTTATTAAATAACGTCCGCGACGATTTTTGCGCGGCCAGAAATAATGTTCAGAGAGCATAATTATGAGTTGCAAAAATAGCAGAATTGAAGGCGGGCATGTCTAGGGCAAGATTGTGAAATTTGTTGGAAGACAAAAGTCAGGGTAGCGCTCCAAATATCAAAGCAAAGGCAAATGCGCAAAGTATTAAATAAAATACAGTAATTAATTACAATCTCCAACTATTAAATTCTAGATAAAATAATAAAATCCAGAATTCTATAATTTGGATAGGTGGTCATCTACTGGGCTTCTAGGTCTAGTCTGCTAGCTAAAAATAAAATAAATAAACACTGCATATAATTATATATTTAATTACTCATCACATAATTATTAAATTAAATACTATCATGCAATAAATTAATGGTAAATACCATAATATTAAATATTATAAAAAGTCGAAAATACCCCTGTTTTCAGAATGTGGTAGTGACACTACTGTGTCAAAATACCTCACATGAAACCTCTCAGTAAAAACTTCCCATGGAATCGGTGCTATGAGAGAAACCTCATCCACTGCCCCCCAGTCACGAGCCAAGTCCAACAACTGTGGCCTCCCTATTACTACACGCTCTCTATCCGGAGTCCAATCTAATTAAGTACGCTAACTGTTTGATTAAATGCCTAACGTAGTATATAGATATGTGTATATGATATCAAGTGCATATATATATATATATATATATATATATATATATATATATTAGTGTGTATATAAATATTTCTATTTGGTATATATGAATGTAATAGTTGATGGGGATGTATGCACCTGTTCTGAATTGTGAGAGAGTCTTCACAGTGTTGTATGTGGGTGAGATAGTGTCTGTGGTGTAGTGACTGTGAGTAAGGAAAGGGGAACAGTGAGTTGAGAATTGCTCGTGTTGATGTGTTGATGTTAGGATGTGTGCACAACTAGGAGTGGCTCAAGCAGACCTGTACAGTTGAGGGATTTTGGGGGCCCAACTGACTGTGTATCTGATACTGATGGGGGTTCAAAGTATCAGTTTTAGGATGCAATTTTTAGCATTTGGTTACAGTGTATACCTGGGTACTTTCATAGAGCTTTCACTGATATAGTATCAGTTTATTTAGTTTGGTGGAACAGTGTTGGATACATAAATTGGTGTATCAAGAAATAGTTGAATGTGTAGAAGGGTTTGGTGTACCCAGGCAAGTAAGGATATTATGTAATATACTGTATCTAGACCTGAGCAATAAATTTATACACAGGTATAGATATATGAGGGTATTGTCGTGTGTTAGGTGTCGATTGAGGAGAAAACACCTTTGATACTTGTGTGATATCTGGTAGTGATATGGATCAGTAACACAGTGGAAAGTTAGTGGTAGTTATATCCGTGTATATGTACTAAAGGTTAGTTTTACTGTTAGTTATTTTGGTATTGGTTATATTAGACTAGTTAAGAGATGAAATAGAGCAGGTAGAAGTGGTGAATGATTGCAGTAAGTATAATAGGTGATTAAGGTACTAGTAAATATATTAGTGCAACGTATCATTACTCATGTCAGTATCAATTGGCTAGTATATATGTGTCTGATACACAGGTAATCAAAGATGGGTGAAATGTGTGTTTTAGATACTAATATGTGACAGTAAGGGGAAAATATAACTCTGTGTATTCGAAGAGACTATGTGAGTATTTACATAGAAAGTACAGGTGTATGTGTGTGTCTGTGATGCACTGGGTAGTTTTGGGCTTGGGTCAGTGCAATGATGCAGTGAGCAAATTGTTGTAGGTAACTGAAACCTTGGAGGCTTGGATTCATACAAGTACAATGAACTATGGGGTACTTTGTGTAGGATACTCAAGGTAGTACCAGATATAAGTAAGAGGGTGTAGAGGTGGGGTTAGTCTAGGAGTAGAAATTAAATTAGAATATTATTACAGTAGCAGTAAGGGTGCTCGAGGGGAAAGTTGGGAATTTTTCTATTTTAAGTTCAGGGTCACCTGTGCGAGGGTTGAACACATAGGTACTAGGGGATTATATTTGATACTTGTAAGTATCAGTAACTTAGTTGAGGCAGTGAGTTCAGGTCAGTTAATAGGTATATGTATTAGTTTTAGTTAGTTGATTAGCAGTGGGTAATATATAGTTGTCATATTAGTATATCTGTTAGTAGGTTAGTTCAGTTAGAAATATTAGATAGATAGCGTATGTATGTAGCAGTTAGTTGTAGTTAGTAGTATTTAATATCTAGCTATATTAGCTAAGTTAATAAGTTTTGGGTATTAGTATTAGTTAATGATGCTAGTCCATTAGTTATATAAGTATTAGTTATTATATGCTAATACTTTGAGTATCTGATTACATATATAGTATTATTATTAATTAGGACTAGTTAGTTAGTGATCTTTATAGACTAATTAGCTATTTTGGACCTAAAACCTTAGTGTGAACTTAGTGTGGCCTAGTATAGTTAAGAATTGACTAGAATTATGAATTAATGCATTCTCTTACCATTTATCATTCTTTTACACCTATTAACATAATATTTCCTAAAATAGGAATGTGTGACATCAGCTTGGGCATCGAGAGACACCCTTTTCTCAGGACCAGAGGCGAGTACATCTCTCTGTTAGTTTTTATTTCATGATAGTGTATATGTCGCATGTTCTAGAACTATATACTTGATTCTGACATAGTGGTACACGGACTGGTACTATATGGATCCTTTCAGGAGATGTTATCCCTTACCGTGTTCAGCGGGTACTCCTTCACATATATTTTATCGTGTATATCGGGTATTGATTATCATGTACTTTGTATCTTAAATTGGTTCTTAAAGTATCATCTCAAGGCTTATCTATTTCTGTTATTCCAGGACTTTGTTCCATCGCTTCTTTTCTTTACTAGCAGTAAAGATACCTTCAGTCCTTAATCCTATTTCTTTTTTAGCTTCTTTTCTTTGAGGATTCCTTGTTAGTGTGATAATTAATGACTTGCAATTTTGTCTGTGTCTTATATTAGTGTTGACTGAGTGTGACTTGTGAGTTTGTAAGTGTTTCTTAGTTGGACATGTGAGCAGTAGGCATTAGTCTAGAGATACCCATAGCATAGTACCTTGTAGCAATAGTTCTATGATAGGTGTTATTATAGTTAATATTGGTACTATAGGTAGAAGAAGGAGTAAGAGTATCAATGATGGTTCCAAGAGTAAGTGTCAGAATCAGCATTCCAGTCCTGGATAGTCATTAAATTATGTAATTGGATATCTATGTAAACAATTAAGTATCAAGAAATTGTGTTAAAGATTAATGGAGCATGATGTTCAATTGGATGATTGATACCGGGTATGTTAAGAGTAAAAAAAATGTATATGCATAAAGGGTTTTAATGAGATGCCATGAGTAGAGAAATATCAAGATTGGTAATAAAAGTTATGAAATGTATCACATATTAGTTTAACAGGCTGTAAAAGGTTTAAGAGATATGATTATACATCAATCGAGATATGGAACCATATGCCTGTCCTTGAGATTGAAGTAAAGCATGGGTATTATAGAAATTGCAAGTGATCATAAGTTATAGTCAATGTGACGAGGTGATCTAATGATGGAAGCTAGTGTTACCATACCAATAGTGCTAGTGATTCTATATCAAAGATTTGTTGAGCAAGGTGCTAATGACAGTAAATACTTCGTGTGATGATAATTAGATTTGTGTACCAGTTAATATAGATAGAAAATTATTAGAGAAAATATGTGTGATGATAACTTTAATTATTGGAAGTAATAGTGCAAGTAATCCAGGCAGTACAATATTCAGTACACAGTTGAGAGTTGTAGATAATTGATGTATTTGTGTGCACCTTGAGTATTAGAGACTGTGAGCATATATGTGTACTTAGATGCTTGTGGATTAAATTTATAATTTGAAGAGTAAAAATGAATTTCAATTTTTAAAGAATTTTTGAGGAGTTAAGATTTTATGTTATTAAATTTTGAGGATTCAAATTCAATTCAATAAATATAGTCAAAGCTATAAAAATTTTGGAAGTGATTAAAAAATTTTATTTCGATATTTGAGTATTTGACTTTTGAGGAAGGTATATGCATTTTATTTTAAATTTTTTGAGAAGTTAAATTTTGATAATTTTATTTTGAGGATAAAATTTTATGGTGGGTAAGAAATGTATAACAGTATATGAGTGGTTGATGTGCATGTGTAAGGATCTATTGGCTTGAGAATGCTTGAGATGGCACTGCAAACAGACTTGGGTGTCCATCTAGAGTTGCATTAGAAGGAGCAGTACTTAGTATGGTGTGTTGCACTTGGTGTGCACTTGAGTGATAAGAACGACTAGTATAAAAAATTGCAGTAGGTAAGAGAGCTAGTAGTAAGTGTGCTTGTAGTAGAAACAGTAGTACCAAGGGATAGAGGTATCAAACTTTGGATGCATTATTAAACTATGGTTGTGTTAGAGATTCTTGGTATCATATCTAGGTATCAATAGACAGGTCTATGCAATGAGGATGTATTCATGGATGTTGTGGACTAGTGATTAGTTGATATGGGTATCAGTGTATAGGGACAAGAAATTAGTGAGTGAATATGCCAGAGTTAAGTGTATATTAGAGGATTAAGATGTCCAAGTAATGGGTTAGAAGGCTATGTTCTATTCTTTCCTCATATTCCTTTTCCATCTATTTGTTTGATTGATTGATTCCTTAGTACCATAGCTTGTATCAATAATTTTCTTGTTAGAATATAGTTAGTAGTACACCCTAGCAGAGACTGCAATACCATGACAAAGGAGACCATAACCCTGTATGTTTTTCTAGATTGTATATTGTATGACGGTAGGTAGGATTTTCTTAGACCTTTATTGTTGGGGGTTTGACCGTAGTAAAGATTAATAAAAAGGTTATGGTTTGACAGAGAGAGATAATGTGTCTTAAATTTTGAGGATAAACATTAATTTAAATGAAGATTTGAGAACTCAATATGGCAGAATTGACGATTCGTTAAAACATTGATTTTTATGAAGATTACAATATGATTGAAATTGTTATTAAATTTTGAGGAATGAAGAAGATTATCATTATATTTATTTTACTGTAAGATATAGATTTATTTTGAATATTGTAATTGAAGATTTTGCGAGTATTATATTATTTGAGTATTGTGTGGAAAAAGAATCGAGGAATATGATCACTAATGGATTAGTGTTTGAATTCAAATTTTGGGATGAGGATTTAAATTCTATAAATACGCATCAATTGGGCTTAAATTAGAGGAGTAAGATGATTAATAGAATAGTGTTTTCGGATGAGATTTTTTTAAATTTTATAAATATGCATTGACGGGATTTCAATTAAAGGATTGGATAGTAAATTTTGTATTTAGTGATTTACTCAAAATTTGAGGAGTAAGATGATTAATGGGTTAGTATTTGAATACAAACTTTTTGGACGAGATTTTTAAATTTTATAAATATACATTGAGTGGATTTAAAATTAGAGGATTGGATATTAAATTTTGTATTTAGTAATTAGCATAAAGTTTTTGAGGGATTATGATACGAATGGAATTCGATTTTAAATTTGAAGATTTTAGGAATATGATATCTATAGAATTTTGGAAGTTTTATAGCAATATGGATTTACTTCATGATTATATGGTTTGATGAATTTAATTTTGATTGTAAAATAATATAAATGAATACATACAACTATTGAGGATTTTAAATTTCGAGGACAAAATTTCTTTAAGATGGGTAGACTTGTAACCTCCGTATCCTGAAATTTGTGCTTAAATATTATTTTTAGGTTAATTTGGGGTTAGTTGAATTTTTCCATAATTTTTGTTAATTAAAAACTAGTAACCCTAATTTCCTAGGAGTTTCAAGAATTTATTTTAGGGACAAACTTAACTAAAAATATTCCAAACTTTTATTTTAGGTTCTAAATAATAAAATATATTTTCTAGAATTTTTTGGGAATTTTCTGATTATTTTTAGCATTTATTTTGAGTTAATTATGAAAAACTAAATTAAAAACAATTTCTGAAAAAGAAAACCCAAAAAGTAATTAATTCTGCCCAGTCAGCAAACAGGGGGCCCACCTGTCAGCCTTCCGCAGCAAACAGTGCCGGGCCCGCCTGTCAGTGACTGCGGGGTGGGTGCGAGCCGAGCCGAGCCGACCTCGAGCCGAGCCGAGTCAGAGTTTGACTCGGACTCAACTGAGCCGAGCCGCATCGAACTGTGACCATCAGATTTGGGCGGGCAGCGTTGGATGGCTGCCATGTGTCAAGATCTGAGTCACGGCTACTTTCTCTCTCCTCTATATATATATTAGTTTAGTTATTTATTTTTAGGGTTTTTCTTCAGCCGAATTTTGGAGAATTGCCATCTAGGGTTCCTTCATCTTCCAGAAGCCATTGCACATAGCTCCGTACTCCAAATGAGGCCTAGTTTTTTGTGTTAGAATGATATTGAGGTTAGATTTCTGATTATATAATTATTTTTACTAAATTATGAGTATTAAATTCTGGAAAATTCGTAAAGCACAGCATGTCCAAAAAATAGACGTATTTCGATGTTTTCGCGATTCCGGGAGAACCAGAAATCAGAATCATGAACCGTTTAAAGTTTCGAAAATCTAATGTCAAGATCATTGACATATGTCTTTCCCAGAAATTAATTCAATGTATTTTCATACTGTTAATTCTGTAGAACTTCTAGGTTAGAATTTAACCATCGGTGCACGATACGAAACTTGTATGTGCCATAATTCCCAAACGAATTTGAATTCGGACGAGCCGTAAATTCCAGCATATTTTTTATGCTAAAATCTACAGGAATTCATGCATGAAAGTTGATTTTGTATCGGTTGACTTTTCGGTCAACAGATCGCCTCGATTTGCGTGCCATGAGTCTCGAGTTAATAAAATTCAGTTCTTTTGGATAAAAATTTAGGAATAAACCTAAAAATAAGGATAATAAGATTAAAATAGGATTTTAGAGTAATTATTCTAGAATTAAATAAATTAAAATAAATTATCTTTTGACATGGTAAATTGTAATACATAGGCTATTTGGACTGTGACTTTGACTCTGATTCATACCAGCAGCAGGACCCCAGACGAGTACATTCTTTGACAGTTTTCATTATATTGATTATCTCTATAATTCTTGTTATATAGCGTACATGACCCTGACACTGTTCTTTACACGAGTTGGCATCATTGAGACCTGTCACGAGGAGTCGTGATTGGAATCCATCGTGCTAGCTGGGAAAATAGGGAAATATTAGTAGCTTATGTGATCATACCCAACCTTACATGCATCATAGCTCACCCACATCTCACGTTGGTGCAGCCTGACCATTACATGCCTCATAACCTGTTACATGTGATTAGCCTGACTATTGCTCGCATCATAGCTATCCGGATGGTTAGCCTGACCCTACATGAATCATAGCTAATCATATGTAACAAGCCTAATCAGTCCCAAGCCGATCATATGATATACTAATGTTTCACAAACTTGGTTAGAGTGTCATTGACATGCATCTCTAGTATATTGATTTAGCATCTCGACATGTTCTAGTTGTTGTTCTTGTACACATTTATATACCAGTTCATTGTTCTTGCATGTACTTGGATTTCTATTTCATTGCTAGATGTACATTGATGATGACATGCTCCAGTATTCCATTTATTCCAGTATTTCTATTTTCAGTATATCCATGCTCGTCAGTATTTCTTATTGCCAGTTATCCATATCTGTCTTATATTTCTTTACACTGTATTATAGTTTTTGTCAATATGCATGGAACTGCTGTTAGAGGTGTATTTCATTCCAATCCTGACTGGATATTTTTTTCAGACTGTGACATAGAAGAATTGTTTCCAACATACTTGGAGATTGGATGTTATTGATTGCAGGTTAGACTATTTATTGTTGTTTAGACTTGTCTTGTACTTTATTTGTTTTCTTCGATATCTCATCATACTTTAGCTTATGTGATTGAGTATATTCCATATTATATTATGATATATGTGTCTTCTTAGGGATTTGGATATTCATGTGAGAGTGATTAACTAGTATTGTGACCTAGACAACGTTCTACCGCCGATGCTGCGGCGTAGGCTGGACGTACCCACGCTCTCGTGCCCCTATACAGGGTGCGGGTCGTGACAGGCAGCACCGACAGTCTCGGATGATCTTTCATCTCCACTACCCGTAGTCGATCAGACGCAAATGTTTACGCTCTTTTAACAGATAATGAAGGCACAACAGCGTCAATCAGAGGTTATGAGGTAGGGCTTTGAGAATACCCACCAGATTGTGCTTGCCACAGTCGAGAGAGTCGTCTTAGTCTAGCCACAAACAACACCACCTCAGTTCACCCCGCAGCAACTGAGGCCGGGGACTATCATAGATTTCAAGAGGATGGGGCCGATGGACTTTAAAGGCACAGAGGAGATTATTTATTCTGATGATTGGATAGAAGACATTGAGAGAAACCTGCGACTGGCACAGATTCCAGAGAGATCACAGGTAGAGGCCGCAAGAAGCATGATGTTTGACATCGCATTGACTTGATTCAGGATGGACCCCACGATCTCAGCACCGAGACTTACTTGGGAAATTTTTAAGGTGCTCTTCAAAGAAAAGTTCTTTCCATATGTGGCTCTGACATCTCTAGAGATCTATTTTTAGTACCTCGTTCAGGGAGGTATGATGGTGGATGAGTATGCGACAGAATATTACAGATTAGGCTGCTTTGTGTTGGGATAGAACCCCAAAGGGAAGCCTAGGAAGTTCAGGAAGGACCTGAATAAGGAGATTAAATCACATACAAATGGAGACCCACTATAACTTTTAAGAAGATTTTGAGACAGGCAGAACGGGAAGAGGATAATCTCGAGCTAGTCTTCAAGAGGCCGAGGGACATAGGAGGATCCAGTACTAGCACGGGCCCAATAATGAAGCCTAACTTTTAGCAGCAGCATCAGAGACACTTCTAGAAGCCGAGGTAGCAGTACCCTGTACCAGCTAGAGTGCCAGTACAGCGGACGCACCAGATCCGAAGGCCAGCTATTCCTTACCCATTTTAAAAGAAGCGGGGACATGGATGGGATGCGTGCAGGATAAGATTGGGCCAGTGCTTATTCTGTGGATCAGGAGATCACCAGTTGAGGGCTTATCCTAGAGATCCAGCTCATCCAGCTCAGGGCGAAGCTCAAGCACAGAGAGCACTTGTGAGACCACCAGCGAAACAGCAGAGAGGACCTTCATTGCCTATTCAGCAGCATAGGTTCATATAGCACCAGCAGCAGCAGAGAGGTACTCAGCAGGGGCGAGCTTTCGCCTTGACCATCGAGGAGAAGGAGCCAGTTGGAGATGTTATTTCAGGTTCAGTCTATCTTAATTATTTTTTAACTCATGCTTTATTTGATTCTGGTGCTTCACATAATTTTGTATCTGTATCTTTTGCTTTGAAGCATCATCTTGAGACTGAACTGTTGGCGAGGACTTGTAAGATCATGACCGGGGGTGGCATTATCCTAGTTAGAGATGTCTTTAAGGATCGAAGAGTTTCTTTGGGAGGCCAAGAGTTGAGCGTGTGTCTACTCGTAATGCCACTTCCGAACTGCGACATAGTACTCAGGATGGATTGGTTGAGTAAAAACTATACTAATATCGATTATCGTGGAGGCAGAGTTTTATTTCAGTCACCAGGAGAGCCAGAGTTTGAGTTTGTCAGAGGAGCAGTAGAGCAGAGCAAGGGAGACTTTTGTGGAGCTATGGTGGAAGATCAAGAACTGTCGGATCCATTGATTGTAGAGTATATGGACATCTTTTTGAGGGAATTGTCGGGGTTGCCACCAGACAGAGATATGGAGTTCTTTATAGACATAGTGCTAGGCGTAGAGACGATATCATAACATATCTATAGGGAGAACAACAGCAAATTGGTGGAGTTGAAAAAGCATGTGGATGAGTTACAGGACAAAGGCTTCATCAGCTCCAGTTCATCTCCGTGGGGTACTTTGGTATTATTCGTACCGAAGAAGGATGGGTCGGTACGTATGTGTATCAACTACAGGTCATCCAATAACCTCACTATCAAGAATAAATACTCGTTGTCGTGGATTGACTATTTATTTGATCAGTTGAGTGGAGCAAAAGTATTCTCGAAGATAGATTTGAGGTCGGGGTACCACCAGGTGAAAGTGAAGAAGGAAGTTATTCTGAAGACAGCTTTCAGGACTCGGTATGGGTAGTTTAACTTTTGGTGATGCCGTTTGGGTTGACCAATACCCCGACGGTATTCATGAACTTAATGAATAAGGTGTTTCATCAGTACTTGGATCAATTTATTGTGGTCTTTATTGATAATATATTAATATATTCGAAGATCCCGGAGGAGCATGAGAAGCACCTGAGGGTAGTCCTGGAGACCCTCAAGAAGGAGAATCTTTATTGCAAGCTTCCGAAGTGTGAGTTCTTCCTTGATAAGGTTGAATTCCTCGATTATGTGATTATAAGAGACAGGGTCTCAGTAGACCCGAAGAAGATATCAGCAGTTGAGTCATGGTCTACCGCGAGTTCAGTGGCGGAGATTAGGAGCTTTCTTGGATTGACAGGCTATTATCGGAGACTTGTTCAGGATTTTTCCAGTATTGCAGAGCTGAAGACTAGACTAACCAGGAAGGACGTGGAGTTCGTCTGGGCTGAGGAGTATCAAGCTATTTTTGAGGAGGTAAAGAAGAGGTTGACTACAGCTCCAGTATTGACGTTGTCATCAAGGATAGGAGAATTTTCCATATACGGTGATGCTTCGGATAAGGGTTTGGGTTGTATGTTACAGCAGAATGGAAGGTGATTTCCTTTGCTTTCAGGCAATTACGCCCTCATGAGAAGAATTACCCTACCCACGACTTGAAGTTGGCAGCAGTTATTTTTGCTCTTAAGTTGTGGAAGCACTACTTATATAGAGAGTGAGTGGAGATCTTTACTGATCACAAGAGCTTGAAATATGTGTTTACACAAAATGAGCTCAACATGAGGCAGAGGTGATGGTTGGAGTTGATGAAGGACTTCGACATTTTTTTGCAATGCCATCCAGGGAAGGACAACGTAGTCGCTGATGCCTTGAGCAGGTATACAATAGCTATATACTTGATGAGGGACAGACATTTATTAGCCGATCTTGATACCATAGGTATTAAAGTTCCAGTTTTTGGAGTTACAGCACAGATGTGGAGACTTCAGGTACAGTTAGAGTTGATGGACCGGATCAGAGCCGCATAGTTCGAGGATGAGTCTCTGAGGAGCATCAAAGCACAGGTATGGATGGGATTGACATAGGATTTCAGTATTACAGATGATGTATCATTGCGACACGGCACCAGATTATGTATGTCGAGTGGAGCATTGCGCGAGAAGGTTATTCAGGAGGCGCATCGATCTAAGTACTCTATGCATCTAGGTGCCAACAAGATTTATAGAGACATGAGAGAGAATATTTGGTGGTATAGTATGAAGCGATAGATGGTGAGCTTTGTATCGAAATGCTTTGTATGCCAGCAGGTAAAGGCAGGAAGACAGAGGCCAGGAGGACTACTTCATCCTTTACCCATTCCAAAGTAGAAATGGGCGCATGTGACGATGGATTTTGTTTTAGGGATTCCGCGTTCTTCAGGAGAGAAAGACGCAATTTGGGTCATCGTAGACAGTTTGACCAAATCGGTCCACTTTTTGCCATTCAAAGTGGGTACATCTTCGGAGAAGCTCACGGAGATGTATGTGCGTCAGATAACCAGATTGCATTGAGTTCCTGTAAGCATAGTCTCGGATCGGAATAGTCGCTTCATGTCACACTTCAGGAGGAGTTTGCAAGCTAGCTTGGGCACTCAGCGCAGGTTCCATACTGCATATCACCCAAGACAGACGGGCAGTCGGAGTGGACTATCCAGATTCTCGAAGATATTCTATGCACCTGTGTTTTGGATTTTGGAGGCTCTTGGGAGGATTATCTTTACTTTGTAGAGTTTGCTTATAACAACAGCTACCAGGCCAGTATCAAGATGTCACCATTTAAGGCATTGTATGAACGGAGATATCGCACTCCATTATCTTAGGATGATGTTGGTGAGAGAGCTTTATTGGGACAGGAGATGGATGTGGATGCGGCTTAAAAGGTGAAGCTTATTAGGGATAAAGTTCGGGTGGCGCAGGACAGACAGCGACATTGGGCCGATAGACATCAGAGACTATTGGAGTTTGAGGTATATATTTTGTTTTGTATTGCTTGTGATTGCTTGTTTTAGCTTGAGTGCTAAGGCTATATTTTGTTCTAGGTTGACAATCTGGTATTCTTGAGGATTTCTCCGACACGGGGTACAATTCGCTTTGGTGGAGACAAAAAGTTTAGTCTACGGTATATTGACCCTTCGATGTTCTTGAGAGGGTCGGTGCAATGGCCTACAGACTAGATTTGCCACCATTATTAGAGGGAGTGCATAACGTGTTCCACATGTCACAGTTGAGATGGTACGTGGCAGATCCTTGTCATATATTGGATCACTCAGAGATCAAGGTTGGTCCTACTCTCAGTTATCCAGAGTAGCCCGTGGAGATTCTGGATCGCAGGGAGAAGGTGCTGCGAAACATGATCATTCCTTTTGTACGCATCACGTAAAGACATCACTCGTCAGGAGAGAGTACTTAGAAGCGAGAGTCCGAGATGCGCGAGCGAAATTCTTATATGTTTAAGTCATAAGGTATACTTCTTTCGTTCTTGTATGGATTGCTAATGGTAGTAGCTTCTTCCTTAAATTTTGAGGACAAAATTTTTCTAAGGTGGGTAGGATTGTCACCCTCACTTTTTCAACTAGGGTATAGTTTGATAATTCTGACATGGATAAATAATTTTAGGAATAAATATTAATATTAGTGTATTATAGTAATTATTGATGATTGTATTAATTATTTAAGTATTAGTGAGTTATAGATTAATTGCGACTGGTAGTAATTATTTTGTTAGGAGACTAGTCCAATAATTAGACTTGTCATAACAAATAGTGAGCCTAACTTGGACCAAACCCATTAAACCATTCCCACTAATTAATTAAGAAGAATTAGTTTAATTATAATTAGTTAAAAACTACTTAAATAGCCCTCCCTAATTATTTCTCCATAATACATCATGGAGGGGTACATGGGACTTTATATGTGACTTGGGAAATGGGAAAGGGGACCGGACACTATTAGAGGGGGGGCTCTCCTCTCTCTCTCTCTCTCTCTCTCTCTCTCTCTCTTCTCTCATTTGCATTAATTCTAGATCTAAAAATTAGATCCCCAATTTTCTCTCATTCCCTCCATTGAATTCTCACTCAATTCACCTCCATTTTTTATCTTATTCCCTTAAGCAAGGAGCATTGGAGCTTGAATTGGCAAGGAACACTAGGAAGAGAAGTTTGTGGCAAGGAGATCATGTCCAGATCGTGTCCACTTTAGTTTTTATTGGGAATCCATCTTTCAATTGGTAATTTCTAAATTTTCTTTCTTTTCTAGCTTTCAAATCATGCATTTGACCATTAGGAATCACCCCATGGCATATGGCTACCTATAGGAATAAGTTCTAGATCAATTGGTTATGTATTGTGATTTCTACATAGTATTTTATGTGTATTTTGGAGGAATTATGGGATTGACACATCAAGTGTGTGTTATGAGACCAATTTGGTTTGATTAAATTTAGATCGGGATTATGGAACTACTTACATGTCCACAATTGGACATAAATAGACCATATCACGATACGGTGTGATACCCTGTGATATGGAGCCCATTTTGTGTATTTTATATGAATTCTTTTCAGTACATGTTGTAATTAGTTCTAATAGTTGATTTTATATATATTTGACTTGTGGGAATGGTTAAGTGTGAAAATTAGATATTTTGGACATCATTTGGATAGGTATCATAGCTTTCCTAATGAAGTACTCTAAGTGTTTGATTAAATTTCTAACGTAGTATATAGATATGTGTATATAATATCAAGTGCTCATATATATATATATATATATATATATATATATATATATATATTAGTGTGTATATAAATATTTTTATTTGGTATATATGAATGTAATAGTGGTTGGGGATGTATGCACCTGTTCTGAATTGTGACTGTGTCTTTACAGTGTTGTATGTGGGTGAGATAGTGTCTGTGGTGTAGTAATTGTGAGTAAGGGAAGGGGAACAGTGAGTTGAGAATTGCTCATATGCATGTGTTGATGTTGGGATGTGTGCACAACCATGAGTGGCTCGAGCAAACCTGTGCAGTTGAGGGATGTTTGGGGACCAACTGACTGTGTATATGATACTGAAAGGAGTGTCAAAGTATCATTTTTAGGATGTAGTTGTTACCATTTGATTATGGTGTATACTTGGGTACTTTCTTAGAGTTGTCACTAATGTCGTATCAGTTCATTTAGTTTGGTGGGACAGTGTTGGATACATAAATCGGTGTATCAAGGAATAGCTGAATATGTAGCAGGTTTTGGTGTACCCAGGCAAGTGAGGATATTATGCACTGTACTGTATATGGACTGAGCAGTGAGGGGTCAAGTTTAGGGGGTCAGCAGAGTTATAAGTGCAATTATGGCAATTAAGTGAGTTCAGTTAAACCTGAACACAGTCAGGTATCAGTTGAGGAAATTTGGGGATTTAATTAATGTCAGTATGTTTATACACAAGTATAGATATGTGAGGGTCATATGGTGTGTTAGGTGTCGGTTGAGGAGAAAATACCTTTAAGACTCGAGTGATATCTGGTAGTGATATGTGTAACACCCCGTTCCGCTCATGCGGACTACCGTCTCAATCGGCAATAGTGCAGCTGTCCCGACTTGCTTTGCCTCAAACGAGAAGCAAAGGATATCCAGACTTGTCCCTATAGGAATCCGGTTTAGGCTTTCAGAGGCTCGCTCAGGCGTAAGTCTCTACCGAGGCGAATCATCGCTAAGGTGGGTGGCTACGGTGAACTTGTCTTTGCTTAGCCAGCACACATAAAATCTGGAATGTTTATGCTAGTCGCTAGGTGATTCACCCCCTGCATGCTAATAAATCTAACGCACCTAGCTAAGGGAATAATCCCAACTTGTATTGCTATGCTAGAATATGGAAACTGAAACACTGCTTATGTTCAGACCCTCGCATGCTAAGTCCCTAACGGCTTCATCTCTCGGCTTACCTTCGGGTCCGAGCAACGTGTCTGATTACGTTCCTTAGAAATGCATGCTTGTCTGCTTGTATGTTGCTATATTTTCATCCAAACCCCGGAAGACTACTACGTAGTCGTTCCGTGCCTGAATGAACCTGCAAGTATCCGGGACCGTTAGGTCACCAAGGCAATTCCCAAACCAGGGAATCTGCACCCTGAATGAATGAATCCCTGAATCACAGCTCGAGGACCAAACTACTGAATCCTGCCTCAATAAGTTCTATATATATATTCTGTTTCGAACTCATTCCATACCGGACCTGTTCTTATATATATATATTCTGCCTCGAACTTGTTTCTGTACTTGACCGAGACTCTGACCTGCATGTCGCGGACAACTTGTAAAAAGGTGATCTTCGGATCTCGTTCTGCGGGCGGTCGCCGGGGCACTGGGGCTGACCCGGTCTAGACGGAACTTCTGGTAGTCGTCTGTATCGGGGGGATAAGTGCAAGGCCCATCGTGTTTATTGCTTGCACTTCATCCTCGACCTTGAGACTACAAACGGTAGTCGTCTGTATCGGCAGGATAAGTGCAAGGCCCATCATTTCTATTGCTTGCACTTCATCCTCGACCTTGAGACTACAACTGGTCCTTTATGGCTATGCCAGCGACTTATGTTCATATAGATAAGTCATCCTCGCTTAGCGGCTATCCGCGTGCGAGTCACTGCATCGCATCAATAAACAACTAAACACCTGAACGATTATGTTAAAACGACCCTCGTGTTTGCATATGTTATGCCTCCTGAATGCTTATACATGCTCCTGCTCAAATTAATAATGTTTGCCTTGGACAGGGAAGGATAAATGGTAAGTTGGTAAGTCTCGCCGTGTTTCCTCTAACATCGCACGGCGCACTGTCCGACACGTTAGGCTATTCAATATTTGCATAAAACTGATCCTAAGGCAACTAGAAAGACAACTTAATAGTTGTGCACGAAACCTGTATTACGTGTTTGGATTTGTCGAGCGGGCGAGTAGCTTCCCCACCAGTGCATTCAATGTACTGATAATCCACCAGTTTGTATGCAGGGTGCGGAAGAACCTCGTTCGGTGCGGATGCCTCCAACGTGCGTGCTAAGGCTTGGACAACACTCTGAAGCAACGGTGCATCCGGAACAGAAGCACATATACAAGACATAATGTTGGAACTCGCCTGACCATCGCCTGTACATTCATTCCACAGTTGTAGCCACTTGGCACGCTTTTACTGTTTCAGAGAGAGAGGCTTGAGCGACTTGTAATCTCGGCTATACGCCGCCTGTAATATATGTTTATATCATTAAAAGAGTTGCTTTACTTCAAACTTGTGTTTAATGCTTCCGCTATATTTGTCAACTCAGAGAACTTGTTACCGAATCGCTATGCGTTCATGACTCCGCTGCACTCAGATAATCTGTGCGACTCTGTGGCTTAGAACTCTTGTCGCCAGCCAATGAACCATGGCCTTGCACGGGCGTGGCTCACGCTCGTACGACATCACGCCCGGATGGGTTAAGCGATCGTTCTGCGGGAGCGCTGGCGAGGGTGATTCCCGCCTAGCGGGAACGGCCGAAATAGCCGGCGGGAGATCGGGGCATGACAATATGTATTAGTAACATAGTGGAAAGTTAGTGATAGTTGTATCAGTATATATGTACTAATGGTTAGTTATATTGTTAGTTGTTTTGGTATTGGTCATATTATACTAGTTAAGAGGGAAAATAGAGCAGGTAGCAGTGGTGACTGATTACAGTAAGTATAATAGGTGATTGAGGTGCTGGTAAATATATTAGTGTAAGGTATTATTACTTATGTCAGTATCAATTGGTTAGTATATATGTGTATGATACACAGGTAATCAAAGATGGGTGAAATTTATGTTTTAGATACTGATGTGTGACGATAAGGGTAAAATGTAACTCTGTACAGTTGCAGAGAGTGTGTGAGTGTTTACATAGAAAGTGCAGGTTTATGTGTGTATATGTAATACAGTGGGGATTTTGGGCTTGGGTTATTACAAAGATGCAGTGAGAAAATTATTATAGGTAACTGAAACCTTGGAGGCTTGGATTCATACAAGTACAATGCACTGTGGGATACTTTGTGTAGGAAACTAAAGGTAGTACGAGATATGATTAAGAGGGTGTAAAGGTGGGGTTAGTCTAGGGGTAGCAATTGAATTAGAATATAACTGCAGTAGTAGTAAGGGTTCTCGAGGGGGAAGTTGTGGAGTTTTGTGTTTTAAGCTCAGGGTCACCTGTGTGAGGGTTGAACACATGTGTACTAGGGGATTGTATCTAATACTTGAAAGTATCGGTAACTTAGTTGAGGCAGTGAGTTAAGGTCAGTTATTAGGTATATGTATTAGTGTCAGTTAGTTGATTAACAGTGGATAATATATAGATGTTAGATTAGTATATCTGTTAGTAGGTTAGTTCAGTTAGAAATATTAGATAGATAGCGTATGTATGTAGTAGTTAGTTGTAGTTAGTAGTATTTAATATCTAGCTATATTAGCTAAGTTAATAAGTTTTGGGTATTAGTTGATGATGCTAGTCCATTAGTTATATAAGTATTAATTATTATATGCTAATACTTTGAGCATCTGATAACATATATAGTATTGTTATTAATTAGGACTAGTTAGTTAGCGATCTTTATAGACTAATTAGCTATTTTGGACCTAATACCTTAGTGTGAACTTAGAGTGGCCTAGTATAGTTAAGAATTAACCTAGAATCATGAATTAGTGCATTCTCTTACCATTTATCATTCTTTTACACCTATTAACATAATATTTCTTAAAATAGGAGTGTGTGACATCAACTTGGGCATTGAGAGACACCATTTGCTCAGGACCAGAGGCGAGTACATTACTCTATTAGTTTTTATTTTATGATAGTATATATATCACATATTCTAGAACTGTATACTTGATTTCGACACAGTGATTACACAGACTGGTACTATATGGATCCTGTTAGTAGATATTATCCCTTACTGTGTTCAGTGGGTACTCCTTCGCATGTATTTAATCATGTGTATCGGATATTGATTATCGTGTACTTCGTATTCACACACTGCTCGTGTTTAGTCTGCCTATATTCGTGTTCGTAACATATCGTGATTGGATATATTAGTATTGGTTAGGGATGGGATAGTAGGAGTTGGTTATGTGATCAAGCCCAAGTGTACTCGTGTACTTGTCGATTACATATCACACATGTAATCAAGTTACCATATTGTATTTGTGTTTAACCCAAACCGATCACATAATAAACTTGTACTTCAAGGCACATTAACTAGTGTTATATTTTTCTTACTTGCAACTATCCTCTATTGCATGTTCTTTACTTTCCAGTACATTACTTGTTCACTCAAGTTCACTCTATTTCTTATGGCTAGTTATCATGTATTCTTTTCTATTATCTGTTATATATGCTCGATTATGTATTTGAAAATATTTTTAGAGGTATGTACTTCACTCCAATCCTGACTAGATATATTTTTCAGTTGATTGGCTTGTGGACCAGTGTCCCACCTACTACGGGCCGCAGGACGGCGTACCATTAGAGGATAATCCTTTAGAGCATGAGGACCTGGTACCAGATGCTGAGCAGGCTTAGACTTATTTTTTAGACTTGTATTAGACTTTTATTGAGGTTCTTGGCATGTATATATAATATTTTAGACTTGTGGATGTATTGTGACTCTTTTCCTCTGTTATTCCATATCGTGCTTATCTTTCTTAGTTTTATATTGTAATTGAGTACGAATGTCATTATCATGTCAGTATATTTGTTCCTCTGTTTGGAGTGGGGATGACACTGACAGGTACATTATATATATATATAAATATATATATATATATATATATATATATATATATATATATATATATATATATATATATATATATAGTGTGTGAGATGTATAGATAGTATAATTGACCCAGACAGCGTTCTACCGCCGATGTTGCGGCGTAGGCTGGGCGTTGCTCACTACTCGTGCCCTTATTCCGGGTGTGGGTCATGACAACATGCCTTACAGTCCGTCAGGGATATCCATACACACAACCAACTGGATACTCCTCAAGATAAGCCATAATATAAACCAGTAGATACTCCTCAAGATAACAGTATGAATAAACAGGACTGCATTCAATCTAGAAAAATTCCTAGCCATGTACTAACTGAATCTCTAGTTATTTAACCCCTAGCAGTTTTTGGTATGAATCCGGGTGTGGCATTTCGAAGAATCCATCCTAGATATGATGCAGACAAATCAAGTTCTAATAGTAATATAAATAGGTTTAATATGCATTGCACATACGGACTCATGTATGCCATGACAACAACCAAGCCACGTGTAATCAAGTGAAGCCAGATAAAGCCAAGTAAAGTCATGTCAATCTAGGTGAAACCAAGTAAAGCCATGTGAAACCATGTCTAATCAGATTAAACCAAGTGTAACCAAGTCATGACATATCCGATGAAGCCATGTAAAGTCATGGAAAGTCAAGTCCAGTCAATCCTGTCTTCACATGTAGCCGAGTAAAGACGGGGGAAATCGAATAAAGCCAAGTCCAGTCAAGTCATGTCATCTGAAGCCATGTAAGTTCATGTCAAAGATCAGGTCAAGTCATCATGTGTCCAAGCAAAGGCCAGAAGTTTCTACATCAAATCACAAAAAACTAAGAATTCCTAAAGAAAGTACACGATCGGTATACCGTCGATACAGTCTAGTACACCTTCGGTATACCGATCCAGAGATAGAAAAATTACAGCAAGTTTTGGATTCCAACAAATTGGTATACCGTCGGCACACTCCAGTGCACCGTCCATATGTCGGCCAAGACAAATATCTAACAATATCGGTAAGATCGGTATACTGTTCGCACAACCTAGTACACCGTCGGTATGCCGATAGGGTTCACACAAAAATATCTAGAATCAAGTCAGTTGAAATCGGTATACCATTGGTACACTGTAGTATACCGTCGGTATGCCGGTTTCCAAGAATAATCATGGTTAAATCAAGCCTGATTTTCAGGACCCAAATCAAATCCCAAAAATTACCAGAACTAAGTTTGACAGGAAGTCAAGTCTAGGGTAAGTCTCATGTCCCAATATGGACTAAATCTCACGGTCACAACTCCGGTACCATTTTCGTTATCGAGTTACCAAAAAGGGACGGAACGAGGTTCTACCAAAAATTAAAATAGTGACGGTCACTAGGCTCGAAATCATGATATAAAAAATAATAGTAAATCAAGTCTAAGCTAAAAAGCAATAACCAAAGCTCTAAAAAAGTAAAGTGATATAAAGTAAAAGAAGTTCACAAAATCGGCAAGGTATAATTGCCTAACGCGAGCTCCCAGCCTAAACCTTCTAATCCACCACCACGAAGGGGTTCAAAAACCACACTCCAGGTCTCAAGACCACGCTTCCAAGATTGAGAGAAAATAAAGAAGAGAGGAGAGAGAAAGAGAAAGAAGAAAATAAATTATCTCGAGTACTATTTATAGAGAAAATATCTCAAAAATATCTCGAAAGTGAAACAAATATCTATCGGGCAGTATACCATCGGTATACTGTAGTATACCGTCGGCATACCGGTCAAGTAGTAAAGTTTTAATTTTGAGAAATTTTTGGCTTCCTCGAGATCCAATAAAATATAATAACTAGCACAAAATTTGTATCCGCATAAAATATGTATCCATATAAAATATGAATACTGTGAGACGAGTCTCACAAGACCTCTATGTAAAGCAGCATGATGCAAAAGGCGGTTTCTCTTTCTCCTCGTGCACTTATATCCCGAGGGATTGTCGGATCTGTGTAGTTGACTACAGTCATTGGTATACCGACTGTCTAAGTAGAAGAGCTGCTGTAATGCCCTGCTTCGCGTCGGCATTATATATCAAGGTGAATGGGCAAAACTTTATTCTCTGATTCTTGTACGCCTTAATAATAAATCTGAGTTTTTGCTTGCATATTTTCATAATAGAATGATAGAACCTGCCTTGCATGCTAATAAATGAACTCACCTAGCTTGTCTTTGAAATGAACATGTCTGCTTAACTAAGAATCCTGAAATGCTTGTCTAAGAGTATATGTTTGCATGAACATGTTCCACTATCGCCTATGCTCCGAGAGAACTATATCGTGTGCCTGAATGTGTTCAAAGATAAGGCGGGCTGTCCCGCAACAAAGATATATTCTGATGGTTTATCTCGTCTGCATACTAGAGTTTATTTTATAGTGTTTCATCCATTCGCATCGGTCGAACAATAGCTATTGGTGGAGAGCTAAACTACATGTGTCATGACTGCTAGAGAGATAGTGGAAAGCAACCATGAGTCACAGCTGTGAATAGCATCAGATAAATAAGTCATTGGTATGCTGGACCAACAGCTGTCGATCTTGAGATACTCGGGGACCGCACTGCATATAAGCTAGTTCATTGTGTTGGCTTGGATAGAGCACTGCCCCTAAGATATGCATTGGTGTCTAGATGTGCATTTGTCCCTAGAGTCTCACAAGACACGTTGCGCACACCCTAAAATAGAACAATCGACTTGTCTTGCTTATATCGCATATGAAACTCTGTTTTAAAAGATGTTTTATAAAGGAAGTAACATGACTCTTCTATCGAACTGCGTGAAATAAACATAGGTAAAAGTAGAAAGATCACTAGTAATATAATATTTTATAACATGATTACTTAGTATTAGTTTTAGTGAATACTTGCTTCTGTTTAGTTGTTTTATCACTAGTACTTATAAAAGTGCTGACCCACCAACAGTTTACTTGCTTGCAGGTACTGGATCGTCCTAGGGAGCGATAGGCGTGCCTCCATCCCCAAGACCCAAAAATTATGGTTTTGATTGCCCCGAGTTGCTATCGTATAAAGGGGCATAATGTATGGAATGATGTCTTTGCTAAAAGAAACCCAAGTCCCTCGATTTGCCCTGAATACTCAGTTGGATAAATGTATCAATGCAATGCAACAATGTCCCTCCTTTGCTTACTCGATTGATACGATGGTAGCCAGACAAACTCTAACGATGTTGCCTTGTGCGGGCGCAATCCCAGGCTCGTACGACATCATGTCCCGGTATCAAACGACTATTCCTTGCCCCGTCGGGAGGCGCCGAGGCGTGGTGATTCGCGTCCGGTCCCGGCAGGGGGAAGCTGTGGTCTGGGTGGCCCTCGGAGCAGGGGCGTGACAGCTGCTGCTTTGCTACAACAAAAGTTGATAATGATGCTGGCACAAGTGTGTCCAAGAGAGGACACTTCATGTGCAGCAGTTGCTTCTCTCGTCTTACACTTGTGACTTATCACGTTGCACAGATTAGACAAGAAATTTTTTACTTTTATACTCATTTCATGTGCGTGGCCAAGCCTTGCGCATGAGTGTGAAAGTTAATGGTTTGCTCCCCAACCAGGTTCATGTGCAGAAGCTTCCCACAAATCATTTATGGAAGACTTAATATGAGACAAATCTACTCCATGCGCGCAGCCAAGCTGGGCGAATGGGTCTGTCATCACAGTTTTTGCTCCCCAACTTTTTTTCAGCGTGTCTGATGTATCCAAGTGGTCTTGGGAAGACTTTAAGGGTTAGCCCACTTCCGGCGCATAAGTGTGTAGGTCATCCCTATATAATTTTCCATCAACAACACGTGTAACAGTCAGCGGCACATACTTTTGGTGGACCGCTTGCACATCCCCTCAAGCAAGCATAGCTCATGTAGCTTTGGACTTCTTTGAACTAGCGCTCGCTGGCACATAGTACAAAGAATCCATGCTTCCTCTATATGCATGCAGTTGGGTCATGGGGATAGTGTCATAGGAGACTCTGTCAAAGATAGACTCTTTCCTTTTGGCTTTTGGCGTCCGTAGAAGACTTCATGCGCCTATAATTTGATGCGGCATAATTCTTCTTCTAACAGGATCCATATAGTACCATTCCGTATAACAACATGTCAGAATCAAGTATACAGTTCTAAAAAATATGACATATACACTATCATAAAATAAAAGCTAACAGAGAGATGTACTCGAATGTAGTCCTGAGCAAAAGGTATGACTCGGTGTCCGAGCTGGTGTCACACAGACCTATATATGAAATATCATGTCATTTGGTGTATTAGAATAAAAAATATGCTAAAATATGATTTCTAGGTCGTACAATTCAAACTAGGCTAAACTAGGTCATATCTAGTTTTCTAGGTTCATAACTTGAAGATACTAGGTATGGGTCAGGTATCTAGGCCCATAGCTAGTAGGTATTAGCTAACTAGCTATTATTACTAAATAACTTATATCTAACTTATACATATATAACTTATCTATTATACTTGGTCACACACTCATAATCACTATTACCTTAGTGTATATACCATACCTACATTATGGCTATAAGTAAATACCTTGGTATCTAAACTAATTACCAACACTTGTAACTAATACCTTAGTATTATAATACTATAATACTATGACACATAACTCTAATATTAACATGACTTAGTATCTAATTATCCTAACTATTGCATCCAATATTGGTGTTACCTCTACTCACTCCAATACACAAGTAACTGCCCTCTTGGTATCAAATACTCATATACTAGCACCCTTGAATATCACCAATACACCATGGTTACCTATCACTGGTACATGGTCTACCCACGAGGCAATCCCTCATATTGATATGTACTTCCCCTTACCTGTGCATGCTGCAATGTGACAGTTGCTGATAATAGACACAATGCAACTGCTGTTACAAATGCTTCATGTTGAAGCTACTGCTGCTCTTGACTGGAACCCAATACCCTTACACTTGCACTACCTATATGAGGTTGTAGCCACTGTTGTTTGATCTTACCTACTGCATATAGGCCTAACTGCCACACACATTCACATCACTCAGTTAACACTTAACCCCACATAACTCCCCCTGTACCCGAGTGTATCAAACACTCATTGATCAACTCATATCATACTTTCCCACTCCCAAATGACACTCACTTCACTGCTAACACCACTACACAACATACACACATCCAATATCACATGAACTCACTCTAACACACACACACAATAACAATAATATCTCTAACACAGCATGTTGGATGTCTGCAACAGACTAGACCCAACTGTGTGCACAGACACAGTCACAGTGAGTTTCCCCCATACTACACACACAACACAACATCACCAACACCACAATCTCCCGTATACACATTATCAATATATATATATATATATATATATATATATATATATATATATATATATATATATATATATATATATATATATATATATATATATATATATATATATATATATAACACAAATACTCTAAAAATATTTGAACAAATACTTGATATGCACATGTGAGATACTCTATGATACGCACTCCCATGAGATACCAAAAAATCTAAATTCTCTACTAATACCAATATTATCTATCAATTACATACATACATAACTAATGCAACTAGTTACAAAAAAATTGAAGAGTAATTATACTACCATGCACAAAACCCCGAAAATGAGTTCCCGTATCATAATGTATCATAAAATACCATGATACACTCTACTCGTGTCCAATTATGGACACGGAACTAGTCTCACACACTCAACCTAAGTTTAATTTGACCAAATTGGTCTCATGACTCATATTTGATGCATCAATCTCGTAATTTCCCCTAATTTGACACCAAAATCCATATATAAGTCATAATAAAGGACAATTGGACCTAGAACTTCTTTTGATGGGTAGCCCAAATTCATGGGAGAGTTCCTAATGATTAAATGCATGAATTAAAGTCTAAATTATAGGGCAAATCAGAATTTTACTTATTGAAAGATGGATTCCCAATTAATTTCTTAAATGGACATAATTAGGACATAAGTTCCTTGCTAATTCCTCTTGTTCTAAGTGCTCCTTGCAATCCAAGCTCCAATGCTCCTTAGATGATAAAAATGGAAGAAATTTAAAGTGAATTATGGTAAATTTGGTGGAGAAATGAGTCAATATGGGAAAGAACACAATTGGAGATCTAATTTAGAATACTACTAAAAATTGTGGGATTAGTGATATTTTTAGCGACGTCCAAATAAAATGTGTCACAACCACATTCTTAGATTAGGGTATTAAGGTATTATTGTAAATTATCATGTTTAATTTATTGTGTAAATAAATATGTATGATAAGTTTATTAAATAAAATTGTAGGGTGTTCTTAATGCATAGATTTATGGGCTTGACCTAAAGACCCATTAGATTTGACCTTGTGACCCAACCCTAATTATTATTTTTAGTTTTTAGTTAAACCCTAAATGAATGACTAAAACCCCTTTTTAATTTAAGTCTTCATGACAAATCATGAAGCGCAATTAAGACACTTGGCATTAGAAGCCCTAACCCTAACCCTAACCCTAACCCTAAACCTAGTCCTATTTAATGAGAGGGAGCCTCCCTCAAGCTTCTTCATTCATGAAGAAAAATCCTAAACCTAGCCTCCACTTAGAAAACCACTTCCTTCCTTAAATTTTAGGAATTTATAGCCCTAAAAACCCTTTTTCCTTCTCCATCAAGAGAGATCAAGGAGCTTGGACCAAGAAGGCTTGAAGAAAGAGGAGCTACATTAGGAAACCATCTCCCAATAGGTAAGGATCCAATTTAAACCCCATTAATTTTGTTTTTTAATTGTTGTTGGCCATTAGGAGCCCACCATTTGAATTAGGATTGGCTCTTTCATTTTTTCATGGGTTCCTAGGTGATTCTAGGGTTTTGTGGTTCCAATGATGTTTTCCCCTAATTTTTTCCTTAGCCCTAGTTATGGGAATATGCATTCCTGCAATTCTGCATCATCTTCCTATGGTTTTGATCTTGATCTATGGTTTTAGTTTTGGGTATCCAAGAGTAACCAGGTGAAACCCGATCCCAGCCCTAGGTGTTTGTCGAAATGCTCCATAAGGGAAATACCTAACTTTAACCTAGTTTCTTATGAACCTTGATATGTATATATATATATATATATATATATATATATATATATATATATGAATGTGTAGATATATACATGCGTATATGTGCTATTGTATATGTATATCGATGGGGATTTCTACTGTGTAGTCGTGTTCAGTGCAGTGGTGTATGACAGTTCTGGGTGAGTGAGCTGTGCACCATGGACACTGTCGTGAAAGGTGGAGGGATGAACTGCACAGTCGGGTTCACTGTGTCTGATGTGGTGTTGTATTGTATTCAGCACAGCAAGTGCATCAGTGTTTGTGTCTGTGGGTGTGAGTGTCTCAATGACACTGACACTGTGGTTCATTATATCCATGTGGCTGGGGTTGTCAGTTTCTGTGTACCAGTGAGCTCCAGTTCACTGTGAGTGTGTGGTAGTTTTCAGTGAGTGTAGAGTGTTAAGGGTTTGAAGGTGCATTGTGAATTGGGGTATAAGAGGGCCAGGTTCAGCACAGTGAGTTGATCACTGTATCAGTGTGTTCTACTGAGTTCAATTTTATTGAGTGAGTCCTATGTGTGCAGTCGGGTTTTACATGTGTGTGCTAGTGTTCTATGTATCAGTAGGTATTAGGGGGTGAGTTCCTGATACTGTGTATCAGTGTACCAGTATTTGGGAAAACATTGGTTTGAGTTTAGGTATATCACAGTAGTGAGCAGAGAACTGTGTGTGCCTGTGTTAGGGGAGGAATGAGGATAGGGATTCACTCTAGTTGTGAGTTTCTGATACTGGGTATCACTGGATAATTGAGAGTTACTACCTGATTGATCCTGCCAGTAGCCATGCATGTATCAGTAGCTAGTTTGGCCATTGCCTGTGTAAGTTCGAACCAGTTCAGTTTTGCTGTGGATTTCTGTGTAAGCCATATGCTTATCTCAGAGATTAAGCAATGTATGTGTAGATCTGAACAGTTTTAGGCTGTTAACTGTGAAGGGGTCATTAGGTCAGTACCTTGGATCGATGAATTGTTAAGTGTAGGTGTATTCCTTGAACTGTGCCTCAGTGAGGGAGAGGTATAGGGTGAAACTGTGAATGGTTCAGTCGAGTATCAGTTGTTGAGTTCTCTAGTGTATTAGTATCAGTAAATTTTTGTGAATTATGAGTACTTGGGTTCAATGAGTAATAGACTATGTGAGTTGAGTTTTTCTCAGTATGCAGGGGAAGGAAACTGTGCAGTAAGATCTGTACACAGTATCAGTTCAAAATTGAACTGTGGCTACAACTGCATTGTGTATCAGCATAGGGTGTAGCATGTGTGTTATATAGATATATGAAGTTAGGTGTCTCAGAGATTAGTCTATGCGGGTATCAGTGAACAAAGTCCATACTACCTGGGGATTCTGCCAGTAGCTATATAGTTGTCTCAAAGATTAAGACATATGTGAAGTTTGAACAACTTCAGACTGTGACACTATGAAGGGTTCATTAGATCAGTACCTTGGCTACTTGAGAAAGGGGTTTTACAGTGGAAAGGGGTTCACAGTGTATCAGTTCTTTCAACTGAGCTTGGAACCGTGGCTACCACTGAACTTTTATACTGCCTTATGCCTTATGAGTCCTATGACTCATCAGTTATCATTCAGTGAGTTTAGTATGTGAGTGCTGTATCAGTATCTAGTGTGTGGTAGGAGGACTGATACTAGGGGGGTCTTAGGGAATTGTTTTGGATATTGGTTAGTCTAGCTATTGCTAAATTAGCTAGTAGTTTATAGTTAGTAGTATGTTGGGTTATGTATATATTTATATATATACACATATATGGGTTATATGTATGGATAGTATTTAGCATAACCTAGATATCAAGGTTAGAACTAAATAACTAGGTTTATGAGTTGTGTCTATCTACTGTGTACATGAATCAGTATTTACATCTAATGAGTATTGAGATACCTAGTATCATAGGCCTAGTGACACAAAGGTATGGTTATTGCTTAATAGTGAGGTAGTAGTAGGTGGGTACTAGAAGTGTTAAGTTTGGCAAGGTATTAACTAGTTAACCTAGTATTGACCAGTAAACCTCAGAATTGACCTAGAGGCCTCGCATTTAATTAGTTAAACATGTTTATTCCTTTAATTCAGTATTTTGACTTTGATATTCCATAATTAGGTCATTGTGACCTCGCCTTGGACATTGATCCTCGCACCTTCCTCGGGACCACAGGCGAGTACATTCTCTGACAGTTCTTATTTTGTTGATTAATTCTATAACTCTAGTTGTATAGTATACTTGATTCTGACACTGCGAAAATACGGGCTAGCATCCTAGATACCTGTCACGAGGAGTTGTGACTGGAATCCATCATGCTAGCTAGGGATGGGGAAATATTAGCAGATTATTTGATCATACCCCACCTTACATGCATCATAGCTCACCCCACACATCACGTCGGGTGTAGCCTAACTATTTACATGCCTCATAGCCTGTTATATATGATTAGCCTGACTATTACTCGCATCATAGCTAACCAGATGGTTAACCTGACCTCACATGTATCATAGCCAATCATATATAACAAGCCTGATCTCGTCCCAAGCCGATCACATAATAAACTGATATTTCAAACACATAGCCAGATATTTATTCTTTATTTTAGTTTACTTTTTCTAGCATTCACTTATATTTTTATTCATTGCTAGATGTTCTACTGCTTATTTCATATTCTCTAGTATTCCATATTTCTAGTATTTCTTTCATCTTGTATTTCCTTACACTGTTTTATAGCTTTTGTCAACATAAATGAAACTGTTGTTTAGTGCTTGTGCTTCGCTCCAATCCTGACTGGATAATATTTTTCAGAGGACTTGGAGGACTTCTGTCCTACCCACTATGGCCCGGGAGCAGAGGGAGATTTTGTACCAAAAATTCTAGAGAAATTTCCCATCTTAGAGGAGTTACCACCTACAGGCATTTAGACTGTCTTATTTATGTATCATTGTCCTAGAACTGAGTCTTGGGTTGTATTATTGTTGAGACTTTTGGTGGACATCTAGACTCTAGACTTGTGATGTATTTATATTTTTTGTGCTTGACTTATGTCAGTAATCTTTATCCTTATATCTCATCGTGCCATTTACTTTCCAATATTCTTGTGATTGAGTATATTATAAATTGTTGATTCATGTATTATTTTTGTCCTCCCTATGGAGTTGAGACCATTGACAGGATGAGTTATGTTGTTAGTCTTGAGACCTAGACAACATTCTACCGCCGATGCTGCGGCGTAGGCTGGACGTACCCACGGCTCATGCCCAATTTTCGGGTATGGGTCGTGACACATTTTTAGTGGTGGCCCATGCATGTCTAGAATCGTATTTAGAGCGATATCGTAGTGGTGCTCGCTTAGAGTATTGCTACGAGCATGTGTTAGGAAATAGGATTTAGGCCGAGAATATGCTCAATCACAATTAGGAAATCTCTGATCCTTGTAATGCTATTCTTAATGATTACTTCCTTTAGAATTTTTACTGTCCTTCCTTGATGATATCGTGTCTATTACCTTAATTGATTCTTTTAATCTGTCTTCAAGATGCCGCCGAAGACCAGGTCCTTGAGACTAGGAGCAGCAGCTTCAGAGAGGTCTGCCACCTCTCGCCCTGTTGGACAAACATCCGCAGTACCTCCTACATCTTCTGCGCACGTGGGAGTATCTGCACTTTTTGGGGGTCCTCATCCCCCACTTGTTCAGAGGGTTGCCACAGCTGTGACAGAGCCTCTTCCACCACCATCGACTCCGTTTCCCAGAGGTGTGCCCGTTGATGGGGCACAGATGTTCGCGCTGATCCAGGGCATGGTTGATGCCCAGAGGACGTCAGCGGAGGCTCAGAGGTTGCAGGCAGAGGTGCACCAGGCCCAGACTGAGATGATAAGGGTGAGCATGGAGAATGCTCATCAGGTGGTTCTCCAGGCTGTGGAGAGAGTTGCACAACAGCAGCAGCATCCTGGCCAGCACCACCAGAGGCCGGGCACTATCGTGGACTTCAAGAGGATGATGCCTCGGGAGTTCAAGGGTACTGAGGGGATACTCTACGCCAACGATTGGCTAGAGGACATAGAGAGAAACTTGCGCTTAGCGCAGCTTCCGGAGGTTCTTCAGATCAAGGCTACCGGCAGCCAGATGTTTGACATCGCGCTGACGTAGTTTCGCACTGAGTCGAGACTCGTTGTTGGGGGACTTACTTAGGAGGCCTTCAAGGAGCTCTTCAAGGAGAAGTTCTTTCCTAATGTTGACCTGGGAGCCTTGGAGAGTCAGTTCCATGACTTGGTCCAAGGGAGCATGTCAGTTGATGAGTACACCGCGGAGTTTTGCCGCTTGAGTCATTTTGCACCATCGATGATCTGAGATCTAGGAGATAGGACCCAGAAGTTCATAAAGGGGCTGACAAGGGAGATCAAGTCTCGTACGTCGGGACGTCGCACTGCTACCTTCGAGGGCATATTGATGGACGCCCAGATTGCTGAGGATGACTTGGACCTCAGGCCTATGAGAGGACGCAACACTTCAGGAGGAGCAAACAGTAGTGCGGGACCGGGCAAGCGTCCACACTTCCAGCAGCAACAGAGGCCATACCAGCAGTAGCATCAGCAGCACCAGGCACCAGCCCGAGGATACGCCTAGCAGCAGCAGAGAGAGACTCAGCCCGCTATCCAGTGTGCGTACTGCGGGAAGGCAGGACACACTAGAGAGATCTGCAGGAAGAGGTTGGGCACATGCTTATCCTGCGGATTGTCAGCACATCAGCTGAGGGATTGCCCTACTATCCAGACTCGTCCAGGTCAGGGAGGAGCAGTCGTTCAGAGGGGACCAGCCAGGGTACCTACCGTACCAGGAGGCCAGCAGAGGGGACCTCCACTTCCACCATAGCAGCAGAGGTTTGTTCAGTACCAACAGCAGCAGCAGAGAGGTGCACCCTAGGGGCGAGCATACGCCATGACAGTCGAGGAGGCCGAGCCAGCAGGAGATGTGATTACAGGTTCAGTTCTTCTCGATTGCATTCCAGCATTTACATTATTCGACTCTGGCGCTTCCCATAGTTTTGTGTCCGTATTTTATGCTCTTAAGCATCATTTAGAGGCGGAACCATTGGCTAGGACTTGCAAGATCATGATTGGCGGAGGTATTATCCTAGTCCTTTATTATTGCAAGGATCGGAGAGTATCATTAGGAGGCCAAGAGTTGAGCGTGTGCTTACTCGTCATGCCACTTCCGGAATACGATATTGTGCTCGGAATGGACTGGTTGAGTAGGCATCATGCTACTATAGATTGTCATGGAGGCAAGTAATATTTTGACCACCAGGAGAGCCGGAGTTCGAGGTCGCCAGAGGAGCAGCGGAGCAGAGCAAAAGCATATTTTGCGGAGCCAGGATAGAAGAAGAGGAGTTGCCACATCCTCTGATAGCGGAGTTCCTGGATGTATTTCCAGAGGAGTTGCCAAGCTTGCCGCCAGACAGAGATATTGAATTCTCTATAGACTTGGTGCCAAGAGTGGAGCCCATTTCACAATATGTCTATAGAGTCAACAACAGCGAGCTGGCAGAAGTAAAGAAGCAAGTTGAGGAGCTGCAGGACAAAGGCTTCATCAAATCCAGTTCACCACCATGGGGAGCTTCGGTATTATTCGTACCGAAGAAGGACAGCACGGTGCGCATGTGCATCGATTATAGAGCTCTGAACAACCTCACTATCAAGAACAAATACCCGCTGGCGAGGATAGATGATCTTTTCGATCAGTTGAGTGGGGCAAAGGTATTTTCAAAGATAGACTTGAGGTCTGGCTATCACCAGGTAAAGATGAAGAGAGAAGACACGCCGAAGACAGCCTTTTGGACCAGATATGGCTAGTTTGAGTTCATGGTAATGCCATTTGGTTTGACCAATGCACCGACAGTATTCATGAACTTGATGAACAAGGTGTTCCACCAGTACCTTGACAAGTTCGTAGTGGTTTTCATCGACGATATTCTTGTGTATTCCAAGACCCCAGAGGAGCATGAAGAGCACTTGAGGATGGTCTTAGAGACTCTCAGGAAGGAGGAGCTGTAAGGGAAACTTTCCAAGTGCGAATTCTTCCTTGACAAGGTTGAATTTCTTGGGCATGTGGTGACGGGTGACGAAATCTCAGTTAACATAAAGAAGATCGAGGTAGTGGAGTCGTGGGCTACCCCCAGTTCGGTAGCTGAGATCAGGAGTTTTCTCGGGCTAGCAGGATACTACAAGAGGTTTGTACAAGACTTCTCCAGGATTGCAGCGCCAATGACTAGGCTGACCAGGAAAGATGTGGATTTTGTCTGGATGGAGGTTTGTTAGGCCATATTTGATGAGCTGAAGAAGAGATTGACGACAGCTCCAGTTTTGACGTTGCCAGCAGGGACAGGTGGATTCACTATCTACAGTGATGCTTCAAGAAAGGGTTTAGGATGCGTTCTTCTGCAGCACGGGAAGGTAATTGCCTATGCTTCTAGGCAATTACGCCCTCATGAAAAGAACTACCCCACCCACGATTTGGAGTTGGCAGCGGTTATCTTCGCTCCAAAGCTGTAGAAACATTACCTGTACGGAGAGCGTGTGGAGATCTTCACCAACCACAAGAGCTTAAAGTACGTATTCACACAGAAGGAGATGAACATGAGGCAGAGGAGATGGTTGGAGTTGATGAAGGACTTCGACATCTCATTACAGTACTACCCAAGAAAGGCCAACGTAGTCGCCGATGCCTTGAGCAGGTATCCGATGGCTATGTACTTGACCACAGATAGACATTTGTTGGCTGATCTGGAAAGCTTGGGAATTGAGGTGCTAGTTCCCGTACCGAGATTCAGATGTGGGGATTGCTGATACTCCGAGCTGATGGACAGAATCAGAGTTGCGCAGTATGATGATGAGGCTCTGAGGAGTATCAGGGCACAGGTTCGGACAGGATTGTCAGACGACTTTACTATTGCGGATGATGGGTCTTTACGGCACGGCACGAAGATGTGTGTACCGAGCGGGGAGCTGCACGAGGAGGTTTTACAGGAGGCACACCGCTCTCAGTACTCGATGCATCCCGGTGCCAACAAGATGTATCGAGACTTGAGGGAGCACGTATGGTGGTATGGTATGAAGCGCGAGGTAGCACGCTTCGTATTCCGGTGTCTAGTGTGCCAGCAGGTAAAGGCGGATCGACAGAGGCCAGGTGGATTGCTTCAACCTTTACCAATTTCAGAATGGAAGTGGGAGCACGTGACAATAGATTTCATTTTAGGACTTCCACGTTCTCCAAGAGGGAATGACGCGATTTGGGTCATCGTGGATAGGTTGACCAAATCAGCCCACTTCTTACCCTTCAAGGTGGGCACATCGACAGAGAGGCTAGCAGAGATGTACGTGTGACAGATTATCAGATTATATGGGGTTCCTGTGAGCATTATCTCGGATCGGGATACTCGGATCGGGATAGTCGTTTCACTTCCTACTTCTGGAGGAGTCTGCAGGCTAGCTTAGGCACTCAGCTCAAGTTCAATACCGCATACCACCCCTAGACAGACGGACAGTCTGAAAGGACTATTCAGACTCTCGAGGATATGCTACGCACTTGCGTTCTAGATCTCGGAGGTTCTTGGGTGGATCATCTACACCTGGTAGAGTTTACTTACAATAACAGCTACCAGGCCAGCATTGAGATATCGCCATTCGAGGCTCTATATGGACGAAGGTGTCGTAAACCGTTATCTTGGGATGACGTCGGAGAGAGAGCCTTGCTAGGACCAAAAATGGTCGTGGATGCAGCAAAAAAAGTGAAACTCATCAGAGACAGACTGCGAGTGGCGCAGGATAGACAGCGGCATTGGGCCGACAGTCACCGTAGACCCCTTGAGTTTTAAGTATAGGTTTGTTATTTTTTCTGGCTTGTGATTGTTTTTTAGAATGTGCGTTAAGACTGTTTTGTTCTAGGTTGGCGATCTAGTGTTCCTACGAATTTCTCTGACACGGGGCACGATTTGTTTTGGTGAAGGCGGGAAGCTTAGTCCACGCTACATCGGACCTTTCAGTATCCTTGCGAGGGTCGGTTCGGTGGCGTATAGACTAGACTTGCCACCTGTCCTAGAGAGATTACATGACGTATTACATATGTCACAACTGAGACGGTATGTGGCAGACCCTAGTCACGTACTAGATCACTCGGAGATCGAGGTTGGTCCGACTCTCAGCTACCCTAAGAAGCCCGTAGAGATCTTGGATCGCAGAGAGAAGGTGTTGCAGAACCAGACTATTCCTTTGGTTCGTGTTGCATGGAGACATCACTCTCCAGGCGAGTCTCCTTTGGAGAGAGAAGATGAAATACGCGAGCATTACCCGTATCTCTTCGAGAGTTGAGGTATAATTCCTTGCCTGATTTTGTTCTTGTTCTAGTTCAATTCAATTTCGAGGACAAAATTTTTTTTAGGAGGGTAGACTTGTCACTACCACATTCTTAGATTAGGGTATTATTGTAAATTGCCATGTTAATTTATTGTGTAAATAAATATGTATGATAAGTTAATTAAATAAAATTATAGGGTGTTCTTAATGCATAGGCTTATGGGCTTGACCTAAAGACCCATTAGATTTGACCTTGTGACCCAAACCTAATTATTATTTTTAGTTTTTAGTTAAACCCTAAATGAATGACTAAAACCCCTTATTAATTTAAGTCTTTATGACAAATCATGAAGAGCAATTAAGATACTTGGCATTAGAAGCCCTAACCCTAACCTTAGTCCTATTTAATGAGAGGGAGCCTCCCTCAAGCTTCTTCATTCATGAAGAAAAACCCTAAACCAAGCCTCCACTTAGAAAACCACTTCCTTAAATTTCAGGAATTTATAGTCCTAGAAACAATTTTTCCTTCTCCATTAAGAGAGATCTAGGAGCTTGGACCAAGAAGGCTTGAAGAAAGAGGAGCTACATTGGGAAACCATCTCCCAATAGGTGAGGATCCAATTTAAACCCCATTAATTCTATTTTTTAATTGTTGTTGGCCATTAGGAGCCCACCATTTGAATTAGGATTGGCTATTTCATTTTTTTATGGGTTCCTAGTTGATTCTAGGGTTTTGTGGTTCCAATGATGTTTTCCCCTAATTTTTTTGTGAGCCCTAGTTATGGGAATATGCATTCCTGTATGTCTGCATCATCTTCCTATGGTTTTGATCTTGATCTAGGGTTTTAGTTTTGGGTATCCAAGAGTAACCAGGTGAAACCCGATCCCAGCCCTAGGTGTTTGTCGAAATGCTCCATAAGGGAAATACCTAATTTTAACCTAGTTTCTTATGAACCTTGATATGTATATATATATATATACATATATATATATATACATATATATATATATATATATATATATATATATATATATGAATGTGTAGATATATACATGCGTATATGTGCTATTGTATATGTATATCGATGGGGATTTCTACTGTGCAGTCGTGTTCAGTGCAGTAGTGTATGACAGTTCTGGGTGAGTGAGCTGTGCACCATGGGCACTGTCGTGTAAGGTGGAGGGATAAACAGTACAGTCGGGTTCACTGTGTGTGATGTGGTGTTGAATTGTATTCAGCACAGCAAGTGCATCAGTGTTTGTGTCTGTGGGTGTGAGTGTCTCAATGACACTGACACTGTGGTTTATTGTATCCGTGTGGCTGGGGGTATCGAATTTTGTGTATCAGTGAGCTCCAGTTCACTGTGAGTGTGTGGTAGTTTTTAGTGAGTGTAGAGTGTTAAGGGTTTGAAGGTGCATTGTGAATTAGGGTATAAGAGGGCCAGATTCAGCATAGTGAGTGGATCACTGTATCAGTGTGTTCTACTGAGTTCAGTTTTATTGAGTGACTCCTATGTGTGCTGTCGGGTTTTACATGTGTGTGCTAGGGTTCTATGTATCAGTAGGTATTAGGGCATGAGTTCCTGATACTGTTTTATCAGTGTACCAGTATTTGGGGAAACATTGGTTTGAGTTTAGGTGTATCACAGTAGTGAGCAGAGAACTGTGTGTGCCTGTGTTAGGGGAGGAATGAGGATAGGGATTCACTCTAGTTTTGAGTTTTTGATACTGGGTATCAATGGATAGTTGAGGGTTACTACCTGGTTGATCCTGCAAGTAGCCATGCATGTATCAGTAGCTAGTTTGGCCATTGCCTGTGTAAGTTCGAACCAGTTCAGTTTTGTTATGGATTTCTGTGTAAGCCATATGCTTGTCTCAGAGATTAAGCCATGTATGTGTAGATCTGAACAGTTTCAGACTGTGAACTGTGAAGGGGTCATTAGGTAAGTACCTTGGATCGATGAATTATTAAGTGTAGGTGTATTCCTTGAACTGTGCCTCAGTGAGGGAGAGGTATATGGTGAAACTGTGAATGGTTCAGTAGATTATCAGTTGTTGAGTTCTCTAGTGTATTAGTATCAGTGAATTTTTGTGAACTATGAGTACTTGGGTTCAATGAGTAATAGACTATGTGAGTTGAGTCTTTCTCAGTGTGCAGGGGGGGGAAACTGTGCAGTAAGTATCTGTATACAGTATCAGTTCAAAACTGAACTGTGGCTACAGCTGCATTGTGTATCAGCATAGGGTGTAGCCTATGTGTTGTGTAGATATGTGAAGTTAGGTGTCTCATAGATTAGTCTATACAGGTATCAGTGAACAAAGTCCATTCTACCTGTGGATTATGCCTGTAGCCATATAGTTGTCTCAAAGATTAAGCCATATGTGAAGTCTGAACAACTTTAGACTATGATACTGTGAAGGGTTCATTAGATCAGTACCTTGGCTACTTGGAAAAGGGGTTTCACAGTGGAAAGGGGTTCACAGTGTATCAGTTCTTTCAACTGAGCTTGGAACCTTGGCTACCACTAAACTCTGATACTGCCTTATGCCTTATGAGTCATATGACTTATCAGTTATCATTAAGTGAGTTTAGTGTGTGAGTGCTGTGTCAGTATCTAGTGTGTGGTAGGAGGACTGATACTGGGGGGGGTCTTAGGGAATTGTTTTGGATATTGGTTAGTATAGTTATTGCTAAATTAGCTAGTAGTTTATAGTTAGTAGTATGTTGGGTTATGTATATATATATATACACATATATGTGTTATATGTATGGATAGTATTTAGTATAACCTAGATATCAAGGTTAGAACTAAATAACTAGGTTTATGAGTTATGTCTATCTAGGGTCTACATGAATCAGTATTTATATCTAATGAGTATTGAGATACCTAGTATCATAGGCCTAATGACACCAAGGTATGGTTAGTGCTTAATAGTGAGGTAGTAGTAGGTGGGTACTAGAAGTGTTAAGTTTGGCAAAGTATAAACTAGTTAACCTAGTATTGACCAGTAAACCTCAAAATTAACCTAGAGGCCTCGCATTTAATTAGTTAAACATGTTTATTCCTTTAATTCAGTATTTTGACTTTGATATTCCATAATTAGGTCATTGTGATCTCGCCTTGGACGTTGATCCTCGCACCTTCCTCGGGACCACAGGCGAGTACATTCTCTGACAGTTTTCATTTTGTTGATTAATTCTATAACTCTAGTTATATAGTATACTTGATTCTGACACTGCGAAAACATGGGCTAGCATCCTAGATGCCTGTCACGAGGAGTCATGACTGGAATCCATCATGCTAGCTGGGGATGGAGAAATATTAGCAGATTATGTGATCATACCCGACCTTACATGCATCATAGTTCACCCTACACATCACGTCGGGTGTAGCCTAACCATTTACATTTCTCATAGCCTGTTATATATGATTAGCCTGACTATTGCCCGTATCATAGCTAACCAGATGGTTAGCCTGACCTCACATGTATAATAGCCAATTATATATAAAAAGCCTGATCTCGTCCCAAGCCGATCACATAATAAACTGATATTTCAAACACATAGCCAGATATTTATTCTTTATTTTAGTTCACTTGTTCTAGCATTCACTTATATTTTTATTCGTTGCTAGATATTCTATTGCTTATTTCATATCCTCTAGTATTCCATATTTCCAGTTTTTCTTTCATCTTGTATTTTCTTACACTGTTTTATAGCTTTTGTCAACATAAATAAAACTGCTGTTTAGTGCTTGTGTTTCGCTCCAATCCTGACTGGATAACATTTTTCAGAGGACTTGGAGGACTTCTGTCCTACGCACTTCGGCCCGGGAGCAGAGGGAGATTTTGTACCAGAAATTCTAGAGGAATTTCCCATCTTAGAGGAGTTACCACCTACAGGCATTTAGACTGTCTTATTTATGTATCATTGTTCTAGAACTGAGTTTTGGGTTGTATTATTGTTGAGACTTTTGGTGGACATCTAGACTCTAGACTTGTGATGTATTTATATTTTTTGTGCTTGACTTATGTCAGTACTCTTTATCCTTATATCTCATCGTGCCATTTACTTTCTAATAGTCTTGTGATTGAGTATATTATAAATTGTTGATTTATGTATTATCTTTGTCCTCCCTATGGAGTTGAGACCATTGACAGGATGAGTTATGTTGTTAGTCTTGAGACCTAGACAGCATTCTACCACCGATGCTGCGGCGTAGGCTGGACGTACCCATGACTCTTGCCCAATTTTCGGGTGCGGGTCATGACAAAACGTCGCTGAATTATATGTATTTAGTGACGTCCATATAAAATATCGTAATACGTCGATGATAGCGACGTGGAGCGATGTTTAGCGACTATAATTATTATAAAAATATAATAAGTCACTAGGTAGTCGGTAAACGTCGCTAACTTTTTAATTTTAGTGTTGTTTAGCGACGTTTATGTATTTAAGTCACAGCATATTATTATATCCGTGACGTTTAGCAACGTATAAACCGATGTCGCTAATTTATTTCATATAGGGTTTGACGAATTTCTCTTCCCCCCATTTCCTTCGAAATCTTAAAAATTTTAAATACCCCCCATCCCAGCGCCCCACCTCGGCGACCCCCCTCCGGCCGCGGCCTCGCCCCTCCGGGGTTCTCCTTCCTCCGTCAGCTCCTCCTTCCTCCGGCTCCCCTCCTCCCTAAGGCGCCCTTCCCCCTCCGGTGGCTCCTCCTTCCTCCGGTTCCCTTCCTCCCTCCGACATCCTCCCCCCTCCGGCGGCTCCTCCTCCCTCCGGCGTTCTCCTCTCTCCAACTCCCCTCCTCCTCACTTGGTAAGCTCCTCTCTCTGTCTCCTTTATTTGTCTCTCTCTCTCTTTCTCTCTCTCTCTCTCTCTCTCTAACACGATACGACACAACACAACACGACATGACATGACATGACACACACTAACCCTAACCCTAACCCTAACCCTAACTCGGACACACACACACGCATGCGGACACACTAACACATGCGGACAATAACCCTAATACTGACACGGACACACCGACACACACAAACATAGACAAGATATGACATGCCACGGACACACGAACACAAACAAGACACAGACATAGACATGACATGGGCTAATAAAGGTCAACAACAACCAAATAGGTATTTATTTCTATTTTTGTCTATTTATTTTTCGTGTACTAGAATTGTGTCATCGTCAAACTTGACATAATTAAAATTTTAACCAACTCAAAGAGATAAATTTTTTCTTATTTAGTTTAACCCTAACAAATAAAAATATAAACTAAAAAATAAAATATAAAATATAAAACCGATCTACGAATTGGACCCGGGTTCAGATCCATGAATGGTCCCGTATCACTAATCAAGTAAGAAATCACTCTCGTTGCTTAATAGTTAATACTAGTTGTGAGAGTGTGGACAGTTTAGTTAAAGTATAATCTGAAGTTGAAACAGGCAACACTAGTAATGTGATACCAAGAAAAGATTTTTTGCTCAGAATAAGGTTCACAGTTTCGGTTTTGGAATGAATATCGGACTATTCCTATGAGTATCGGGATCGGCGGTATCGACAGTTTCACATCGGAGTATCAAATTTTTTGATATCAAAATAAAACAACTATTACCCTTGTCGATTGGTTTACATGTGATAGACAAGGTTTCTTCTTTACATGCTTTTATAACCTTACCATTCTTTTACATCCTTGTTGATTGGTCTTTTTTGTTATTTTGAATTGACCAGAAAAGAGACCTACATTGTCGGTATCGGTAAGTATGAGTCAGTATCGGGTATCGGTCAGTATTGGATCGGGAAATGCCAAACCGTATCGGTATCGACCGTATCAAATTGGTATCGGATGATACTGTAAACTATGGTTCAAAATTAGAATATTAACCCATTTTACTGGAGCTCCTCTTTTGATATATTGTAGTATTGTGGTAGTACATTAGCTCATTTTTTCTTCCATTTAAGTCCCTTAATTCTATCATATTTTAAATAAGTCCACTAGATCTTATTAATTGCTTAACCCCCATCCTAAATCACTAGAAAATGTAGTTACGAGTCCCCTTCAGTCTACATCAGTCAAAAGGTTATGTTAAGGAAGTCATAATTCTGTCTTTTCATGACAACGAAGTGAGATTGTAGTATACTTGTTGATGTCTATAGATGCTTACAACAGAAGCAATTGATGCAAAGAGAGCCAAATACATCCTCCTCGGTAAGTAAATTTACGTACGGATCCATTTTTGCCACACATACTCGAGGCGGGATAAGATATACACAATTTGGGCCTGTCGGATTTAGGTCTAGTCTTGGTCCAGCAGAATCTAGTTTTGATTTGATCCAACTGAACCACTATTTTATTTCGCTTCGATCAATAAGCCTCTAATTTTCATGAGGATTAGTTATACTTATAATTATGCTTGTAGTGAGAACTGCATATGTTATGTGAAGTATGCCACAATCAACCCCTAATACGTGTCTTAATTCAAATTAAATGACATTCTACCTTCAAATTATTCACTATAAATGCTAAATTCAAGTATGTTGAACTGAAAGATAAATTTGTATAGTAGACACAGTTATATGTCAATTATATACATTGCTAAGACTAGTTAGACCTGAATTATATATTTATATATTTAATTAAACACTTACTGATTTTACTTTTCAGACTAGCAGGACTTTGAAGAGGACTCTGGGTTCGTGAGTTTTTATGATGTGATTCATAGAACAATATATGTCTATAATTAGTGTGACTATCATATAATTGTTTACTATACATAGTGTCGACCCATAATTTGAATGGAATTATTATGATCGTTACCATATGATAGATTTCATGTTGATTTACTTGGTTTGTTGTATGGAAGATGGTATCATTTATAGGTCTGTGTGTTTTAGATATCAGAATTATTTTATATGTATTGTGCTAATATTCTGATAATATTAGTATTGATAATTCTGACAATATTATATTTTGGAGTATTAGAGCAAGTTTGGAATGCACTAAGGTTTTATCCCATTTGCTCAAACACCCTCGTTGGATTAGTGTTTCGAAAACTTCCATTTGTCCCCAAAATAATTGACATGCTTGAAAAAACACCCATCCATAATGTAAACCATTTGGCGCACGCCTTGTGTTTGGTACCAAATGGAGTCTAGGTTGAAAGTGACAATAATCCAAACTAGTAATTAGAGTATTAGGTTTCAGCACAATGGAAAAGATCTGGGTTATAAAAATTAACGGTCGAAGTCCAAATATGACTCAAACAAATCATGTGTTATATTGGTTTTCTTGAATAACTCATAATGGCATAATGGCATGATTTCTTTGACATCATAACATGGTGCTTACATAATTTTGTAAGCAACTTACTATATATAACTTGAGTTTTTTAATCATTAAAATAGTAAAACCAAATAAAACATGCATTGAAATTAAAAGAAAACAAAATATGTTATTTGTTACTTTCGTGGAAGTTCCAGAATTTCGGACCAAATTTGGCAAGTTTTGTCAAGTTTCTTCAGATCTAAATGTTTCAAGATATTTCACTTCTCAATAATATTGTACTGTTCTGGAAAGTTTTAGGTAATTCAGACAAGGCTAGCCTAGTACACCAAGTTTAGGGAAGTTGCACCCATTACCAGACCCAAAACAGAGTTATTACTGTAAGCAAAACTAACTTCATATCAAAGGATATTGGCCAATACTTGTGTCTGATAGTTCCAGTCAGTTCTCAAATACGATCAAAAAAAGTTGATTCATATTGGTACCAGACAAAATTTTAAATGTTGGTCGCATTTAGGTGCACCAGTCAGTTCTCAAATACAATCAAACAAAGCTTATTCTTATACTACCGGGCAATTTTCCAAATAATGGTCACGTTTAGGTGAAGATCCTACTCCCTATATGTCAAGCATATCAGTCAATTATAGGAACTTGTGAGTGAAGTTGACACAACTTGCATTAAGCTAAAGCTTTTCAATTTTTGTCACTTACAAAATTTATGCACCTGATATCATTTTACTATTTTCCATAGTTGTACCTTGTTTCTATTAACGAATACGGTTGCAAATATTGTTTAGATATAAAAAGTAATAATTATATCCGGGCAAAAACATGTTTGGATCCAAAGCAGCTATAGTAACAAATGAATATGGATAAAACTAAGATATAATAAGGTATTAGAGAAACTAAAGTTTGGGTTTTCAAGTGAAGTGATAATTTTATTTATTTACATCTTAATTAACTTATGATTGAGTAATGATTTTTACTTTAAATATAATATGTAACAAATAGAATGTTCTTTAATATGTTTATGCTTTTCTCTTCGCAATTGCTTTGTGCTCATTTCATACTTTTTAGTGTCTTTAGATTATGTACGACTTTGATCTCAAAAATATACATGTAAGGATAAATGCATTCACACATTAGATCAATAAATAAAATAAGCACGTAAGAAAATGAAAGTTAAAAGCATAGGATTGTATTCATAATTATATTGGAACGTATGATTATTATTAAAGGAGAAAAAAGTTCAAATTTTTAAAACGAAAAATATAATAGGAAACGTACAATTCTTTTAAGCATTTTTGGTAAATAAATTTGTATAAATTCCCCTTTATTATATAATGAGTGGTGAGGTAAAATGTGGAGCAACCAAGGTGCCTCGTCAATGGCGAGGTTTTCGTCTTTGTGTGACGTGGTGCATCGATAAGCTCCACATGGAAATGTGGGTCTTATTTGTTTTGCGTAATTTTGAACCCGTAAGATGTACCCTACTATAATATATAATAGTACTATTTCCTAAGTTCCTAGCACATTACCCATAATATTTAAAACCCTACTTTCCTAATTTCTCCACCCTTTTTTAATTCTTGATCCTTTTCCTTTTCTCCGTCAATCGTTGGTGACTCTTCTCTTTAACTTCCAAAAACTTATTGATTATCATGGGGTTCAAGATTCAAGAATCAAGTTATTTTCTTCGTAATTTCTTCTTCTAAATTTTGGTTTTTTCCCCTTTTTTATTAGTTTTTCCTTTGCCTCACATTTTTTCTCTATATGTGTAACTTAAACCGTTTGCTCCTACATATATTCCTTTGTGGATGACTCGTCTTTACTAGAATCATACAACCTAGGAAGCTTAAACACTCAAAAAAATCGAGTCCGTTTAATGTCGGACAAGTATCAGACACAACCCGGATACTATAAAATACACTAGCACACACCAGAATAGATGTCGTATCCATTTTGTTTTGTTTTATCTTGTCTTGTCTTATCTTTACTTTTTCGAGTATTATCTTTGTTCGTGCAACATAAGCTGCAACCCTTAAGCGGTTTTTTTAATTTGTAGATTTTCTAAAATATTTTCCAGTTCTACTTTTAATTGTCTATAGAATAAATTATTCAATAAGATAGTATCATTGATTAAATTATATTTTGTAAATAAATTTAGAAAATATGTGCCTCATTTTAATGAGGTTGCATGACATTGTATCCGAGAACTAGGTGTACTTTGCGCATCGCTTTGTACCTTACGTCATGACAACACTGATGGGAACGGAAGACGTAGCGTCCATTGTACACACACCTTGGTTTACATGGATACATAGTTCATCATTATATTGATGATTGTATATTCTGCATACATCTTGGTTTATGAAATATATTTTGGTAATCATAGATCTCAGATTTTATATCAGATTTATTTTGCTAGATCTCCAAATAAAATACTTCTGAATTTATTTTATGAATGTTGTGAGATATACATAACAAAATGTAATAAAGAGAATAGAATACCTTTGTTCATTGTAACCACACATTTAGTTGAATGCCCAACAAGATGTGTTTGGTTTTACTAGAAAATCCCATTTAGGTTCAAGTCAACAAATACTCCAATCAGAGACAGCTTTCTGGATATGCATGTTGTGCAATTCTATGAATGTTGTGAGATATGCATAACATTTTTACTGTAGAATATACTATATATTTGTGTATTTATTTATTTATTTATTATATGTTGTTATCAGGTATGACAGGACGACGCGGAGGGTTCGGCAGGTCCTGAGGTAGACGAAGTGCTCCTTCGGTACTGCCTACTGTTGGTTCTGGATCCTCGTCGCCTAGTACTCCAATATATCGATCAGTCACATCTCCGACTGCGATAACGTTACGTGGCATCACTCCTGGGACGAGTAGTTTCAGGCCTGATAGTACTACCTTATCCAGCATTCCTCTTGCTGACGGAACCATGGAGACAGATGAGCATATGGAGGAGGTCGAGCCAACGTTGTCCCAACATCAGCTAGATCCTCCATACGCACCTCCGGAGGAGACGAGGACAGAGATTTGGGCCAACGGTACAAAATAAGTCAATTAGATGGTTTAGCATCATATATATCGTGTATTTTTTTATTCATCATATATTGACTTTTTCGATCAAAATAATTATCTCTGTATAGATATCGCCCCTCGTCGGTATAGAGACGCCTGGCCTCTTTCTGAGGAACAACTATGGTGGCCCTTGGATCAACTACTCTGAAGCTCCGGAGGAGAGGAAGGCGTTCTGGTTTGCGTACTTCAAGGTAAAAGTATATTATATAAATTCTCTAATTTATGTATATTATATAACTTACTAAATTATTTATTATAGCAAACATATTTCTATCCTCCACACTGGGCCGAGTTGATCGAGCAGATGTTTCCTGCCCTTACCGCCAAGCTTATCCGTGATGCTCTGGATGACCAGAAGGCTCGTGATCGCGTTGGAAAACTAATCCAAGGTTGGATCATGCCTGAGTAGTGGACTGCAATGAGGGCTAGATTTGACGATCCGACGTACAAGAAAAGGTCTGAGAAGGCCAAGGCGGCTAGGCAGAAGGCAACAAAGTGGTGTGGTAGCTCGATTCCGATGACAAAATATTTCTGTCGTTTTGTATGTTTTTATTTCAAATATATTATTTTAATGCAAGTACGATAAGATGGTAGTAGGAAAAAATATTTAATTTTAGTACTAAATAATATATTTTTAATAGGTACAGAGGGGGAATAATGCAAATATGGTGATCGTCTTCCTAGCCACCCATCGAAAGGGCAAAAATCTCATTGATGAGAGGGCCTTGCAGACCTATGTAAGTATTACTTTACTTTGTGTTAATTTTAATATAACTTAGGCAATTATCGAGTATCCAAACTTTTCTAGCCCGAGTATCTTAGGCTGCGTGAGCGGGCGACTGCTAGTGCACCTACATCGGTAGAGGCTGGTACTTCCTCGCAGCCCTCTCCAGCTCCGTCGGCGGACGAGCTGTGGGTGACCGCCGCTGGTGGTCTCCAGAGGGGTACGTACTATGGTACAGGATCCTATGGCGCCCTTGTTGTGACGTAGTCATCTAGGGCCTCCCCGACAAGTGCGCATTCTCCACAGCCCTCGCAGTCGTCAGCCCAAGTCCAAGAGGTCGTTGACCATCAGATTGCGTCTCTCCATGATGAGTTGCTACGAAAGATAGAGGAGCAGCCCCTGTCCCAGCCGCAGGCAGATAATGCGATGCTCATCGCACGATTTGATATACTCAAGCGCAGTATCATGGAGCTCCGGGATTTGACAGTTGATCTTAGAGCGTCGACAGAGCGCGGCATGACGGAGCTGCATGCATTACAGCTGTCCATGGGTGAGAGGCTGACGATGATGCAGGATTCAATGGTTCATCGCAGTACGAGGCTGTTATCTACCATGGATTCATACAACCAGCGACTAGCAGAGTTAGAGCGAATACGTCCCCCTGGTGCACCTACATTGACACAGACTCCACCGACGTCACTGCCTTCTCCATCGACATTGGTATCGATTTTATGGGAGCAGTATGATCTGTTCTTATCCCTCATGCACGTCGGTGGTCATCCTCCTACAGATCTGCAGTAGTCCTAGTCAGGACCGTTTATTGATTGTTTGTGTTTTAGACCTATGATATTTGGTCATTTATGAATATTTTTTATTTTTGAGGCATTCAGACATTATTTCTTGTATTCTTTAGGACGAGGCTTTCAGAATCAGTTGTGTGGATATTTGTTGTATTCTTTACGACGATATTTTCTCCTGATTCGGTTTGTAATCTCAATATTTTATTTTCTTCAAATTTTATTATATTATTCATATTAAATATATGTTAATTTATCGGTGTTGAGTGTTCAACCGAAGGGGGTCAACAAACCCAGCAAATTCAACGGACGGTTGCTCCTGGTCTATTTGTACAAATTATGAATTCATAAACTGCAGGAAGAATAGTTTGAAAATAATTCAGTATTCATTTTTCTTATTTTTTCAGTATCTTTAGCGACATTTTTAGCGACATTTAGCGACGTCTACTCACGTCGCTAATTATGTCGCTGAATACGTCGTTATATATGTCGCTAAATCAATCGCTACACACGTCGCTAAACAAGTCGTTGTCCGTCGTGAATTGCTGACATAACAATATTGCCAGGTCATAATAACGTCACTAAATTAGTCGCTCAATGTCGCTAAATGAGTCGTACATACGTCGATATAAAAGTCGCTATTTACGTCGCAATGAACGTCGCTATATACGTCGCTAATTTAGCGACATATAGCGACAAAAGTACACGTTGCTAATTTAGCAACGTTGTGTGGCTAATATGGCGACCCATATACATTGCTAGAAAATGTCAGAAAAATGACGTTTGGTGATATTTTTTCTGTCAGCGACTAGTTTAAAGGCGACTTCAACAAAATGTTACTAATTAGGTCGCTAAAATTATTTAGCGACATTTTTTGGCCATTTTGCGACGTTTCTTTACGTCGCTAATTTGTCTTATTCTGGTAGTGGAATGAGAATAAAGAGAAGAGAGAATGGATCCCCCCTTTAGTATGGTCGGCCTATATTTTCCTTTTTTCAAGCTACACACAATGCCAAGTATACCCCTACTACTTAGTCATGACGTATTTAATTAGGAGGACTATATTAGGAAGCATCTAATGAAAATAAAAATTAATCTAATCTCTTTAATTAACAAAAGAGAATGAGTTTAATAGGCCTAGTCCAATATTGGCTCAATGTGTCATGACTAATCTAATTTGGTCCACTAATGTCAAGTCCAATAAATAGGCTAGTCCACTAACTATTAAATAATTAGCACTATATATATAATATAACACTATATATAATATAAAATGACAAAATTATCCTTGTCTAGAAATGTGGTAGTGACAAGTCTACCCTCCTTAGAAAAATTTTATACTCGAAATTTAAGGAAGCACTAACATTACAACAAGAAATCACAGCAAGCAAGAAAGATACCTCATAGCTCAAAGAGATAAGGGTATTACTCGCGCATCTCGACTTCTCTCTCCCAGGTAGACTCTTTCGGAGAGTGATGCCTCCATGTGACACATGACAAAGGAATCGCCTGGCTCCGCACCACCTTCTTCTTCGATCCAGAATCTCCACGGGCTGCTCAGGACAACTGAGAGTCGGACCCACCTCGATCTTCGACCGATCCAATATATGACTAAGGTCTGCCACGTACCATCTCAGCTATGACAAATGGAAAACATCATGCACTCCCTCTAGTGCAGGTCGCAAGTCTAGTCTGTAGGCCACTGCACCGACCCTCGCAAGAACACTGAAGGGTCTGATGTACCGTGGACTAAGCTCTCCTCCTCCACCAAAGCGAATCATACCCAGTATTGAAGAAATATGCAAGAACACCAGATCGCCAACCTAAAATAACACAGCCTTAACACAAAATCTAAAACGAGCAATCACAAGCAATACAAAATAAACCTATACGTCAAACTCCAAAGGTCTCCGGTGGTCGTCGGCACAATGCCGTTGTCTGTCCTGCGCCACCCAAAATCTATCTCTAATGAGCTTCACATTCTCAGCTACATCCATAACCATCTCAGGCCCCAATAAGGCCCTCTCACCAACATCATCCCAATATAAAGGAGTATAATATCTTCGTCCATATAAAGCCTTGAATGGTGATATCTCAATACTAGCCTGGTAACTATTGTTGTAAGCAAACTCTACCAGGTAAATATGATCCTTCCAATAGCCTCCAAAATCTAAGACACAAGTGCGAAGCATGTCCTCGAGAGTCTAAATAGTCCTCTTTGACTGCCCGTCTGTCTGGGGTAATATGCGGTACTAAACTTGAGTTGGGTGATCAAGCTAGCCTGTAAACTCCTTTATAAGTGGGATATGAAGTGACTATCTTTATCTGAGATGATGCTCACAGAAACTTCATACAATCAAATAATCTGTTGCACATATATCTTCGCTAGCTTCTCCGTAGACATACCCACTTTGAATGGCAAGAAGTTGGCCCATTTTGTCAACCTGTATACGATGGCCCAAATCGCGTCTTTTTCTTCTGGAGAATGCAGAACTCCCAAAACAAAATCCATGGTCACATGTTTCCACTTCTACTCTAGAATGGGTAATGGCTGAAGCAAACCACCTGGCCTCTGTCTTGCTGCCTTTACCTGCTGGCGCACTAGACACCTAGATATGATGCACGCCATCTCTCGTTTTATGCCATACTACCATACATGCTCCCTCAGGTCTCTATACATCTTGTTGGCACCTGGATGCATAGAGTACTGCGATCGATGCGCATTTTGAAGAACCTCATCGCGCAATGCCCCATTCGGCACACACAATCTGGTACCGTGGCGCAATGATCCATCCTCAACAATAGTGAAGTCTTCTGATAATTCCATCCAAATATGTGTACTGATGCTCCTCAAAGACTTATCATAGTAATGCATAGCTCTTATTATTTCCATCAACTCAGACTGTATCTGTAATCCCTATATCTGTGTCTCGATACCAGGAACTAGCACCTCAATATCCAAGCTCTCAAGATCGGTCAATAAGTGTCTATCCGTAGTCAAGTACATAGCCACTGGATACCTGCTCAAAGCATCAGCGACTACGTTAGACTTTCCTAGATGGTACTGCAAAGATATGTTAAAGTCCTTCATCAACTCCAACCACCATCGTTGTCTCATGTTCAGCTATTTATGTATAAACACGTACTTCAAGCTCTTATGATCTGTAAAGATCTCCACACGCTCTTTGTACAAATAGTGTTTCTACAGCTTTAGAGCAAAAATTACTGCTGCCAACTCCAAATCGTGGAAAGGATAATTCTTCTCATGAGGACATAATTGCCTGGAAGCATAGGCAATCACCTTTCCCTTCTGCTGTAAGATACAATACAAACCCTTCCCTGAAGTATCCCTTTAGATGGTGAATCCACCTGATCTCGATGGCAACATCAACACTGGAGCTGTCACCAATCTCTTCTTTATCTCATCAAAAGAGGCCTGACACTCCTCTGTCTAAACAAAATCCACAACCTTCTTGGTCAGCTAGTCATCGGCTCTGCAATCCTGGATAAGTCATGTACAAACCTCCGGTAATAACCTGATATCCCCAAAAAACTCCAGATCTCTATCATCGAACAGAGTAGCCCATGACTCCACTGCCATGATCTACTTCAGGTCAACTGCAATCTCGTCTCATGTCACCACATGACCAAGGAATTTAACCTTGTCAAAGAAGAACTCATACTTCAAAAGCTTTTAATAAAGTTTCTCCTTTTTGAGAGTCTCTAGAACTATCCTTAGGTGCTCCTCATGATCCTCCGGGGTCTTCGAATATACCAGAATATTATCAATGAATACCACCACAAACTTATCAATGTACTGGTAGAACACATTGTTCATCAGATTCATGAATACCGCTGGGTCATTAGTCAACCCAAACGGTATCACCAAGAACTTAAACTGGCCATACCGAGTCCGAAAAGATGTTTTTGGAATATCCTCCTTCTTCACCTTCACCTGGTGGTAGCCCGACCTCAAGTCTATCTTCAAAAATACCTTTGCTTCTATCAATTGATCGAAAATAGCATCTATCCTCGGTAGTGGGTATTTGTTCTTGATATTGAAGTTTTTAAAAGCCTTGTAGTCGATACACATGTGTATCGACCCATCCTTCTTTGGTACAAACAATACCGGAGCACCCCACGGTGATGAACTAGATCTGATAGAGCATTTATCTTGTAACTCATCCACCTGCTTCTTCAATTTTGCAAGTTCATTATTGTTGACCCTATAGACATGTAGAGATATCGGCTCTACGCTGCATATCGGCTCTACACCGGGCACCAAGTCTATAGAGAACTCAATATCTCGGTCTGGCGACAACCCCGATAATTCTTCCAAAAAAACATCCATAAACTCTGCTATCAAAGGATGTGGTAATTCTTTCTCTTCCACCATGGCTCCACAGATGACATCCTCGCTCTGCTCCGGTGCTCCTCTGGCAATCTCAAACTCTGTCTCTCCTAGTGGTTGAAACAACACCCTGCCTCCATGACAATATATACTAGTAGGGCGCCTACTCAACCAATCCATCCCGAGTACAATATCGTAGCTCAAAAGTGGCATTACAAGTAAGCACGCACTCAACTTTCGACCTCCCAGTGTAAATCTCTGATCCTTACAAACATCACTGACCAGGATAATGCCACCCCTAATCGTGATCTTTCAAGTCCTAGCCAAAGGTTCAGCCTCTAAACATTGCTTAAGAGCAAAAGATACATATATAAAACTATGGAAAGAACCCAAATCAAGTAAAACAAATGTTAAAATAGAATCAAGAAGAACTGAACCTGATATCACATCTCCCACTGGCTCGGTCTCCTCGACCGTCATGGCGAAAGCACGCCCCTGATGTGCACCCCTCTGCTACTGCTGGTGCTGTACAAATCTCTGCTGCTGTATCTGCAATGGAGGTCCTCTCTACTGACCCGCAGATGGCCTAACTAGGGTTCTCTAAACTGGGGCTTCACCCTGAGTTGGACGAATAGGAGCCAGACGATAGTCTCTTAACTGATGATTTGTTGTGCCACAAAAAAATATCTGCCCAGCCTCATTCTACAAGCATCCCATCTGTGTCCTGGATTTTTACAGAAAGGACAATTAGGAGCCGGATGGGCTTGCCTCTGCATCTGGTGTGCCTACTATACTGGTGCTCTGGTCGATGCGGGAAAGTAGTATCTCTATGGCTGGAAAGGTCTCTGTCTTTGGAAATTATACTGCTTAGCTAGACCCGCACTGCTCTAATCTCCCCCTGATGTGTCTCTCATCCTCTTGGACTTGAGCTCCAAATCATCCTCAGCCCTCTGTGCATCCATCAGGATCTTCTCGAATGTTGCTGTGCGGTATCCCCTAGTGAGAAATTTGACCTCCCTGATCAAACCCTTTCAGAACTTCCTGGCCTACCCTAAGGGACTCTTGTCACGCCCCAGTCCCAAAAATACGTAGGACTAGGACACGTAAGCATGCCAGCCGCATGGATATGGCAACTCCAATATATGGAAACCAAATCCATACGTACGCTGTAATATGAATATCAAATCCACGAGTGGTATAAAATATATTACAAGTCACAAGGTATAATCTAAATCTCATCCACGAAAATCAAATATAATTAAATAACCAACATCTATGAAGCCAGATCTCAATAAGGAGTATCTAAGGATGATAGTTGGATGGAAACAAATCCACTTCCAACTCGAATACAAAAGTAAATACAATATAAGTACAACACAATAACACAATATAAGAATACCAGCTATCAATCACGGGCTCGAAGAGAAGACATCCTCGTAATATATGTAACCATCCGAATCTGCGCTCCTGCGAATACTCAAGAACAGATACACCTGGAAGGGCCAGGTCCTCAGAGGGACATAACAAGATACATAAAAGTATGCCAATAAAGTACTGAAATAAATATCCAAAGGTCGCTAACCGTCTAAGTGAATGCAGTTAAGAACAACTTTCTCCACAAGTGAGCTATCTGGCTGAAAACTGGGATTTGGCATGGTTCCCTTTTGGGGATCCAGGGGCCTAAAAAGGCACGTCATCTTTCGAACGCCGGAGGCTCGCCTGATAATAATATAATATATAGTGGTCATCACCACCCGTATCTCCAGAGGAGAATTCGGGCGCACGGGAGAAAAGTGCAAAGGAGCTCAAATGCGGTACTTGTTGTTCTCCCCACCCCATGCTCTAAGCATGTCACATCCATGACACAATTTGGTTCATAGCCTATTCTTAGTACCCTAGCCCAATCCTGCAACCAAACAAGGACAAGGATGGGACCACCGTACTACAATAAGCTATGTCCATATACCTCTAATAACTGCTAAGTCTACTAGCATGTAAAGTTTCTAACAACAGTTATTCCTAACGCACGGCCCACACGTACAGGAGGCCAAACCTGCACGCCAGTCAGTGATCTATATGAGACTCACAACTCGTGTAACAACTGTGTCACGGCCAATGAACCTAAAGATGCTACATGATAATAGGGTAGTCTCATAAACAAGGTCAATGCAAATACATAAATAAAAATATACCGCGACGACACCTTCGCGTGTATTTTATATACAGTTAAAATATATGAACTAAAGACAAAAAATAAAGATGCATGCAACGTATGGAATATGAATAACAGTACAATAGCAAGGTATACTTGCCTGGCAAGGAAGCTGTAATGTACCAATAATCTGCTCCAGAAGTCGCGCAGAACAAATCCAATATCCTATGTACATATAATATAATACAATAAAATCATTAGTCATTACGCTAGTACATACACAACAGTATTTACACTGGACTCAGGGGGTACACTAGGGGTAATACTAGTCATCTAACACGGTCAATTACGCGTTGAATTACACGGGTGTCGCATCTTCAAGTACTGTACAAAATCAGTCAGTCAACTGACAGGTGTCTATGCCAGTACGTTAATGTACGTAAGGCGAACAATTTCCTAGGGTCAACATGGTCAAGGTAAGTACGGGACAGTCCACGGTGTCCTAGGGTCATACAGTCTAAATATATATAGTCATAATTATCAATTAGCATTTACTTACATATATATTCATATTTATATAATAATATAACTAGCAATTTATTTACATAATTATTGGAATACATATATATATATTAAATATGTATATAAATATATATACCAATTAATAATATGCTAATGATTAACTAAATATACATCTACTCAATATATGTATATATACAGATTGAATAAGGTTCGCGTACGCGTACAAACGCGAGTGGGGTTTACCGACTCTAGGTCTGCTATCTGCTAACTAGGGTACAGAAATACTAATGTCCTATTGGGGCACATACGAACATACATAAAAGAAGAAGACAGACAGGTTCATACCTCGGAGTACGTGCACGGGTACGACGGCGAGGTTAACGATGATGCGATGATGGTGGCGACTATAACGACGATGACGGTGAGGACGACAGTGCTGATAATGATAATAAATGGTGAGGTGACGATGAGGTGATGATGATGATGGGATGATAGTGAGATAATGATGATGGTGAGGGTGATGGAATGATGATGATGAATTGAGACGAGGATGATGATGGTGGTGCTGATGATGATGACGACGATGCTGAGATGATGATAAAGCGAGATGATGATGATAATGATAGTGATGAGATGACGACGATGCTATGATGATGAACCGAGATGATGATGATAACGATGGTGATGAGATGACGATGATGCGATGATGATGAACCGAGATGTTGATGATAACGACGATGATGATGGCGAAGGTGATGACTACAATATAGATGGCGATGGTGATGGTGAAGGTGATGACAATGGTGGTGGTAATATGATGATGATGATGAAGAGTGTTAATGATGGTGATGCAGGTGGTGGCTGTTGTCCTCCGGCCAGCGAGGGAAGGTCCGGTCAGGGAGGGGTAGCCGAGGGCAGTTTTGGGGAGACGTCGAGGATGGGGTGATCGAGGAGGAGAGCAGGGAGAGGAGAGGCCAGGGTGGTGGTGCTGGTGCAGTGGTGGTCGTAAGGGAGGGTGCTGCTCCGGCCATGGAGGCTGAGCAGGGCGGAGGAGGAAGAGACAGTGGATCGAGGGGAGGAGGAGTCTGGTCGGGTGGCTGTTGGAAAAGTCGGTTGACCAGGCGGAGGAGGAAGAGAGGGACAGGGAGGCGAGTGCAAGTGGAAGGGGCGAGCTCCGGCGAGTCATGGTGTCCGTAGTTAGCTGCGGGGAGGAGATGTCGTACTGCGAAGGGAACTGCTCGGCGAGGAGGCTCACTGGAGGGAGGAGGCAACTCGGGAACGATGGTGGACTCGACGGTGGGGTTGACGATGGTGGCGGTGGCTGATGAATCTCATGCGGGGGAGAGCAGCGGGGTCGGTGGCAATGGTGGTGGTGTTGTTCGTGCAGCTCCGACGAGGTGGAGACTCCGGCCAGGAAGGGGGAGGGAGAAGAAGAACAGTAATGGGGAAGAAGGAAGGGGACAGCAATGGTGGACTCGGTGGAGATCCGGCGAGGCTCCGGCGAGGTAGGGGGAAGACGGTGAACAGGAGCTCGGGAAAGGTCGACTGTGGGGAATAGGGTGATTTAGGTTTTTAGGAAAATAAAATATAAAGAAAAGGGAAGGAAGAGGTGTTTATATACATGTAAAATTTTGGTTTGGGTTGACCTAGGAATTAGGGCTTGGTCAACATTCCTGGGGCTTGGGCCTTAGGCTCACATGGGGATGCTTGGAAGGCTATAATTGCCTTGTTTAAATACAAGGATAGGTTTAAAATATACGAGAGCGATGTGCGCACGTTGCACATCCCGAAAATTACGGAAAAGTCTACGTGAAGGAAAAATTGGGTTTCTTCACGTATTGTCCAATGGTGGGGACACCTCAATGCATTTTTGCATAAAAGCCCCCAAACAATTGGAAAATTGTACAAGGCGGAAATTAGATTTAATTAATTAAATCGAACGTGCACGATATTCTAGAATTAATTAGGAGTACATGGGATTAAATTTAGATGGGACACAAGTGTCAGGGGCGTAGTGGGTATAGTGCAAAATATTAATAAAATTTGGGTTGCACGAAACGGTCAAGATTGTGTCCCCAATTTCAATTGGAACGCACAAGGGTACTGAGTTAGAATTTATTTAGAATTATAAAAATAACGTCCGCGACGTTTATTGTGCGACTAAAATGTAGCACAAGGAAGCATGATTATAAGTTACACAACGGTCAAAAAGGTAGACGGGCACGTCTAAGACAAGGTTGTGAAATTGTAGATGGGCAACGGCTAGTGTACTACTCCAATTATCGAAGCAACGGTAAGGTGCGCTAAGCGATAAAATAATGTATAGTTAAATCAAATGCCGTGTTCTAAATTCTAATTGGTTCAAACTAGCCCTAATTTCACTATCTAAGCAAAGTAGGCCTAATTTTGGGTGAGGGGGTTTACAATCTACCCAACTTAAAATAATTATATCCTCAAAATTAAACTAGGGTAGGGTTTCTCTATCTAACCTCACTTGATTACAGTCTAAAGAATTCTCCTTAAGTTAACATTGCAGGTTCTACCCAACTTAGAATTTACCCACCTATCATCTAAGGCTATACATCTAAGAAGACTATACCCCAAATTATTTAATCCTCAAAGTATTTAACACCAAACATAACATCTACGATATGCCCTTAATTATAAAAGAATAATCCTCAAGTATGTGATCGGCCTATGGGGTATATCTAGCACTATCTATATATCAAATTTATACCAAATGAGATGTTTCGTCTTTCCAAAATAAGAGAAGACGAAGATCAATAATAAGAGTTTAAGGGAGAGGTAATAGAATAGAAGTATCAGGATCAAGGCGTTTAAAGAATTCAAATGGGAATTGTCAAGGTAGTTGTGGATTGAAATCCTATTTTGGTAATCCCTTATTCGCCTGCTCGTATCAGTATATTTATGTAATCGATACGATATGCTCAGACATATCTAGAGGGCAAGTACAGGTGTCTACTAGTCAACTATATATCTCAACCCACGTAAAGTATTATTGCGAAGCGCGAATCAAGCGCACTATGTCTAGCTAGACCATAGTACACTGATTCTGATTAGACAATTTGTATTAGTATGGTTGATCAGGCCCCAATAACACATATGTCATGAATAAGCTCGATATAAGATTAAGCTTACAAAAACTAGGCTATAAGAGCGGCATAAGTAAAGGTGGTACAACAAATATAAGTACGCTAGATGATGATGAAAGGAGGTACAAGTCAATTCAAGTTCACAAAAACAAAAACAAAATAAGCAATAATAATAAAGACTCTATAATCTCTACAGTTATCATACAACCTTCTTGTCTATGTCGCTAGTCGACCAAATGGGGGCAATGGCCTCTAAATCCTATTATCTGAATAAACATTGTCGTCTTATGCTAGTTTGCAATTAATGTCATTCAATTACACTTCAATAATAGGTCAAAAGACGATGTGATACTAGGGTGTGAGGTATACTACATAACTTATAACAATTGAACTATTATTGCAATGGTCTTAAGGATACCGTAGAAACTTTTGTTAAGGTCTACGAGAAGGGGTCTTGGTACTTATTAGGGTATCTTCCTATATTACATAGGTCATGGTCGTCTTAATCCTTAGTCATAGTGCTTATAGAACAAGTGTCAATAGCAAGAATATAAAGGTTACTAGCTGTTAAGGGAAAAGGGATCTAACTTGTATCGAGGTGGGGGTACAAATTACGTGGTCTACAACTAGGGATAATCATCACAATCTAATTGAATAACTCAACTATCAGGTTCTAACTACAAGGCACACAATTCAAAGTTCAAGGTCATAACTATAACTTTAGCAAATATATATCCTATCATAGAATACAATCACTTGGTCTATAATTAGAGGTGTCAAGTGGCACGAGCTGAAAGATGAAGAAGGGTAGAAGATAATTTAATCGTCGCACAATCAGCGAATGTTAAGGTCGCAGAGGAATAACATATGAAATAGAGGGACTCTAGATAGCATCATGGTTTTCTAAAGGGGAGTGGGGTGCTAGTCTCTGTGTTTGAGGTATGATTAGGAAAATATTATATGCATTACTCTTGGCTTTCTAAGGTACTGTCTGCTTATCTTAAGACAAGAATCTAAATTTATAGTTCTCCAATACTTATCTAACTGCAAAGGTTAGGCTCAGTCCTGATATTTAATTTTGGTTTTCTATTGGTTCCTCAATACTAGGGCCAACATTATGGTAAAACTTTTAACTATCCCTAGTAGTGTCTATACTACTCTCAAGTCCTCTTAATACATCAAGGGGTAATGGTATACCAATCTAAAGATAAGAAATTCTAGGGTTCACCAGACATTCTAAATTTAGTGGTGTGTCTATATTTTCGTTGTATTCGTAATAGGTGTGCTACCCTAATTTTTATCCTAATAACAGGGGTTCCTATATTCTAGCAGGAGGCTATACTCAAAGAACTATTAGGGAAGTACGGGAATTAAGCAGGTTACGATTGTTCAAATAGAACAGATAGAAGGAAGATGAATCATAGTCAATTATGGATGAGATCCTATACTCTAGTACTAGGTGCAGGCTTGTTCGGTACAGTAACATAACCGAGATAATATGCTCTCGACCTGCATGGGCCACCACTAAAAATATGTTACGCCCCAGTCCCAAAAATATATAGGACTAGGACACGTAAGCATGCCAGCCGCATGGATATGGCAACTCCAATATATGGAAACCAAATCCATACGTACGCTGTAATATGAATATCAAATCCACGAGTGGTATAAAATGTATTACAAGTCACAGGGTATAATCTAAATCTCATCCACGAAAATCAAATATAATTAAAGAACCAACATCTATGAAGCTAGATCTCAATAAGGAGTATCTAAGGATGATAGTTGGATGGAAACAAATCCACTTTCAACTCGAATATAAAAGTAAATACAATATAAGTACAACACAACAACATAATATAAGAATACCAGCTATCAATCACGGGCTCGAAGAGAAGACATCCTCGTAACATATGTAACCATCTGAATCTGCGCTCCTGTGAATACTCAAGAACAGATACACCAGGAAGGGCCAGGTCCTCAGAGGGACATAACAAGATATATAAAAGTATGCCAATAAAGTACTAAAATAAATATCCAAATGTTGCCTAACCGTCTAAGTGAATGCAGTTAAGAATAACTTTCCCCACAAGTGAGTTATCTGGCTGAAAACTGGGATTTGGCATGGTTTCCTTTTGGGGATCCAGGGGCCTAAAAAGGTACGTCGTCTTTCGAACGCCGGAGGCCCGCCTGATAATAATATAATATATAGTGGTCATTACCACCCGTATCTCCAGAGGAGAATTCGGGCGCACGGGAGAAAAGTGCAAAGGAGCTCAAATGCGGTACTTGTTGTTCTCCCCACCCCATGCTCTAAGCATGTCACATCCATGACACAATTTGGTTCATAGCCTTAGTACCCTAGCCCAATCCTGTAACCAAACAAGGACAAGGATGGGACCACCGTACTACAATAAGCTATGTCCATAGACCTCTAATAATTGCTAAGTCTACTAGCATGCAAAGTTTCTAACAACAGTTATTCCTAACGCACGGCCCACACGTACAGGAGGCCAAACCCTGCATGCCAGTCCGTAATCTATATGAGACTCACAACTCGTGTAACAACTGTGTCACGGCCAATGAACCTAAAGATGCTACATGATAATAGGGTAGTCTCATAAACAAGGTTAATGCAAATACATAAATAAAAACATACCGCGACGGCACCTTCGCGCGTATTTTATATACAGTTAAAATATATGAACTAAAGACAGAAAATAAAGATGCATGCAACGTATGGAATATGAATAACAGTACAATGGCAAGGTATACTTGCCTGGCAAGGAAGCTGCAATGTACCAATAATCTGCTCCATAAGTCGCGCAGAACAAATCCAACATCCTATGTACATAATAATATAACTAGCAATTTATTTACATAATTATTGGAATACATATATATATATTAAATATGTACATAAATATATATACCAATTAATAATATGCTAATGATTAACTAAATATACATCTACTCAATATATGTATATATACAGATTGAATAAGGTTCGCGTACGCGTACGAACGCGAGTGGGGTTTACCGACTCTAGGTCTGCTATCTGCTAATTGGGGTACAGAAATACTAATGTCCTATTGGCGCACACACGAACATACATAAAAGGAAAAGACAGACAGGTTCATACCTCGGAGTACGTGCACGGGTACGACGGTGAGGTTAACGACGATGCGATGATGGTGGCGACTATAAAGACAATGATGGTGAGGACGACAGTGCTGATGATGATAATGAATGGTGAGGTGACGATGAGGTAATGATGATGATGGGATGATGGTGAGATGATGATGATGGTGAGGGTGATGGAATAATGATGATGAACTAAGACGAGGATAATGATGGTGGTGCTGATGATGATGACGACGATGCTGAGATGATGATGAAGCGAGATGATGATGATAATGATGGTGATGAGATAACGATGATGCTATGATGATGAACCGAGATGATGATGATAACGATGGTGATGAGATGACGACGATGCAATAATGATGAACCGAGATATTGATAATAACGACAATGATGATGGCGAAGGTGATGACTACAACGTAGATGGCGATGGTGATGGTGAAGGTGATGACAATGGTGGTGGTAATGTGATGATGATGATGATGATGAGTGTTGATGATTGTGATGCAGGTGGTGGCTGTTGTCCTCCGGCCAGCGAGGGAAGGTCCGTTCAGGGAGGGGTAGCCGAAGGCAGTTCTGGGGAGACGTCGAGGATGGGGTTATCGAGGAGGAGAGCAGGGAGAGGAGAGGCCAGTGTGGTGGTGCTGGTGCAGTGGTGGTCGTAAAGAAGGGTGCTGGTCCGGCCATGGGGGCTGAGCAGGGCGGAGAAGGAAGAGACAGTGGCTCGCGGGGAGGAGGAGTCTGGTCGAGTGGCTGTTGGAAGAGTCGGTTGACCAGGCGGAGGAGGAAGAGAGGGACAGGGAGGCGAGTGCAGGCGGAGGGGGCGAGCTTCGGCGAGTTATGGTGTCCGGAGTTAGCTGCGGGAAGGAGATTCCGTGCTGCGGGGGGAACTGCTCGGCGAGGAGGCTCACTGGAGGGAGGAGGCGACTCGGGAACGATGGTGGACTCGACGGTGGGGTTGACTATGGTGGCGGTGGCTGATGACTCTCAGGCGGGGGAGAGCAGCGGGGTCGGTGGAAATGGTGGTGGTGTTGTTCGTGCAGCTCCGGCAAGGTGGGGGCCCCGACCAGGAAGGGGGAGGGAGAAGAAGAATAGTAATGGGGAAGAAGGAAGGGGACAGCAATGGTGGACTTAGTGGAGATCAGGCGAGGCTCCGGCGAGGTAGGGGGAAGACGGTGAACAGGAGCTCGGGAAAGGTCGACTGTGGGGAATAGGGTGATTTAGGTTTTTAGGAAAATAAAATATAAAAAAAAGGGAAGGAAGAGTTGTTTATATACATGTAAAATTTTGGTTTGGGTTGACCTAGGAATTAGGGCTTGGTCAACATTCCTTGGACTTGGGCCTTGGGCTCACATGGGGATGCTTGGAAGGCTATAATTGCCTTGTTTAAATACAAGGATAGGTTTAAAATATACGAGGGCGATGTGTGTGCGTTGCACATCCCGAAAATTATGGAAAAATCCACTTAAAGGGAAAATTGGGTTTCTTCACGTATTGTCCAATGGTGGGGACACCTCAATGCATTTTTGCATAAAAGCCCCCCAATAATTAGAAAATTACACAAGGCAGAAATTAGATTTAATTAATTAAATCGAACGCGCACGATATTCTAGAATTAATTAGGAGTACATGGGATTAAATTTATATGGGACACAAGTGTCAGGGGCGTAGAGGGTATAGTGCAGAATATTAATAAAATTTGGGTTGCACGAAACGGTCAAGATTGTGTCCCCAATTTCAATTGGAACGCACATGGGTACTGGAATTTATTTAGAATTATAAAAATAACGTTCGCGACGTTTATTGTGCGACTAAAATATAGCACAAGGAAGCATGATTATAAGTTACACAACGGTCAGAAAGGTAGACGGGCACGTCTATGACAATGTTGTGAAATTGTAGATGGGCAACGGCTAGTGTACTACTCCAATTATCGAAGCAACGGTAAGGTGCGCTAAGCGATAAAATAATGTACAGTTAAATCAAATGTCGTGTTCTAAATTCTAATTGGTTCAAACTAGCCCTAATTTCACTATCTAAGCAAAGTAGGCCTAATTTTGGGTGAGGGGGTTTACAACTCTTCCCCTCCACAAACCTGTCCAATCTGTAAAACTCTGTGGCCTACTCGTCCACTATCATGCTACCTAGGACGAGGTCCTGGAACTGGCTCTCTAGGGCACTCAGAGCTACGTCCAAAAAGAAAATCTCCTTGAAAAGCTCTTTAAAAGCTTTCCAAGTCAATCTTGGCATCGCGATCCTCGGGTCTGTACGAAACCATGTCAGGATAATATCAAATATCTGGCTGCCCGCTGCCTCCACCTATAGATTCTCTAAAATTTGTGCCAGTCATACCCTCTATATGTCCTCAATCCAATCATCGGCGTACAAGATCCCCTTTGTGCCCTTGAAGTCCTTGGGTACCATCATTTTCAAATCAATAATGGTACTCGTACTTTGCTTCTGCGGGACGGGTTGAGGCAATACCACTTGTGGCTGAACTAAGGCAACCCTCTCTATTGCTGCAAGTGCTAGCTGATGGGCATTTTTTATCCCCTACCTCATCGCATCCGACTGGCGGTGCTGAGCCTCCGCCTGGTCCCTTTAGGCCTTCATCATCTCTCGAAATAGAATAAACATCTGGACAGCGGTGACTGGTACTGGGGGTGGTGGAAGCTCCTCTGAAACTGCGGACATAGTCCTCTGAACTGGAGGTGGAGCACCCCTAAAAGTTGTTGCTGAAACCCCCACCGGGACCGGTGAGGCAACCCTCTGAGCTGGAGAAGATGGAGAAGTAACCAACCTTGCTGAAACTGCTCCAGAGCAGTAGGATCTGGTCTTCGGCGGTATCCTGAAGACAGATTCAAAATAAAATGTTCAATAGTGCGCAAGAGACAATATCATTAAAGAATGATAGTTATATTCAAAGAAAACAAATATTCAGATTGATAAGGATAACAAATCAATAGATTAAAAATATTTTCTAGTTGTGATTGAGTATTCTCTCATCCTATATCCTAAAGCAGGCTTGTAGTAATACTCCAAGTCTGAGCACTACTACCCTGACCTGCATGGACCACCATAAAAATGTGTCACGACTCACACCCGGTATAAGGGCACGAGTACGTGGGTACGTCCAGCCTACGATGCAACATCGGCGGTAGAACGCTATTTAGGTCAACAATACTATCTAAATATCTCACACAATATATAATATACCTGTCAAGATATCTCAACTGCAAATGGAGGACCATATAATAATATGATAATCAATACTCAACCATAATATAAAACTAGAGGAAGATATGGTACGATATGGAATAGAAGAAATAGAAATCACAAGTCACAATTACAACTCATAAACAAGTCTAATAGACAAGCAAAATAGTCTTAAATATAATACACACAAAAATGTCTAAACTGAGACATATCCAACATAATAAAGAAACTAGCTAAGTCTCCTCAAGAGCTGGCCCTGGCCCAACATGCTCTACTTGTGCAATCTCAACTGGCTCGCCTTCTTGTTGCCCGTAATAGGTGGGACACATCTCCTCTAAATAATCATCTGAAAAATATATCCAGTCAGGATTGGAGCGAAGTACAAAACTCTGAAAATAGTTCCAAATATAAAGTAGAGAATATATGACAAGTAATATAAAAGAATACAAGATGTACAAGTAACTAAAATTTTTTAATATAACTGAGAAAAGCAAGCAATATATACTGGAGGATAAATACATGAAATATGGAATAAAATCCAAGCAAGAGCAACAAGAATACTAATTAAGTGCCTTAGAGTACAAGTTCATATGTGATCGGTTTAGGTTGAACACGAATACACTAAGGTAACTCAATTATACGTGATGCGTATAATCGACATGAACATGAATACACTATAGGCTTGATCACATAACCAATTTCTACTCTTTTGTCCCAACAAATACTCATGAATCTGATCATGACACGTTACGTACACGAATAATATAAGTACATGGAGAACACGAATGAATACGAGCACAGGGAATACCCGATGCACACAATAAAGTACATGAGAAAGGAATATCTAGAGTACACTATAAGGGATAACATCTCCTTACATGATCCATATAGTACCAGTCCGTGTAACAATGAATCAGAATCAAGTATATAGTTCTAGAATATATGATATATACACTATCATGAAATAAAAGCTAACAGAGAGATGTACTTGCTTGTGGCCCTGAGTAAAAGGTATGACTCGGTGTCCGAGCGGGTGTCACACAGACTTATATATGAAATATCATGTCATTTGATGTATTGGAATGATAAACATGCTAAAAATATAATTTTTAGGCCATTTCAAGGTCGTACTAGTAAAACTAGGCCAAACTAGGTCATATCTAATTTTTTAGGTTTATAACTTGAAGATACTAAGTCTGGGTCAGGTATCTAGGCCCATAGCTTGTAGGTATTAGCTAACTAACATTATTACTAAATAACTTATATCTAACTTATACATATATAACTTATCTATTATACTTGGTCATACACTCATAATCACTATTACCTTAATGTATACACTATACCTACATTATGGCTATAAGTAAATACCTTAGTATCTAAACTAATTACCCACACTTGTAACTAATACCTTTGTATTCTAATATTATAATACTATGATACTTAACTCTAATCTTAACATGACTTAGTATCTAATTATCCTAACTAATGTATCCAATATTGGTGTTACCTCTACTCAGTCCAATACACAAGTGACTGCCCTCTAGGTATCAAATACTCATATACTAGCACCCTTGAATATCACAAATACACCAAGGTTACCTATCACTGGTACATGGTCTACCTACGAGGCAGTCCCTCATATTGATATGCACTTCCCCTTACCTGTGCATGCTACAATATGTGATCTATTTCACCTCCCCCCTCCTCAATATTACAGTTGCTGGTAATAGACACAATGCAACTGTTGTTACAAATGCTTCATGTTGAAGCTGATGCCGCTCTTGACTGGAACCCGACACTCTTACACTTACAGTCTCTACATAAGGTTGTTGCCACTGTTGTTTGATCTTACCTGCTTCCTAGGCCTAACTGCCACACACATTCACATCACTCAGTTAACACTTAACCCCACATAATTCCCTATATACCCGAGTGTATCAAACACTCTCACTGATCAGCTAATATCATACTTTGCCACTCCCAACTGACACTCACTTCACTGCTAACACCACTACATAGCATACACACATCCAATCTCATATGAACTCACTCCAACACACACACAACAACAATAATATCTCTAACACAATATGTTGGATGTCTGCAACAGACTAGACCCAACTATGTACACAGACATAGTCACAGTGAGTTTCCCCTACTCCACACACAACAAAACATTACCAACACCATAATCTCCTATATACACATCATCAATATATATATATATATATATATATATATATATATATATATATATATATATATATATATATAACACTCTAAAAATATTTGAACAAACACTTGACATGCACATGTGAGATACTCTATGATACGCACTCCCATGAGATACCAAAAACTCCCAATTCTCCACTAATACCATTATTACCTATCAATTATATACATACATAATTAATACAACTAGTTACAAAAGAATTGAAGAGTAATTACACTACCATACACAAAACTCCCAAAAATGAGTCATCATATCATAGTGTATCATAAAATATTATAATACGCTCTACTCGTTTTCAATTGTGGATACATAACTAGCCTCACACACTCAACCTAAGTCTAATTAGACAAAATTGGTCGCATGCCCACACTTGATGCATCAATCTCGTAATTTCCCCTAATTTGGCACAAAAACTTATATATAAGTCACAATAAAGGATAATTGGACCTAGAACTTCTTCCTACAGGTATCCCTAAGCCATGGGAGGGTTCCTAATGATCAAATACATGAACTAAAGTCTAAATTATAGAAAAAAATTGAATTTTACTAATTGGGAGATGGATTCCTAATGAATTGCTCAAATGGACACAATTAGGACACAAGCTCCTTGTCAATTCCTCCTTCTCCAAGTGCTCCTTGCAATCCAAGCTCCAATGCTCCTTAGATGATAAAAATAGAAAAAAAGAAGTAAATTGGTATAAATTTGATGGAGGGATATGTCAATTTAGGAAAGAATACAATTGGGGATTTAATTTGGAATGAGAATGAAGAGAAGGGAGAAGGGATCCCCCCTTTAGTATGGTCGGCCCATATTTCCCTCTTTCCAAGCAACACACAATGCCAAAAATACCCCTACTAATTAGTCATGAGATATTTAATTAGGAGGGCTATATTAGGAAGCATCTAATTCTAATAAAAATTAATCTAATATCTTTAGTTAACTAATGTGAATGAATCTAATGGGCCTAGTCCAATGTTGGCTCAATATGTCATAACTAATCTAATTGGGTCCACTAGTATCAACTCCAATAAATATGCTAGTCCACTAACTATTAAATCATTAGCACTATATGTATAATGTAATGCTATATATAATATAATACAAAAGGACAAAATTACCCTTGTCTAGAAATGTTGTAGTGACAGCATGTTGCACTGTAACTGCCATGCGACAATGGTTGTAATTTGTTGTTGTTGAGATCTTGGACTGTTAGCATCTGTCATGTGCATGACTCGGTCGGCGTGAAATATGGCATGCGTCGACTGCTAGAAGAACTTGGTCGTCTACAACGGAGATTCTGCTGCATGCAGTTTTTAGGGGAACAGTACCGCATAACAACCGCCGCATGGGAATATAGGAACGCGGCCACATAACAATTTTGTCGCATGGGAATGATGTCACATGGGGATATGGGCATGCTGCCATATAAAAAATATGTCACATGGAAGTACTAGTTGTGCTAACATAGGCGGTGCTAACTGCTGACATAACTATAGGTGGCTCAACTTTTTACTGTCGAGCATTAAATGCTAGTGCAGATGACTTTTGCTGCATGGCTTTTAGGCTGCCTTTAGCGCATGTCTTTAGTTGCATTTGGCACATATTTCATAATTTGTCATGCTTTTATACCATCCTATACCTAACTTACTATCACGCCCCAGTCCCAAAATATACGGAACCAGGCCACGTGGCATTGGTCAGCTGACATGTCACTAAGGGATTACCCAATTTAATGGACCCAAAGAGACGTGCTACGCTATCCTAAAATACTAACAAGTTTAATACTAGAAGATAACAGGTAAAGTCTAATCTCATCCACAAAATATCAAGGTGTACTGAAATGAGTGCTGGAATATATATAAGTGCAGAGTCTGAAATATCATAGTACAAATCAGATATGCCTGGTAGGAACAAACCCACTACAAAAGATAAGTAAAAGTACTAAAATATAATAGAACTAGAGCATCGTCTAGCTAGGTAAGAGGCACCAGCTCCAGATGAACATACTACTAAAGATCAGGGAGACTCTGATGGTAGCACTTCTAGTTCCTCCTCAGTTGCGTACCTCGTCTTCTGTCCGGGTCCGTACAATGTGGGATAGTACGCCTCGTCTAGATCTAGAAGGGAACCAGGTCCTCAGTGGGACATAACAAGATACATAAAAATATGCCATATATAAATACTGAATAAATAAATAAAGGGTGAGCTAACCATCTAAGTGAATGTAATGTAAAGACAACCTTGGTACGTATGGGTAGGCGTAGGCATATCGTCCAACGTCCTCTAGAGTGGTATCTGCAACGTCCATCATTCCGAAGAATAAGGTATCTGTATATATATATTGTCCAACACTCTAAGGGACGTGGTATCTGTAAAGTATATAATATCCGTATCACTTCGAAGAGTGCGGTATCTGCAATAAAGAAGGTGGGTGTCCCATACGCCTACTAGTTGTCTTCCCCGTCCAATGCGGTTATACAAGTTGAATCCACAACGTGCAAACCACGTAGCTATATGCCAAGTCAAAACCTTCCTAAATATTCTTGATTTCGTGCTAAACCGTGATGCACGTCACACGCACCGGTAGCTAATCGAGTACGCAAACTCTCATCCCAATATGAATTGCAATCGTGTTGCGTGTACAAGTGTCAGGGTCTAGGAGGATATTAGAATACCCTCGCAACTATAGGTAAGTCTGCTAAAGTCTAAGTCAGTTACACTACATATCAACGTATTTGTTGATGGCACCCGAGGCAATCTCGGACGTGCACAGTTATATGTAATTTAAAACAGAATAACATACAACTGTTTAATATTTAAACAGTAAAACTTGGCAAGGTATACTTGCCTCCGTTCTCAAGCTCGGCGTGCCAAAAACCTGTTCCCGCAGTTGTGTCTGAAGGGTCCTGCGACCTGAGATCACTAACTGTGTTGTAGGTGCACTCCGTTCAAGACGTACATGAGTTTGTGAATATAACATTTTAATAGTTACGCAGTAAGCATACGTACATATAGTATAATAATATATATATTAAGATATATAATATATATATACACATATAATATATAATATACATATATACAATAATATATAAATAATAATTAAAATATGCATATATGTAATATACATACTTAAGTACATATTTAAACTATATATTCACATAATATAAATATATACATATAAATATAGTATATATATATATACATAATATAAATATATATACATATATATATATCATTATATAAAAAAATAAATACTAATATAAAACATAATTATTTATATATATTTTAAATATATATATAAGGTATATATATATATATATATATATATATATATATATATATATATATATATATATATATATATATATATATATATATATATATATATATATATATATATATATATATATATATATATATATATATATATATATATATATTATAAGTATATAGTAATAGTATATATATATAATATATATACACAAAAATAAAATACATATATTTTATATATACATAGTATATAGATATATATATTAATAACAATATATTCATATATATATATATATATATACATATATATTAAATAGTATAATAATAATAATATATATATTATATATATAATATATAACAGTATATATATATTTAATATAGTATATATATATTTATATATTTAATAGTATATATAATATGATATAATATATATATATATATATATATTACACTATATATATATATATACATATATAGTATATATATATATATATATATATATATATATATATTTAATAGTATATATAATACAGTATATATATATATATATATATATATATATATATATATTTAATAGTATATATATATTAATAGTATAATACAGTATATATATATATACATAATATAGTATATAGATATATATATATAAATAGTATATATATAATTATATATACTGTATATATAAATATAAATACATAATAAATACATATATATATAAATATACATATATATATATATATATATATATATATATAATATATTATACAATAATAATAATATATGTACATATATACATATATAATATATTAGTATATATATATATGTATAATAGTATAATATATAATATATATACTGTATATATTTAATAATACATAAAATATACATAATATATATTAATATATATATATATATATATATATATATATATATATATATATATATATATATACACATATATATATATATACATATATATACGTATACATATTTGTATAAGTAGGGGGGTACCAGACGTGTCAGGGGGGGCCCGTGGTCGTCGTCGCCGGCGGGGGGGGCGGAGGTCCGGCGGGTCGATGGCGGGGTCAGCAGCAGCAGTAGCAGATTCAGTAGCAGTAGTAGTAGCAGCGGCAGCTGCGGCGGTGGAGGCGGCGGCGGAGGTGATGGCGGAGGTGATGGTGGCGGTGGTGGTGGTCTGTGGTGGCGATGGTTGTGGTTTAAGGGAGTCGAGGGGGGCTGTGTTGTGGTCGAGGGAGAGGGTCGGGGGCGTTGTGGCGGGTGCTGGCGGTGGTTGCAGCGTCCGTGGGGGAGTGTGGCGGTGGTGGTCCGGTGGCGAAGGCGACGGCGAAGGTGATGGTGGCGGTGGTGGTGGCCTGTGGTGGCGGTGGGGAGCGTGAGGGAGGTCGGGGGGGTTCAGGGGTGTGATGGTGTAGATGAGGGTGAGGGTGCTGCTGGGGTTGTCGGCGGTGGGTGGCGGCGGCTAGGGCGGTGGCGGCGGCTAGGGCGGTGGCGCGGTGGCCGGGGGGGAGCCGAGGGAGGGGCGAGGCGGTGGTGAAGTGGCCGGAGGTGGGGAAAGGCTGAGGGAGGAGAGTGAGGGTTCGGTTTGAGAGTGGGGGGTTTTATAGGATTTTAAGGGTTAGGGTTAGGGGGTAGTTAGGTAATTTCATATAATAAATATCTAGATATTTATTTAGATATTTTTAGGTTCATAAATGCATGTAAGTTCATTGCATCTAGGCTTATTTTGGAATGAACGGTGGAGGATCAACCTCCAATGGGAGGTGGACACCTCACACAGTATATTTTGCAGATAAAATCCTACAGTTTCACAAATTGCACAGGAGCCCTATTAAATTAGAAAATTGTGCAATTACGAAATTGTTTGAGAAAAATACCTCATTCCTGAGGGCAATGTAATGCACAAAAATGAGGGGTGGTGTTCAGCAAGGGTCTTGAGGGTGTGGGGGTGAGTCTGGGTAGGGGCTGGGTCTGGTTTTGGGCAATGCTGGTCAACGTATTAATTTATTAGAAATTAATGCGCATGGTGTTTTCTAATTATTTAAAGATATACTGGGCTAGAATTTAGTACAGTGCAAGTATACTAGACGTAGTATACTCAAAGTAGAATATTAATGTAATTTAGTTTGGACAAAACAGGTCCCTGTTGGGCCTCTAATTTCGATTGGAACGGAGAAGGGTACAGGCTTGGAAATTAATTAAAAATTAATACGGACGTTTGTAACGATATTTGTGCGACTAAAACGAGACTCATGTCAGCGTATTTGTGAGTTGCATAAAGTTTAGAATAGTAGACTGGCATGTCTAGGAGAGGTATGTAAATTTTGTTTGGGGGTAACAGTCAGTGTAATACTCTAAATATTGATGTGATGGTCAGGTGCATTAAGCAATATAAGATATTGCATGAATAATTCAAAATACTGCAATTAATCCTAATTTGTTAAAAATAATCCTAATTTTACTATCTAATGCAGAAATCTGGTCGAGGGAGTTTACACTTACCATTGGTGTCGCTGGGGCTCGAGCCTAGGCTATCGCACCGTATATATATATAGAAAAATAATATTTGGCCCGCGGGTTGGGACCACGGGCCATGTGTCACGATCTCATCGCTGGGGCTCGAGCCCAGGCCGTCGCTTCGTGTATATATATAAATATATATATATATATATATATATATATATATATATATATATATATATATATATATAAGAAAATGATATTTGACCCACGGGCTGTGACCACAGGCCATATGTCACGATCTCATTGCCCCCCCCCCCCCACCATATTCGCCTGGGTCGGCTACCAAAATCTCAGCCAATAGGGCGTTGATACGTGGCTCACGATCACAGACCGCGGACAACGTAGCACTGTCGATATATATATATATATATATATATATATATATATATATATATATATATATATATATATATTATTGCAAGTGACGTTTAGGCTAGCAGTTAAGACCAATGCATACTACCTAGGAGGTTGCGGGTTTGAGCCTCCTAGGCGCCATTTAATTCCTTTTGGCGAAGAATTAATTGGTGGGTTGGTGGTGGGGGCAGTGCAACTATGGTGTGCGGTAAGGTACGACCCGGGTGGTGCACAGATGTGATGCAAGCTGCAGGTGCGATGCTAGTACTGAGTTGTCATTATGCGGTGTGGTGCGGCTGCATGAGGCCTTCAGGTCGGATGGGGCCTTCGGTATTGTGGTGCCTTCGGGCCGGGAAACCTTCAGGCTGGGGTGGTGTCTTCGGGCCGGGATGTAGCCTTCGGGCTGGGATGGTCTTGGGGCTCAGTATTGTATGTATCGGCCACCGGGCTGGATTGGTTGGAAGCGTTCAGGCTGAGTTATAGTCTCTCGATGGGGCCTGAATAAAATTTAACTTCTTCGAATATATATATATATATATATATATATATATATATATATATATATATATATATATATATATATATATATATATATATATTGTCACATTTCGGTTCTGTAGAAACGATTGTCCTCGCATTCGGTTTCGCAAAATCTTTCTTCCTTGCTGGACATGATGTTGTACAAGTCTGGGATTACCCTTGTACAAGGCAAGAATGTACTCATGTATCAAAATATTTTATAAACAACTCAGCAACACAATAGAAGAATATTGAACACATAGTATAGGAAAAAATATTTCTATTATTGATTCTTTGTAACGAAGTACAATTTTCTCAATATTGAAATAAAAATGTCTGAACGACTTACATAGCTTTGCGAAAAATAAAATACCGATAGTCTGACAAAAAATAATATTTTATTCCATACATTATGCCCCTTTATTATATTTTTGAAACTAGAAAACAACAACTTAAAATCTTGGATACTTTAAAAATAGGAAGAAGCTTTCAAAAGAATACAATAAAAGCTTTTTCTCCCTTGTGCTCCTGCGGCTCCTAGGTCACATGGGTTTTCCACAGAGACGTGAGTTAGTACTTAACATGTACTGGCATGCTGAAATTGTCAACTCACCTAAACCAACACTTCTGAATTATAAGACAAGTATTTTAATACGCAATAGTTAAAGCAGAGGAACATGTAATTTATTGAACATATGTAATCTTGCCACGGCCGATGGCCTTTCCTGTATAATTTACAGGATAATACTTACTTCCCGTGCACAAGACATCGTTAGCATCAAATCTCTCTTAGGGTCATTGGTATTATTTTACCATATAGCACTTTTACATGGTATTGCAGTGCATCTCCTCAAAGTATGTAGCTAGCCTCAATGAGAATCCTACAAAACCTAGTGCATATAAGCACGTCCGATTGTCTCCCACTAGGACGAAGCACTTCCCGATGTCCCGGGTCCTAGTCGAGAAAACTTACTACATTGTGCACAAGTTGTCCATGACCATGCAAATGCATATATGACTATGTGTATAAGCAAAATTGCATGGTAAAATAATGAAGTAATTATAGCCGACTTGTTCTTTCTGGGGACGTCTTTGTCCATACTTACTTGCTTCCCTTCTTTACTTTATATGGGGACTTGAGCAGTCCATACTTCCCTTTATTTATTTATTTTTTTGTTTACAGCAAAGCATACTACATACTTGACAGTTATGATAGTGTTCTCTACTTGCGTTACATATGTTACAACAATGGTATTTAACTTGTGGCAATATTGGCTTTATCGATCATTGGACTTAGCAAGGTTAACCAGAGAACTTAATAATTATTGGCATGATGGAGTAGAGAAGAAGGACGAATCCGCTCACCAAAAAGAGAATGCCGAGGGAAGGAGAACGCTAGTACGATTAGGCTCCGGTCACACGTCTATCTGCATCGGCACCAATATTTTATCAGACTACCATCTTTATCTTCATTTCTCTTATTCTCTTGAATGAATGCATGAAATCGATGAAAATGTGTAAGACAATCAATCATCGAAAATCATCACAAAAATGCATCCATCAAAACCAAGCAGCGAAAAAATTCAACAAAAATTCAAAGAAAACTATTAGACTAATTCCAAAAGAAACCGATCCATTACTTTGAAATGTTCATTGCATTTGTCCATGATCGATTATGCCGAAAGATTTCTCCAATACTCAGTTCTGACTAAGTTGCTCGTGCCACAAGTCTTACGTAGTGAACCGCTAGGAGCGGGACAATATATATATATATATATATATATATATATATATATATATATATATATATATATATATTACTCGTTACCAGTGTTTTAAAAGTCAGATCGGGGCGGCCAGTTCAACCGGTTGATCCGTGAACCGGTAACTTTTTATGTCCGATTAAGTGTTGTAAATGAATATTTTTGTAAAAAATCAATGTCCATAAGAGATTAAATTTGGACCACTTAGATTAATCCAATAATTAAACCACTGGTTGAACCGATTTGATTCGGCCCAGTGCCTTGGTCGGATGGATCTCCGGTCCGATTTTCAAAATAGTGCTAGTCACCGGTTGTGACCCAGCCGCTTTCGTGGTATCGTTTGTAACACCTACCAAAGTTAATTGCCAATTAATCAAATCATCACTTTCAAACTCAAACCGTGACTTCTGATCGCTACTGAGTTCTACGTACGTGCCCTGACGTGGCTTTGATCGCGACTCGACTAATCTCGGAGTGCTCGAAGCAACCAACTCCAATTTGCCCTATCGATATTATAATCCTTCGCATAACTAATTAAATGCGAGGCCACGTACCGTAGTAAAATCTGGTGGCGGAATTTGTCCCATGAGGACTAAACTACGGATCGATCGATCGGCACATCTTCTAGTCCTTGGTCGTCGAGTCGTTGGCTGCATGCTGCAGCTGTCCTAGAATAATCCGACCACGTTGGTCTAATGCGCTGGTGATGGCGAGATGCTATCAGTAGCAGAGCTACACTCGTCGATGGATGATTTTTTCGCTTCTTCTTAATTATGGAAAAGTTCATGATTTAGCCAAGACTTAAAAATATTCTGTTCTTAAAATTAGGTGGTAGGGCGGTTGGGCGGTTGGCGCCATTAACACCAAGGAGAATATTCTAACTGCCAACGGTCACCTGCTAGCCACGTGACTCGGATCCCGCTCAGACCGCTGTCGGCAAAGTTGCCACTGTTCACCCAGGCAGTCCCGAAGTCTTTGATTGCGGGTCCCACATATATTGGGTCAAGTTTTTGGTGAGGCTCAGAGTTTGGTCCTGCCGACTAGGTGTGGGCCCGAGAGGAAAATCTAAGGCGATTTTGTGGGCCGGCCGGCCAGCTAGGGAACACCGTAGCTAACCTGGTCAAATGTAGCTGGCAGGTTCTCTTGGGTGAAATTAGGGACCACTAATCTTATCTTACAAGAAAATAATATAAATGTCATCATTTCCCTTTCCCTTTCCTTTTCTCTTTCCCTTTTTTTTTCCTTCCTTTTTCCTTTTCATCTCATTATACAATTCAAAAGAAGATGGCCAACTTCCTGTGCACAAAGACAGGTACTTGTTTGAAGAGACATAATTTATTAGCTATAGACTGTGTTGTTCTTATATTGACTACTATGAGACAATTCTCGATGTAAAGAATTGATATTTGAATGACTGAAATTGATTGACTAGTCTAGGATCACCAGCTGAAAATATGTCTATAAATGATCAGATACAATTGCAATAAAAAATAAAAAAAAATAAAAAAATGATCAGATAAGAGCTGTGGTTATGTTCACTATAGATAGATAAGTGATAAATGACAGCTTTGGGAAGAAAGTGGTAAAGCAGAAGAATGATATTTATTTTATACACCGATGAGGTCGAAAAACTCCATCAGCAGGTCTGGATGGTTGCCATAAACTAGATATCTACCCCTGTGTAAATGAGGGTGGTTATTGAGTGATGTATCAAGCATTAGGATTTGCTTGTATATATATTATTTTATTTTATTTTATTATTATTTTTTGAAAATTCATAGAATTATGACCAGATCTGCGGCAATTAGAAATATGGAACGTGCTGTTTCTTAGCTGCTTCAATACCACCAACTGAGTCTTGTTCCTTTCGATTCCTTTAGTTTGTTTTATATGTTATCATTAGAAATTTTTTTATACTCGGGGACTAACCATATGTTGTTAGGTTCATTGTGAGGGTCATCATCATGATGTGACATACTTGAATGACCTTATTTTTAACTCTCTACTAGCACTCAATTACTAAGCCAGTAAGCGCACAAACATACATACTGAATAAGCTATTCCTTACGGAAAAATCATACTATGGTAACTCCAATGACGACAAACGTAACATTCACTTCATTGTCATTCAACAATCACATAAATCAATTGAAATCATTCCATTTGGACAACAAAATCTATTTCATGTCACTGAAGTTAGACTATTTCTTCAATACTCATAGTTTATTGATATTTGATCGTTCAACAACCAAATTATTCTTTTCAATACTCTGCCTAACAAACAACTCAAGCCGTCGATGATGCGTTTTTAAGTCACCCTTAATCAAAAAAAATATTCACATGAGATTCATAACATATCTGGACTTATTGTATAAACATTCAACAAAACATCGAGAGGGCTAAAATGCATTATCAAAGAAGCAACTAATATTTGAAGAGAATCAATTGAGGATCCAATAACGTAAGATTCTCTGATACTATTATGTCATGTCCTGATCCGCAAATTCGAAAGTTGCCACTAACATGTCCGGATTCTGAAAAATTAAAAAGTAACCACTAGAGATGATGCCGTACAAGTCTAGATTGTACTTATACAGACAAAACGATTAATAATATTTCTCAGAAACAACATTACAACGGAAATAAGCAGATAAATTGAATTCATAACAAGATATATAGAAATGTAACTCTTTTATTAATATTTGCAACAAAATATAAAGACTATTAATGGCCAACTGAAACTTGTCAACCTTGGCTTACATCCCACTAGTACGAAAGATTTACAATATTCCATACATTATGTCCCTTATAACAGAAGAACACATCTAAACAACAAGAGCTTATGCTCGTCCATCATTCTTCGATGTCTCAAAATTAACCAAGCTACTCCCCGCACCTACAAAGTTGTTGGGGAGGGGGGGGGGGGGAGGGTATAAGTACATTGCTACGTACTGGTGAACATAACTAACCCACTCACCTAAACCAACATTGTAATCATATGAACAATATTTATTTAAAACGATCTTTCTATTTAAGAACTAGAGCCAATTTATAGTGCTTAGAATTTCTAGAAGGATAGCTTATTCATGTCTATACTCAGCAGTATGAGTTGAAGATATAGAAGACAATACATATCATTTATTTAGTATTTTTTTTACCAACAGTCCACTTGCCCATCTTTGCAACACGAGGATTAAATATAATTATTTAAGCAACATAAAATCGTCCATGCATCAGATTTCTTAAGTTTGTATAAAAGTTTCTCATTAGTATGCAGCCTAACTATATGATAATTATTGGTGCTCTCATTTTCGCACCATAAAGGACTTTTATATGGTATTGCGACGTACCCTTTCAAAGAAAATCTAGCCTCAATGAAGGTCTCGTGCTTCTTAGCACGTCGTAATATTTCCCCTTGGTTGAGAAGTTCCGGTATCTCGGGTACCTTCCGAGAAATTTTTTAAATATTGTGCACAAGTTATCCATGACCATGCAAATGCATATTGAACATAATCATAAAGCATAATTTTAATTATAAAGTATTGAAAGTAAATAGAACCAACATATATACATTGTTCACAATATTTATCACATTAAGACTTTGTGACCTTTTGGTCCCAATAATTCCATCTTTCACTTGGTGACCTATCGGTCCCAATACTTTCGTCATTCACTTGGTGACCTGTCGGACCCAAAATTTCAAGATTTTATAGTATCGCTTTATTTTTCATATGAAGCCCGGAAGGGTATCATAAGTCAATTGGTACCAAGCGGGCGAATGGGTCGTGAGTTGTGCCACAATTGTTATCGTTCATAAAATATGTGTTGTGAGTTCATCTATGAAAATAACTTGTTAGGTCTGCAAACAGAATGACATTAACATGCAGCCTAACTATAAGACGATCATGGGTGATACGTCATTTTAGACCATTCCTTATAATTCGACGATCCTTTCAATGCAAGTAGCGAGCCTCACTAACAGTTTCTGAGTTACCCGTGCTAGTACGTCAAAACAACTATTTATGTTCCTCCTAGGCTAGTTCGGTCTCTGTGCCCTAGATACCGTTCGAGGAACTAAACCTTATGTACATATTTTCCATGTTCATATATACAATAACTTAGCTATAAAATGCATGATAACAACAACTCAAAATAAGTATGTAACACATTCTCTATTGTATTTGAACATTCCTCGAGTCCTCGCTCGTAATTTTATCCTTTCCCATTCAGGGATTACCACACTTGTCTACTTTCTAATCCAAATTTTTTTAACTTGGTGACTCATCGATCCCAAATATTTTTCCAATATTTAATGTTCTTTGTAACAACAGTACAATTAATAATTCACGTGTTTATAATAATAGTACAATAATCTATATTTCTATAATAATAATACAATATTTCACATGTCTATAATAACAATATAATAATACATGTTTTTATATTGCAAGTTAACAAAAATAATATTACTTTCTTTTATCTTGGTTCTTTACTTAGCATAAACAATCTCATGGAATATAGTAACAAAACTAATAAGTGTGAAGGTAAAGGACAGAAGGAACAAAACCACTAACATATTGATGAATTGCCTTCGTCCGGATCATAAAGACTTTGTCCACAACATGAAACCAAGTCCAAAAGTTCTTCGAGTACACAAGTCAGCACAATCCACCTTGTGGAGTGGAAAATTACATGTGATGGCACCCGATGCTCTTTCTTGGTTTTTTATTACACTTTAGATTATTATTATATGTTATTGGATGCGCACACAAAGTGATGTATTTTATAAGAAATAATGTTATTTGCATAGCCAGTTGTATCAAAACTTGGACATAAACTCTGAATTTGACGGGTAATTTCGTAAACATTATGAAGCATAAATTTTTTCTTTATCAGATACTTTGGACATTCTATACTTATTCAAAGACAAAAAAGAATATATTATGTTCATGGGAAGTTTGGACTGTAGTGCCCCGCTCCGCGTCGACACTATGTATTCAAGGTGAGTGGGCAAAACTTCGTTCTCTGATTCTTACATGCCTTAATAATGAATATGAGTTTTTGAATGCTTGTTTGCTTAAAAGATAGTTTCATAAGAGAATGATAGAACCTGCCTTGCATGCTTAATAAGAGAACTCACATAGCTTGTCTTTGAAACGAACCTGTCTGCTTAACTAAGAGGACCTAAAATATTTGTCTACGAGTAAGAGTTTGCATGAACATATTCCACTATCGCTTATGCTTCGAGAGAACCATATCGTGTTCTTGAATGTGTTCAGAGATAAGGTGGCTTGCCCGCAACAGAGATATATGGTCTGATGGTTCATCTCGTCTACATCCTAGAGTTTATTTGATAGTGTTTCATGCATTTGCATCGGTCGGGCAATGGCTATTGGTGGAGAGCTAAAGCTTGGTCTGCTATAGAGATAGTGGAAAGCAACCATGAGTCACAGATGATAATAGCATCAGATAAAAGAGTCATTGGCTAGCTATATTACCGCTACCGATCCTGAGATACTCGGGAGACCTTCTGGACCGGGGCGTGACATAATGGTATCAGAGCGGATTCAATTCTTTGCCTATTCTGTTGCTATGACTCTGAGATTTGATTGATATGGTATTGCAATAGAGCATTCCATACAATAAGTCCATATATATTCTTAAAGTTGTGCAAAAGTTTTCTGGATTTGATTTGTTGCTTGAGAATTGTGCTTTCGTGCTTGTGTTGTGCTAGAGTTTTCGATTGAGGATGGCGAGGGATGAGGAATATCGCTGCTCGAAATATCAAAAGGTTTCTCCTTGAAGTTTCGAGGATGAAACTTTTTGTTGGTGTATAAGTATGTAGTGCCCCGCTCCCCGTCGGCACTATGTAATCAAGGTGAGTGGGCAGAACTTTGTTCTCTGATTCGTGCACGCCTTAATAACGAATCTGAGTTTTTGAATGCTTATTTGCTTAAAAGATAGTTTCATAAGAGAATAATAGAACCTGCCTTGCATACTTAATAAGAGAACTCGCATAGCTTGTCTTTGAAATAAACCTGTCTACTTAACTAAGAGAACCTGAAATACTTGTATAAGAGTAAGAGTTTACATGAACATGTTCCACTATCGCTTGTGCTTCGAGAGAACCATATCGTGTGCTTGAATATGTTCAGAGATAAGGCGGCTTGCCCGCAACAGAGATATATGGTCTGATGGTTCATCTCGTCTGCATTATAGAGTTTATTTGATAGTGATTCATGCATTCGCATCGGTCGGACAATGGCTATTGGTGGACAGCTGAACCTTCAGTGTCAAATTCGGGTAGAGGCAGTAATTGAGCAAGCCGGTACAGTAAAACCAGAAGTTGGACATGTTGAGCAACCAACCCCTTAGATCCCCATACCCCAGTTATACCATTGATACCAATAGTACTTGATACACCATCATTACTAGAGATCCTTCGGGGAATGACGGCTACACAGCAATATCAGATTGTAGTGCAATAACACTAGCAGTTTCAACAGCAAGAGCAATATGTCTTATTAAGTCAGGGTATACAGAAGGCTCTGGAGAGAGGCGAAAGGACTGATTCAGGGGGGCATCGGTCAAATTTTTTTTGACTTAACATAAGATATTTTGACGGCACGGAGGACGCCATCAGGGCAGATGCATGGTTCCAAGACATCAAAGTTATTCTGGCAGCGGCAAGGGTTTCGAATGATTAGCAAGTTGACCTGGTCCGACTGCAGCTTCAGAACCTTGCCCGTGACTTGTGGGCATCAGTGGATGTTGGTTTGAGGCATCCTATCTCTTGGAACAGTTTCAGGGTTTGATTCATGGCTAAATACTTTTGAGTTATAGCGCAGTATGAGCTTCAGCAGAGGTTTATTGGTCTCAAGGAGGCCGGTAGAATAGTAAATGGATATGTAGAAGAGTTCTGCAGGTTGAGTCGATTTGCTCCGACTATGGTGGCTACTAAGTCGGACAGAGCAATGAGGTTCCAAGAGGGGATTCATATAAAGATTCTATAACTAGTAAAGGGATACGACTACCAAACTTATGAAGGAGTATCGATAGCAGCTCGAAGGTACGAGCCTACCATGCAAAGGTTGTTAGCAAGAACAGGAGGTCAAAAGTGGTCTCATGCTCAAAGTAGAGGAGGAGGTGGAAGAGTACCTTGAATGTCAGCACCATCAGCTGGTGTTCGTATCTATGACTCAGCACCGCGGAGGGCGACAGTTTCAACAGTGACAGTACCAGCTCGGCATCAGCCGAGGTAGCAACAACAGCAACAGAGCCAGGAAGCACCAGTAGGTTGCACCTACTAAAGCAAGGGAGGCCATACTAGATACGTATGTAGAGCAGAAAATGGGCTTTGCCTAAGGTGTGGTGATCTGGGCCACAAGATTGTCGATTGCCCGATAATGGAGAGGCAAGGAGGGCCAGCCCAGCAGTTTTTGGCACAGCCAGCACCAGGGGCAGTGTATTACAAAGGACAAGCGGTAGTAGCACGACCAGTGGCTCAGTGTCCCTTATTGACGCAGGCACAAATGTTCTGACAGAGGAATCAGCAGTAGGGCCAGCAGAGGCCACAACAACGTTACCAAGGGAGGCCACAACAAGGAGCGCAATAAGGCCAAGGGAATGCATTCACTTTTTTATTAGAGGAGGCCTTGGCATCAGACAATGTAGTGGCAGGTAACATTTTTGTCGCATCTTTTCCTGCAATAGCATTATTTGAATCAGGAGATTCACACTCATTTGTATCTGCATAATTTATGACACATATTGGATTGGAGTTCAGGATATTGCCAGAGAGGTTAAATATACTCATTGGTAATGGGCTCATAAAAGTTAGTAGAGTGTGTGTAGCATGTCCAATCGTAGTGTGCGGGCGTTCATTACCCGCCAAGTTGATCGAGTTTCCTATGGATAACTTCGACGTAGTTCTAGGCATGGATCGGCTGAGAGACAGTCATGCTACAATAGATTTCCATAGGGGTAGAGTGTTATTTAGTATCTCAGGCACGAAGGATTTTGTCCTTGAAAGAATCATGGGGGATCGATACAAAGACAGAGTTGCAGTAGTTGCAGTAGTAGAAGAAGAGCAGATTCCATGGATAGTCCAAAATTTTTAGATGTCTATCTTGATGAACTTTCGGGCTTACCCCCATTAAGAGATGTGGAGTTCTGTATAGAGTTGATTCCGGGGGCAGGACCAATATCTTGTAAAGTCCACCAAATGGCACCATTAGATCTTGACATACTATACCAACATCTAGAAGAGATGAAGGCAAAAAAGTTTATTCGAACCAGTAGATCACTTTAGGGAGCGCCAGTAGTTCTAGTGAAGAAGAATGATGGGTCATCCCGTTTATGTATTGACTATAGACAACTGAATGCAGTGACAGATAAGAACAAGTATCCATTTCCAAGAATCGATTATTTGTTTGATCAATTGAGCAAGGCTAAGATTTCTCCAAGATCGACCAATGATCAGGGTATCATCAAGTAAGAGTTCGGGATCAAGACATACTCAAGACAACATTTAGGTCACAATATGGGCATTACGAATTCTTAGTTATGCCATTCGGATTGACAAATTTTCTAGCGATATTTATGGATCTGATGAACCAAATCTTCGTGTCATACTTGGATCAGTTCGTGGTGGTATTTATAGATGATATTCTTCCAGTAGCAAGGAGGAATATGAAGAATATCTCTGAAAGGTCTTGAAGATTCTGAGGGAGCACCAGTTATACGCAAAACTCAACAAGTATGAGTTTTGGTTGGATCACGTGTCATTCTTGGGCCACATCATCTTGGGAGCAGGAGTGGCAGTAGATCCGAAGAAGGTTAAGGCCGTAGAGAGTTGGCCAGTTCCTAAGACAGTAGTAGAGGTACATAGTTTCCTGGGCTTGGTGGGATATTATAGAAGGTTCGTGGTTGACTTTGCGAGAATTTCAACACCGTTGACTCATTTGACATACAAAGAGACTAAGTTTGATTGGTCAACCGAGTGACAAACTGTATTTGAAGAATTGAAGAAGAGAATGATTTTAGCACCAATTCTCACGCTTCCAGTAGGTTCTAGAGGGTTTACAATATATTGTGACGCATCTGGTAAAGATCTAGGGTGTGTATTGATGCAATATTGAAGGGTGATAGCTTATGAATCTTGCCAGCTTCGAGATCATAAGAAGAACTATCCAACTCACAACTTAGAATTGGCAGCGGTGGTATTTGCGCTTAAACTATAGAGGCACTACTTGTATGGTGATCGGATAGAGATATTTATGGATCATAAAAGCCTGAAGTATGTATTCACTCAGAAGGACTTGAATATGAGGTAGAAGAGGTGGCTAGAATTGATAAAGGACTATAATATAGAACTTTAGTATCATCCGGGCAAGGCTAATGTAGTAGCAGACGCCCTTAGCAAGAGAGGCAGTATATTCATGTTGACATCATAATGACATATATTAGTGGATCTTCAAGAAATTGGTATTGAGGTAGTACTTTCGCAGGATACAGGGATTTTGGCTAGCTTGCAAGTACAGTCTATATTAGTGTAGAGAATCATGGCGGCTCAAGCAGAGGACCTGAAGATTCAAAAGCTACGGGCAAAATGTGAGTCTGGTCTCAGTAAAAAGTTGACGATTCATGAAGATAGGACCCTTAGATTTGGAAATCGT